>CM037853.1:239159187-239556302 GCA_021234595.1 Delia radicum
ATTGGAATTCAAGTTCCATTTACAAATATAAAAGCTGTAGCAATAAAATATTTATCAGTCCCCACCAACTAGTGTAGCTAGCGAACAGCTTTTTAGCGCTGCCGGACAGCTGTATTCTGATAGACGAAGCAATTCACATGGTGTGAATGCGGAAAAATTGCTTCTTGTCATTACAATATCAAACTTTTATATTAATATTAAATATTAAAGTTTAAGTTTTTTTTCTATATCAACTTAAAATTGATCAACTATTTTTCTTTGACTATAAAATAGTACAAATATTTTATTCTTTTTTTGTACTTAAAATAGTACAACGATTTTCCAAATATGATTTTTTAAAAAAATATGTACCTATGAATTTTTATTTCTGTTTATGTTTAATAACATTTTGGTTTAAATTTATTGATCTAAAAAAACAATTTATATTTTTTTTAATAAAACAAAAGCTTCGGCTTCGGCCGAACATTGATATTATGGCCGAAGTTCGGCTTCGGCCGAAAAAATGAGTTCGATCGGACACTAATTTTCATACACACTAAAAAAACTATTGTACAATTGTTATATGCACACACAAACATACACAATTGTATACATATGACCAAAAAAAAAAACCCCTATTAAGAGTAAGAAATTTGCAAAAATAGTTTGTTTGCTTGGTTTGTGGCATGTTGTTGACATATAACAACAAGCCAACCAGCAACATAACAAACAAGTGTTGCCAAGTTAGGGTTTTACCTCTAAATTTAGGGGGTTTTTTAGTCGTTTAAGGGGATTTTTATTGGGTACCAATTTATTAGGGGAAATTTCGGGGGTAGAAATCTGACTAAAAGAGATAGTTTTGCCCTTATAAGTTAAAATTTTCGTTCGATTATTATTTTTGGCATCATTTTAACTTGTTTTTAGATTGTTGGTAAAATTTAAGTCACTTTACTACGCTGTTAAAATAAAATTTCAGATTTTGACAATGAAAACAGTAAAACTCTAACGAAATTAGTGTATCGTCACCTAAAATCCAAAAAGCCGTAATTAACAGAAAATTCGAGATTGACTTTTTGATTGATTGCGATGAAGTTAACCCACATACACCTTAACACAAAATGCTACACGTTTACGTCCAAAAACACCAATTTTATTAACAAAACTCAAAACGCCGTAACTGCAATTTTAATATATTCATTAACGAAAAATTCGTGTATTGCAGTTTTTGCATTTTATGTAATGATTTACACTGTTTTTTGATAAAA
This sequence comes from Delia radicum, assembly GCA_021234595.1. Classification (NCBI taxonomy): domain Eukaryota; kingdom Metazoa; phylum Arthropoda; class Insecta; order Diptera; family Anthomyiidae; genus Delia; species Delia radicum. The sequence goes on from CM037853.1 coordinate 239,160,432, forward strand.
CAATTTAATTTTTTATACTTTATAGTTTTGTGTTAAAAAAGTCACATTAAATATATAACAAAATAACGAATTGGGCTAAAACCTTTTTTTAATTTATGTCGAAAAGCAATATTTTTTATCTTAAACGTTTGTTTTATTTTTGGATTTTAGGTGACGGAATGTATGTATTTTACATTTTTATTCAAAGTGGAAATGAAACCTGAATAAAACCTAATAAAGCTTATTCACGAAAGTTATGCGAAAACTAGTAATATTTTACCAAGTTCTTACTTATTTCTACTTAATTATTGAACAATTTATGTAAAAACTTTATTAGTTGAAATGCTCCTAGTTACTTGGCAACGATTTTTTTTGTGTGTATGAAACATTTGTTTTTTTTTTTTTTGGTAAAAGAGTAAATCTATTGGGTTTTTGGACTATTTATGATGATTTGTAAAAAGAAAATACTTGCCAACACTGTAACAAACGTATGTGTATGTATGAGCAATTATATAACAATACACCCACACCGAGAAGCATGCACGTTTGTATGTAATTCCCACTCACACTAAAATAGTTAAACGAGTAAATGCATTTCTTTTACCAAAAGATAACAATGTTTTCTCTGTACTTTTGGTAACAACTGCAACAACTACAACAATGCGAGTAATTTTCATCAACAACAGCTTTCTGTTCAATATTGTTGTTCGTTTTTTTGTAGTTGTTTTTGTTGATGTTGTTGTTGTTCAACATTTACAATATTCTCTTTACAATTGCTTTTATCACATACCGCACTTTTAACACAGTGGTAATTTAATTGAACGGACATAACGGCTGAAGAGTCACTTCTGGTTAATTGAAAGCAATTAAGTGTAAAATTGCAAACTTTGATTGCAGCTGCTGCTGTTGCAACTCAAAAATATGTTTTTATTTTTTCAATACAACAAATTCTATATAACTATCATTATAGATTTTTTTATGTTCGTATCTTGTTGTTGATTTTGTTTTTTTTGTGTATTCTCAATATGTATGGATATTAGGGTGACAGTTATTATTTGTCTATCATGATAAGTTATAAAATTTCGAGTTGAATTCCGATTTCAATAACCCGAAAAGAATTGCTTCCAAAATTTTAAATTAAAAAAAAAAAATTAAATATGTATTAAGTAGTTAAAAGGGCACTAGTCTTTTATTTTTCGATCCTCTTTAATACTTCTCGAATTAGATAGAAATCACGGAGGGAGACCTTTTTTTTTGCAAGCTAGACATTATATGGGTTTCAATTTTTCAAAATCGACATTTGGATAAATGGTTTAACCCTACTGTATGTGTAATAACTAGGGCTCGGGAGTTAATGCATTTATTATAGTAGTTTATATACAAAAATATTTATTAAAAATAGGAAAATATGCACTTTAGAAAGTTTTGTCTCACTAAAAATGAATCGGAGATGTGACTTATCAATTGTGATAGATTGTATGAAGAAGATTATGAATGTGAACATCAATTTTTAATATTAAGCTCCACTTTTCGAAATATTCGAGAATTTAACTTTTGCCAAAAATCTAGTTTTTTCTTTAAAATTTCTTATTAATTCATATACCTGAAAAAACTACGAATAACTTTTAAAATGGTTTTAAAGTATGAACTTTGATTGCGATTAAAGTGTAAACTTCACTTATTTTAGTTTTTTTTGAATATTTTAAAATCCCTTAATTGAATTAGCAAAATGTTACAACATGGTGTTAATTTATATTCCACTTAATTAATTTCAGCGAAAGAACTATCGCTATCGAGAGAATAAAAAAAATATTTTTTGAACATGCATCATTTAAAATCGTTATCTTGGTTGGTATTGATTAGAAACCATGTGTTAAACATATTTGAATGTTTTTATCTGAATTTTATTGAGATTTGTCACAGACACCATATTTTAAAGGCATAAAAATATATAAATTTTCTGTAGTTTAAGCAACTTTTTTCTTAAACTAAAAGAGAAAGTACGCTAGTTTTTTTTTCATAAATTAAGTAACCTGTGATGTTCACTACGTATTCATGTCTTAGATCTTCTGTTCGTTTTAGATATTTCATTAACGAAATCGTGAAAAATAAGAAATTTCAACTTTAATAGATGCATAGAGAATATTATAGCACTTTCCAAAACGTATACTATTTTAAATTAAAGATCATAGTTGCTACTGTTAGCATGTTGCAAAAAAGTTGTGGGATGATTTTCAATTTTGTACTATTTTATAAAAAGTTTATCCAAAAATTTAAATTTCCCTAAAAAAAAGTGTTTTGCAAATATTTCTTTAAATATAGCTAACTTTAAAAATCTAAGGAAATATTCGTCATCTCCAAAAATCATTTAGAAATGATAGGTCGCAACCCCAATATATATATAACTATGAAATTAGCGTTAATCGAATTCAGAAAATTCGTAATTGTATTTTTCTGCTAATTTTGTACTCGTGATTAAAAATTAAATTAAAAAAAAAATATTTATAAATTTGAAGAAGAGTTTTATTGATTCAAGGAACTTCTTAATATTAAACAAATTTATGAAATTGTTTCATAAATCTAGAAACGCTTCATTGTCGGAATGATTCATTAGTTTGATGAAGATTTTCATTGATTCTAAAAACATTTCATAAACATTGACTTTAATGAAACCTGTTTCATAGTTTCTATGAAAAGTTTAAATGGACGAGTTCCAGTGACAATTTCAATTAAAGCTATGAAGAAAGTGAAGATAATTCTCTTAGTGTGCATATAGAAGATAATTGGTTAACCTTTTCCACTGACAACAACAACAAATATGTACTTCCGAGCCCTAGTAATAACACTAGACTGTCAATCAATTTGGGGCTACAATGTCATATAGTCATGTTTTTGTTAAATTAAAAACAAAAAAAGATAAGGAAGAAAATAGTGGCTAAGTAAGAAGGACTTTTTAATTCACTATGTAGTTGGATTACTGGATTACAAATAACAAGTGTTCGACCGAGTAATCGGCTTCGGCCAAAAAGTAAAGTTCGGTGTTCGGCCAAATGGTGTCCGAACTACCGAACTTTTTATGATTGTTTATAAAAAGCACAAATAAATAACAACTGTGGTTATATTAACTTTTCAGAATTTACAAAAAAACTACATAAATAATTTGGGATAGACATGATGCAGAACTAGACTTAGAAGTAGCAGAACCAAATGAAAATTTTATTGAAAAAGAAATTAAAATGTTTATTACGGAGCCTTTAAGTCACAGAAATATAAATATATTTAAAAGCTGTAGCAATAAAATATTTATCAATCCCACCAACTAGTGTAGCTAGCGAACAGCTTTATAGCGCTGTATTCTGATAGACGTAGCAATTCACATGGTGTGAATGCGGAAAAATTGCCTTTCTGTCATTATAATATCAGACTTTTTAATTTAGTACAATACAAATATTTTATTCTTCTTTTTTGTGCTTAAAATTGGTTTAAATTTATTGATCTAAAAAAACCAATTTATATTTTTTTATTAAAACAAAAAGTTCGGCTTCAGCCGAACATTGATATTATGGGCGAAGTTCGGCTTCGGCCGAAAAAACTGAGTTCGGTCGGACACTAGAAGTTAATGCTATTTTTGTTTGATTTGATTTTTAAAAGTTATATATTTATAGATTTGTCTTTCTTGATTCCAAATCTGGACTCCAAATTTTTCTATCCCTTCACAATTTTCAAATGTTGTATAAATAGGATATTTTGGGACTACAGTCAAAACTCGATTTACGACTCAAGCAATTGTAAAAATTTTGACGTATTCGTGTTTACCATAGCAAAATAATTAAAATTCACGTGTTATATGCGTAAAAAAGATAATAGAAATAAACTAGACACGTCTTTCGCTATTACTTGAATCAGTTATTTGTTCACTAATTTTGACCGTTGACGACCATATCGCACAAATAGTCCAAAAGTGACTCAATTCAAAACTTTAATTTTTCTTGTTTATATGCTTAAACTATGAACAATACACTTGTTTATCTATAAAAAAAATGTCAGTGTATTTTGTTGTTGTTAACTGTTGCTAAAAAACATTGTCTTTCTTTATGTTTCAATTGGTATAAAGTTGCAAATATTTTTTTTTTCGATTTCTGAAAAATTAAAAATTTTGAGTTAAGTAACTTTTAAACTAGGTCTGCGATATGTCCCATTGATTTTTTTATTGAAGGAGTGGCAAAAAAATATATTTTTCACGACACTTTTGTTTAGAAACATTGGACCCATAAACCCGAATCCGCAAAAAAAATGCAAATTTTCCAGCAGTTTAAGCTCGGTTGTGAAAGGGTTAACATTTAGCCAGACAAAGAAAATAACACACTATTTTTTAAAATCCATGAAAAAATATAAAAGTTGTGTCGAATATTATTAACGAAAGTGTATGAAATTTTCCAATAATTAAATATAAAAATAATATTCAACTCAAGACATTTAAATTCAAAAAGTTTAACATTAAACAAATTGATAGTGTGCGACCGATTTCAATTTTTTTTCAATGTTTTTTAAATAAAACGTAAGTTTTGACTGATTTTGACCACGAAATTTCTTGAAAGTAAAACAAAATAAAAACAAACAAAATATATTTAAATTTGAATAAAAATCAAAAAATCTAATTCATATTTTTTCTTTTTTGAAAAATCTGAAAAATCACTTATTTTAAAAATGGCTTTGAAAAAATAAAATTGCTTAAAATTTTATATTTATGCTAAAACATATATAACAAGTTTTATAAAAATTCTTGTGTTTGTACTCTAAAATAGAGAATGAATCTAAAAATATATAATTTCATATGTTACATATGCATAAAAAAATTTAATATACTCTGCTACCTTTACTAAAGTTCACATAAATTAAAAAAAAAAAACTTTTTTAACCTATGTAGATTTTCCAAAGTGTATTGCAATTTTTTTATATTAAAAATCTGTTTGCTCAGGTTAAACATATTGACAAACCAATACAGTACATTTTATGGTTTTTATATAAAGATATTACCATAAATTTTACTACAAATACATCAATATGTATGTTGATTAACAACAACTATAAAAAAACGTTTTGTACACTGAGAAAATTGTATACAAATTAACCATAAAATAACTAGAGTGGTGTGAATACTACGTTGTCTTTGCAAGCTATAATGAAATAATTCTGAATTAACTGTACAAAGATTTTCGGCCAGTGTTAAACCGAAAACCAAATATACAATGATTACGACTACAACATACAATCAGCAGAAATAACCACAAAGGAACATTTTATACAAAAAATGTATAAAATTAACTGCTGATGATGGTTGTAATAAAATGTTAAAATTTAAAACAAAAAAGGGCCAAATAGATGTGCAACATAATCAAATTATAGACAGTTAATATTGACCAAAGTGAAAATCTTACATATGTGTAAGTGTAGATGTTAATATTTAATACTGACCATAGTGAAAATCTTAAAATATTGAGGATATTTTTCAATAAATTTTGGAAAATTCTTTAAATTAATGTTAAATTAAAACATTGAGCTTTGACACATATTTATTGACAAGACATACATACCCCCTAGTTACTGTTTGTAGGTAGGGACCGCTTTTTGGTTATGACTTTTGAATTAAAATTTGATGAATTTTGATAAAATTTAGATATGTTGAGGAATATTGAATTAAAAAACAATATGTTCGTTGCGATTCGATTTCTGTTTTTATGTAATTTTGTCTTAAGCTTTGGATTCAACTGTTTTTTTTTTTTTTTTTGAAATTCCAATTTATTAAAAACATTCATTTAATTAAAGTTAGCATTTAAATTAAAAATAATGTATTTTACATAAAAATCCTTAAACTCTAAACAATTTCTGTAGCATACATTCCCTTTTATACAATCGTTGATATACAATTTTTTTAAATATACCCATTTCTTTTCAATAACTGTAGGGGATACAAAAAATTAACACACACAATGTACAATAAATAATACACCAACGAATTACATTTAACGCCAACTATTTGCTTAAATCGAGAAAATTTAATCATATTCCCAAATAGCAAATATTACATGTATAACATATAAAACAAACAAACGACTGGGGGATGGTGGAAAATATTTAAAGCTTTAGCAAAACAAAAAGTGAAAACAACAAATGAATTTAAATTGTATTTTTCCATTTTTCACGCCAAACAAAGGAAATAAAAAATTATTTATTTTGAAAGTATTAAAATCGACATCCTCCATTTTGTATCTGAGTGTGTACATGTGGTATATATATATTGTTAAAATTAAGTAAACATTGTCGGGCATATACATATTCAAACATCTACACTTACACATATGCCCAATCATGACAAATGTAAATAAGTTCATTCAATGCTTTTTTATTCATTTAATGGGTTTTAATAGACGCATAAATTACACAGTGAATTTAAATTTAAACAAGTTTTTGTTTTATAACAAACATTATAACACGCATACATTTGTAAAAGTATACTTTTCATTTGTATATTTGTATTAATCGTGTGTGTGTAGTAAATCTGCAGAATACACCCAAGCGATCAGTTCAATTGTACTAGAAATAATTAGAAAAACCGACTACGAACTTTGTCTGCACTTCCAAGTTTATTAACAAAAAATTGTCGGAACCACTTCATTTTGTTTAGAAATCCAGCCTTTATTATAACACAATAAAATGAATCACATTTCAGAAGCAGTATTCCATTTAATCTAAATGTAGACTATATACATCCCAAAAACTCGAACTAAATAATACAATTCAACACACACAAAACAAATCTAATTTGGAAATTGTTAAAAAAAAATTCTGAGTGAATTAAACACAAAAAAAGGTTTAGTATTTTAGGGCATTTTCTGAAAGGATGATCTAGCAAAAAGAGAAGTCGAAAATTATAGTTTTTTTTAATTAAAGCAAATCCCTTCTTTCGGTATGTTCATGTACAATTGTATCAATTTTGATTATATGTTATATGCCTATGTCCATTTATTGCACATATTTCTGTGTGTAAGTCCAGCAAGCATTTGAGTTAAAAACAAATTAAAAACCCAAAGTTCATTTGATTATTTTTTAAAACGAGTGTTAATTATTGCGACACTTAAAAATAAGAAGCATACAATTTAAATTTGTTCTCATTATTTATTTTTAATGTGTCGTTGAAAATAATAATATAATATATCTCATCAGAAAAAAAGTTATCATTTCTCAACGTTCAGAAATGTTGTTTGTGTTATTGAAAAAAAAACACAAAAAGCACAAAAAAACTTTGTTTTACAAATGTGGTTGAATCGTTGGCTTTGAAATTCGTGAAACAAATTTATTATATCAGGCGCGGATCCAGGGAGAAGGAAATGGGACATTTCCTCCCACAAAATAAAATCTCACAATTAAAAATGTGGGCGTTGTGGTGTAATGGTTAGCGCGTTGGACTGTTACACAGATGGTCCCGGGTTCGATTCCCGGTGACGACAACATCAATTTAGAAAAATAATATGTATGAGTTTTCTATCACTTATATGTATCGCAGCGCCCACCTTCGGTGTTCCCATAGCACTTAACCCCACCGAAGTAAAATAATGAATCAGGGCTATGAATCAAAAAGCTTCAATAAATTCACCAACTCTACATCAGGTGGCGACCAACAACTGTTCTATAAGTCATGTTCTATAAGTCTCGCGCAATTACAGTGTTGCTATGTTTGAAGCCCTTCATCTTTCACCACCTTTCATCTCTCCACTATCCCCTTTCCAAAGAAAGCAACACATTAATTAATAGGAAGAATATCCTGAGTGTTGCTTCTATTAAAAATTCTCTAATTTCCCTCACCAAAACCTTTTTCTGGATCCTCACCTGATTATATACAATATGTGTATCACAATTTTATAATTTATCAAAAAAAGATATGCAAAGAAAAAAGTACAAAATTAAAACAATTGATTGTCTGCATTTATAAAAACGTATGGAATTTAATAATAGCAACAATGCAACACAATCAGCGAACAAACATATATTGTGTTCAAAAGAAATAGTATATAATGGTGGCTTGTTTTTATGTACCTATGCTACATATATATGCATCTCACAAAATGCTGAAAAAACGTTAATGCGCTCTAACGTTCTGTCGACCGAATTATTCCCTTAAATAAAAACTTTTTCAAACTGGGGTTTTCGAAAAACTTCAAAATCTGAATAGTTCGTAACCCAGAAATCCCAGAAAATTGAATTTACATTATTTGCTGCCAATGTCAGAAAATTTCATTACCATTCCAATGCCAATGATTTTTTTTTTTAATTTGCAATGATTAGACCAATGGTAATGAAAAGGCACCAATGCCTAAAAAACCAATTGCAATTGACGAAAAATATAATTGTTCTCAAAAGTGTTTTGTTTTGGATAAAAAATAAAATTTTTAAATTAAAGCCCTAATTTTTACTGTATTTGCCATTTTTTTTCAAATTTTTTTAACTTTTGCACTAGTCAGTCTTGTTTGCTAACTGATTAGTCATGATGGATCTGCTTTTTATAATACATACACTCATAGAAATAAACCTGCAAAAATAGCAGAAAAACCTACTAACAGTTAGTTAAAGATTACCTGGCAGAACAAAACTGATATTTTTTTTTTTAATTATTAATAAAATAAGAACAGAAAAAATAAATCTGTTAATTTTATAAAATTTTAGTTATATTCTATGTGAATTTTAGTTAATTGAAAATAGCATTTTACTCTGTAAAATTAGCAAACACTTTTACTTAATATTTGTAGACTCAAAATAGGAAACAAAAACTGTAATATTAACAAAATGTTTGCAATATTTACCTCAAATTTAGTCGAATGCAAATAACAGTTTATTTTGCTAAAATCAACAGAAAAGTTAGCAAAACAAAATTGTAGATTGTAGATTAAGAGCAGACTTTTATTCGCATTAAAAAAACTAAAAAAAACTTAAAAAATTTCACATTTTTTAATGATTTTTTTGTCTACTAATATTTAGTAAATCTTTTTGCTGATTTTAGCAGATTATTTTGTTACTTTTAATTAACCAAAATTTAGCTCAAATATAACTAAATATTTGTAAATTCAACAGATTTGTTTTTGCTATTCTTATATTACTAATATTTAGTAAAAAGGACTGCTAATTTTAGCAGTTTTTCTGCTTTTTTTTTGTTATTTTTACAGGTTTATTTCTAAGAGTGTATTCAATTCATTGGTCCATTCAATGAACTAGTCCCAAGTATGATATGGACTGAGGTAATTTTATTCGTATGATATTAATAAATATTTGCATAGAAGCAATGAAGTTGTACTCGTCCATTGTAACTTTTCATTAAACTAATGCAAGTTTTTATAAAATTTTATGAAAAATATAATTTTTATAAATTTTATTTATTAAATGTTGCATTCACTAAATGAAGATGTTAGTTTCATCAGCAACCAAATTTCATAAAACGTATGAAGCTTTTCTATTATGAAGAAAAGTTTAACCTCTCTGCTGCGTAAGACATATATATATGTTTTATCAAAACACTATCCTGTTGCGTAAGACGTATGTATATATACGTCCACTCTACATAAGTGGTACATTTTTTTTAGCTGCACTTAGCGAAGGTTGTTTTTATATTTTGACTACGCAGTTAAGTAGTTAAAAAATTTAAAATGTTCATTCTTTTTCGTCCATAAAAATTCTCCCTGTGTACGTACAAAATTTTCTGTTATGGGTACATTTGTCCTTTCTATTGAAATTATTTGTACAAACAGTTTCTGGTTTTTCCAAAATTAATATAATTTTCAGATTTTATAAAAAATCATAAAAAAATTTTTTTTGAATTACAAAATATATCATCAATCCCCCCAAATGAAAATATTTATCCCGATACCAACAAAAAAATACCCACGTTTGGGACTTCTATAATACATAAGATAAATTAAGCACCCAAAAGTAGGCAATACAATTTTATTAAATTAAATATTACTTCTCGAGCTATTCTCCAATTGGCATTTTTGAACATCTTTATCAAAGTCAACCACCAAATGCACAATACAACATACGATCGAATTTCGAAGAACTGTTTTTGTTGGAATTTCGATGAACTAGTCTTATTGGAGTTTAGACATATTAGTACTAGATGGCGTGATGCTGAATAAAGTAGATTTCTGGTTTAATAAAGGTTTAACAGAATTTTATAATTTCTCAGAGTATACATATATGACAAAACATTACAGTATTAGATAAACCAAAGATACCCGGTTAAAAAAGTTCATATATGTACAAATATGTTATTATAAGGTTGCGTATATTGAAATATATGGACATATGTATATGTTTCATATATGGGAATGTATGAAAGTGTATACGATTCCATATATGATAACGGTACTCATATATGGAGGTATATGTGATTTCATATTTGCAAAAGGAGCTCATTTAACGACCCCTAACAAGAAAAAGTCTGAAGTCCATCATTTTTTTCAGATTGTTATTTTAGACAAATAAGTGCATACAAAAATAAAAAATTTGCTTTAGTAATCATAGTTAATCCTTATGAAGTGCAAATAGAAGTATAACCGTTTCTTAAATTGAAAACATTGTTGACAAAGGACCTCACAAGTATAAATATAAAATACTCAAAACGTTCAATTAGTATGAATTAGTTGAACTGTACGTTTACATTTTTATTTAAAATGTCCAAGGTACAAGATCATAATTAAATCTTACTATTTAATAGAAAGTTCAAAAAGTGTTTTTAATTGTAAGCGAAAAAAATTAAGTTTGTTGAGTAATTCGTATTTTTATCCGTAATGTGCCGTTGAAAAAAGTCAATGTCACAATGTTTCAATTTAATGTGGTCGTATAATACTATATTTTAGAGTTGTTTAAAATGTGGTTTTATCAGCAAGTATTTTGTTGTGATCTTACAATTAAATTTTTTTTTTTAATTTTCTATTTAATAGCAAGATTTAATTATGAGCTTGTATATTAGAAATTTTAAAAGAAAATGTGAACCTGCAGTTCAACAATTGATACTAATGGAACGTTTTGAGTATTTCGTATTTTTATGTGTGAGGTCTTGTTTAAAAAAACTTATAATCTTAAATTTGTCCACAGTGTTTTAATTTAAGTAACGGTTATACTTCTAGTTGCGCTTCATAAGGTTAACAATGATTACTGAAACAACTTGTTTACTTTTGTATGGACTTTTTTGTCAAAAATAACCAAAAATGACCACTTCTGAACTTAATGAAATTTAAAAATAATAGTTAAATGCGTTAATATTGTCGTAATGAAGAGAAAGTTAATACAAAAATATACTTATTTTACTGACAAGGAGAGTACCGTAAATAGTTTGGATTCACCACTGATACACTTCAATATAAATGAAATTTAGGTTTGTGCTACAAAATAAAAATATGGATCAGAGTGAAGTTGTTTAAAATGGATTTAAAAATGGTTTATAAAACTGATTGGATACACCATTTTCATGTGTTTAAAAATATTTCCTGTAATTTTTACATCTTTATATCATATAAATAAAAACTATGTATACGTAGTTTTTATTTATAGGATATATAAATTTTGTATACGTAATTTTAATATATTTTTTAATAAGAAATCGAGTTAATGTATGGAAAAATATGGATATACATAAGGGCGGTTAATTTTTTTTTTTGATGAAGCGTATAGCAAAAACGTAATCTATAGGTGATTCTGAGAAATTTTGCTGAAGAGACCATAGCTCCATTCACTAGTTTTAGAAAAGCATCAGTTTAAACGTCGTAATGTCGGATGACTTTTCACGATTTTATTTTGATGAAATTTTCAAATGCAAAAAAAGTGTTTGGTCTGACATGGAATGACTCATATATACTTTATGAGACGGTTTAATGGAGCTGGAGATGCTTGCATACTATTTATCTAAATACTCATTTATATACTAAGTATTAATTGAAATAGTTTTAAATTTACATCATCTTTTACATCATCATAAAATGCTGATTATTTTTTATACACTTAAAATAAATAGTAAGTGAAGAAGTCTGTCTAAATATATTTTCGAATCGACAAATTTTGAACAAAATTGTATCAATTTGAAGAACACATGTTTTTGAATATATTAGCTTTTAATGCATGTTATGCTCGTAGAAAAGCGTTAGATTATTTTGCTATTGGAAAAATAACTACTTCATTGATATTTTTTCTTTAATTTTCAGGTTAAAAAGAGTGTGATTTTTTGCACAAATCTTGTCTTTTCTTGCCCTATTTATAACTGCATAATTTTTAAAACTAATTTTTTTAATTTTACAGTTTGTTGTTAAAAAATAATAGTTTCAAGTCTCTGATATTATCCAGTACTTCAAAGAAGGTGAAATTTCGCACCTCCCGATTATTGAAAATTACCAATATCTTGATAACTAAGAGAGATAGACCAAAATGGACAAAATTGAGACTACACACACAGATAAAAAAAATAGCTATTTGCCAACTGAAATTCGGTTACTGCGACTCAAATTCGGTTATTACAAATTTCAAAAGGTGTGCACAACTTAACATTAGTTTTTACAACAAAGTTCGATTAATTTAACTGAGTTTTAGTTGCAACAGCGAAAATATTCAGAAATCTAATACAAATATCGTTGTTCTAACTGAACTTTTAAGTTGGTACCCTCAATATACACTTTTTAATTCGGTTGGCATTTTATTACTCTGTGTGCACTAATATAAACAATTTGTTGCCAATAAAGCATGTTAGTATGAAAATTAGATTTTCGTAATGGTTTAATATATTTTTTATAATATTTGTCAGAAAATTTGTTTAAAGTATTTATAAATTTAAAAAAAAAAAAAAAATATTTTGCATATGACACATAGTATTTATTTAACCTATTTATAAATGCTGTGAAAATCATGGATGGTAACCAATTCTAATGGGGTATTGGTAACGGTAACGCTTTTTTTTATTTCGGTAACGGTTTTTTAACCTAAACGGTATTTCACTTATATCGGTAACGGTATTTTAGCGATAACGGTATTTTAGTTATTTCGGTAACGTTATTTTAGGGATAAGGGTAACGTTATTTAAGTTATGCAGATACTGTCAATGCACAACGATATTTTTAGCCAAATTATGCCCGAATTATAATGACTGGCTAGTTTTTTTTTTTGTTTATAAAACTTTGGGGAAATATATCTATTTACTGTAATTTTTTGTTCAGATCATGTCAGATTATTTTGGTAATGGTATTTTAAGGATAACGATATTTCAATTATTTCGGTAACGATATTTTAGTTATTTCAGGTAACGGTATTTTAGGGATATCGGTTTTTATTTCGGTTATAACGGTATTTTACGGATAGCGGTATTTCAATTATATCGGTAACGGTATTTTAGGGATAACGATAGTCATTTGAAAGGGTTTTGAATTGATAACCGTATTTTAGCGGTATTGCCTGCCATCCATGGTTAAAATTGAACGTTTTATTGTAAAAACTTGATAAGCCACATTTTATTTTAAGTTTGTTTTCGCCTTTTAAAGGTTAAAAATTGCAATCATTATGACTTTTGCATGACGTTTATACTCTAGGTATTTGCAATAAGAGTTTAAGGAAGACATCTATCAACTATTAATCAATGGATGCCTAAAAAACAGCGAAAAACAATAAATGTGGCTTATCAAGTTTTTACAATAAGCCCTTCATCTAAATCCCTCATATATTTAATGTATTTCATAGCTCCTTTTTATGTTTAAAAAATTTACAAAAAATTATTTATATTTTTATAGCTAGCCAATTTTTTTCTTCCTTTTTTCTATTTCAATGAAGTTTTAGATTTTTATGACTGTCTACGCTTCATTGATTTTATTATTATAATATTTTGCAATGGAGTTTGTTCTTTATTTTTTTTTATGCTTCAGTTTTGTTGTATAAATTCACATAAAATCATCAATTTTATACGCATATCAATTGGAAACTCGTGCAGTTTTATGGCAAAATTATAGCAAAGAATGCGCATTTTAGAAAAAAGCACAAAATATCCAATGAATTGTTTACTAAATAAAGAGTAGCAAGCGAATAAAGACGTAGTTCTAAACAAACAATTCTTTAGGTACACGCAGTAAAAAAAGTTAGTAAAAAGAAAAATTGTACCATCCCGTAAAAAAGTAACCCCTTCACTGAAATTGAACTCGAAAAAGATTAAGGAGTAACCTAAAAAAAACCCAGACTTCTGTTTTATCGGTTTACTTAAACCAGCAAAACTGTAGACTTTCCAGTGAAATAAACGTGTTTTTTTAATTAAGTTGTTTTTTTTTTTAGTGTATACTAAATATAGTGTTGTATCTATCATTCGTTACGTTTTAGTTAACAGGAAATAATATAAAAAATAAAATAAACTTTGTATTTAATAACCAAAACAAAAGGAGCAGTAAAAAACAAAGAAAAGTAATATCATAAGTATTAAAACATTTAATAAACAATAAAACTTATGGGACATTTAAAATAAAAATTTAATCCAAATATACAATAATTTTAAGAAAAACTATAAATTTCAAGTATAATTGCTTAGGAGAGGCCCTAAAAGTTTTGTATAACAATTTAAATGGGTATCGATATAATTAAAGACACACTTGACTGATAAGACTCACGCTTTTGGGTCATTAAGATACTAACAAAATACAATTTAAGGGTCACTACATAGTAATTCCATTTTCTTATCTCTACCCTTAGTTGAAATTAAATTAAATAATTAATTGATGGTCCAATAAATTTTAAATTTAAACTTAGTTTGCTAATGTTAAGTATTGGAAATACATTAAAATTATTTTTAAAATTTTAAAACATTTTCCAATTTGAATTAAATGAGATTTTTTGCTCAAAATAAAATTGTATCATTTAATCATCAGTTTCATCGTCATCATCAGCATCATATTTTCATCTCTATGCATAATTTATCGTTAACAAGTGTCTCCGTAAAATCTGTTTATCACACAAACATTCACACCCAATACAACCCAGGCCATAGATATGTAGGGTTTTTTTTAAGTGTATGTGTGTGTGTGTTGTGAATTTGTATTGAACTCGAGTGAACATCATTTACTACCGCCATAACCGTTGACACTTCCTGTGATTGAATCGCCAATTTCCGTTTGAAAAGGACATTTGTTCATTTATTCAATATCTCTTACTGACAACACATACACTCTCAGCTATTTATTTATCTGCTCACTCACACACATTTAGCATACAAGTTGTGTATGTCATTGATTGGATATTTTTTTTTATATATTTTGTTTATAATTTTATTTTCTCTATAGATTTAAAATTATATGTTGGGAAATTGAAAAATTGCC
The DNA here is from genome assembly GCA_021234595.1 of Delia radicum. NCBI lineage: Eukaryota > Metazoa > Arthropoda > Insecta > Diptera > Anthomyiidae > Delia > Delia radicum. Next base: position 239,175,794 of record CM037853.1, read on the forward strand.
ATAAATTATGTCTAAAAAAATACAACAACACATACTAATGGACACGTTTCACCACGTTCTGTTCTTCCTTTTTCCGATACATTTTCCCACCATCAGCGTACTCATCATCATAATAAACATTATCATTATCTCGTTAGGTAATGAGTTTAAATTGTGAAAATTAATAGGCAGACAATGATAATATTTATGGAGTTTAGTTAATTCAATACGGGTACGAGTACTTCAAAGTATATAGAAAAATTATACAATGTTTTAATGTTTTAAAACTACATTTTGTATGTTTTGACTTTTCGGTTTGAGGAGGTGTTATTTGATTTTAAAATAGTCCATTTATCATTGATTTTTAATTTAATTTAAATTTATGAGTATCATTTACTGTTTAAATAAATATCAGATTATATAATTATGGTCTTTGATTACACTAAATAACAAAAATCAGATGTTTTTCGAAATATCTACATGCACAGAACAAATATGATTTAAGAACATCATGTTATGATTTGCAATACGTAATTATTATAGTATTATTATGAAAATTATAATCATATTTATTACAAAAGGATAATATTATGATAAAATCGAAATCGTAATTATCACTTCATTCTCTCAAACCATATTTTTCTCGGTATCGCAAGGAAGGTAAGTACGATTTTTTTTTTAATTTTTGTTAAATTAGCAAAGCTATAAAAATGATTTTTAATAAATAATAAATCGCATAAAAGCAGCTTTAAACCAAATATATTTTTATTTATCGAAAAATTATACGTACTTCCCTGCGCAATTAAGTGGTCTGTTTAAATATTGCAGAAAATGCTGTAAGTCCGCCATATAAAAAATTTGGAAAGATTTTTTTTATGATTTTATTCTCCAGTTTTACACAGGTGTTAGCCCTTAAGATGACGAACCTTACAACTAAATTAATATTAACGTCAATTTTATGATAGGCAAATATTTGTAAACCAGTGTTTTTATAGTAAACATAAAAAAATTGCTTTTAATTAATATAGTTTATTTAATGAAATAAATGCTTACCAATGGGTAAGGGTTTAAATATTATCAAAATTGTTGAATTTAAACTGAATTAAAATTATTATTATCTGCTTAAAGTGTAAGCTTTTCAATAAACTATAGGGGGTTGATAAACCAATTTTTTTTAAATTAAATTTTGGCATAGTAAATTGAAAACCATGGGAAAAATTTTGAATTTTTATTTTTAATTTTGTACAAATTTTTCAAGTTATTTTTGAATTAAAGTCTGTTTATTAATCTTAACTAATTTTTTGTTAGAGTATAACAAATTAAAATGCAATTAAAATATCGATATTTTCCCTTAGTTTTCCAGTTGCGGAGAGATAAACTGTTTAATGGTGTGGTAGAGCTTACCCCTAGCTCTACTACATATAAACTTTTGTTCATTTTGATCAATTTTTCTTAGTTTTTAAGATATGGGCCGTTTTATAAAATATCGAGAGGCTACGAACGAAATAGCTATATCTTGAAATTTTGGACACACTTGTGGCGACATCTACCAAATTATAACAGAGCAACATGTAATGAAAATATTAGGCTTTCAACAAAAAATTTGTTAAAAATTAGTTAAATCGATTTGAACTCGTTTGACAGACCCCTTTACTGACGTATCAATTTAAGAGTAAAAATTTGACTAATTGGTTAAATTTAACTTTTTGTTTATACATATTATTAAATTTATTTGTAACAAATTAACTTTTCTCTATAATTGTTTTCTTTTTTGGTTATTGCTAGGTACATTAAACTAAATTTTTTGCTAAAGTCTGTCGACCTTTCTGCTAATATAGTAATATTTTAGCTAATTAACAAAAAGGCCGAGTTTTTAGGATGTAGATTATCTTTAAACTTAGATTAGCGAAGTTTTTAAATGAAATACTGCTTCTGAAATGTGGTCTACTTTGTGTTATGATAAAGACCAAAATTCTAAATAAGATGAAGTGGTTCCAACAAATTAATATCAATAAATTTAGAAATGCCAGACAAAATTCGTTACCGGTCTTAGGCCTAGTTTTGTGGATGTAGATTATCTTTAAACTTAAATTAACGAAGTTTTAAATGGAATACTGCTTCTGAAATATGATTTATATTATTCTGTCATAATAATGCCAAAAATTCTAAACAAAATGAAGTGGTTCCGGCAATTTTTGGTTAATAAACTTGGAAATGGCAGACACAATTCGTTAACAGATTAACTAAACCGAATTTAACTGACATCCCAAGCTCGGCCTTAATCAACTATCTGGGACTTTAACTGATACATTCGTTGTTGCTTCCCAAACATAATTAACAGTTTATTACACCGAATTAACAGAATTTTTAAATATTTCTTCACTCAAAATAATGAGCCAGCCAGTAAAAATTAACTATAAAGAGTAGTTTTTAAAATTTTGAATGGGTCGAGTAAAAGTTAAACTGAATTATATATTTTATTATGATCAGATAAATATTAACGAACCTAACTTTTTATATTTATTTTCAACAGATATTTTTGCACCCTCTTTGTATTGATGCAATAAATTAAATTCATATCAAAAAATCCATTTAAATTATATTTTATTAAAAATTTTACTTTGTTTCCCAGATAAACTCTGTTTTTGACATACCCCTGATATTAAGTGCAAGTGGGTAAAGAAGGGTAAAGTGGAGTGTATTTAAATAACATACAGTGTTTGTCTAGCTGTCTGCTTTCTGTCTGTACTTCATGGATAATGAATAACAAATAAACTTGATAAAAATTTACCCGTTAATTAAATTAATATTAAATGAGTATCTTTTGCACACTCAAACACAATCAAAACTTCATACCATATATAGACAGTTTTTCATGCAATTAACTAGACTGCTTGAATTTTCCCAACGATCATTTTATCCATACTGGGACATGCATACATACTATAACTCATACAAATGGAATACATTCACACAAGTGAAATGAAATAACAATAATAATCGTACAATCAATTGAATTGATTTCATCACCGTGTCATGGACGCATGGTGCGTGAGATGTTTGCATTCGATACATTATAATAAATGCTTAAATGATTGCTTATCTACCACTTACGCATCAGCGTCATCATCATCAGTATTATAATGGTTAGAGATGGTGCTGCTGGTGGTGGTACATGTTGATGAGGAGTTTTTATGCCGAGTGTTTTTTTTTTTGTTAAAATTTCTGTTAATACTTTGGTTGTACTCGTTTGTAATGTCATTTGGGAGCAAACTGAACAAAAATGTCAATTGATTTAATGTATATGGTTCTTTGCAATCAATACACTCTTAATTAAATGTTATTAATGTGATTTTAATTTGTTGTAAATACTTATTTTAAAAATTTTAAGCGCCAACAATTGAACATAGTCTTAATTAGTATTAAAATATAAATTTTTTTCAAAGTGATGAAATCGTGGCCAATAAATTAAGAGGTAAATTATATGGAAAATTATATATTTAAAATTTCTTTGAGTTAAACACTGCAAAAGAATACTTTTGATCTTTTTACAAACATTGTAAATTGTAATTTTCTATGTATATTTGTTTTTTTTTTTTCTTTTTAAATTCAACCCCTTAATTATGCTTATAATTACATATCATGGTCTTAAATTAGCTTGACAAAACAACACCACATTTGAAATGATATTGTATGATCCATGAAGCGTCAGTAAATGTCAAATAAAACATACGCCTTGTGTGTACGCATCGGAAAAATCCCCCCTCGATAAAATGTGTAAAGACAAAAAAAAAACCTCCAAACGCATCATCGTCATCTTTAGGCTACAACATCCCCAAACTTAATTCTCGTCACATGAATATAAACTTGTAGTATAAACATATGTTTATTAACATAGTACAAGTAAAGTTGTATGGAGTCTAGATCAGAGCTTCTCAAATTGCTATAAAGTTGCAGCGTCTCAAAGGTATTACATTTTGAATTTTGAAAATATTGAAGAAGCATTGTCGCACAATGTGACATTAGAAACAGAGAGAAATTTTTGCTAGTTCAGGCAATGAAACTGTTCATGAAATTATAAAACTGTTTTGGTATCCGAGTAAAATAGTTTATCTGTGATAAAAACCGATCGATTTGATTAAAATCAAAATTTAAAAAGTGAATAAAGAAGAAGAGGCAGAATTGAAATTATTTTTTATTGTTGAAGTTAAATCAGGAATATCGATTTACAAGTTTTAATCATTTTTAAATTTAAAACAATACGAAATATTTGGAATTTAAATTTCAAAAACGATCGAATTGAAAACGATCACACCACATGCCAGTATCTACAATCAATAATAGCATGATTTTATATATTATTTTACATGCCTCAATACAATGTTACATGTAATAAATAATGCATGTTCTCTTGTCATGTTAAATTTAAGTTTCAATTTGAAATTGACATTATTAAATTGAAACTTAAATTTCGCTTTGGACATGTTAAAAATTACAAATTAAATTGTGGGTTTCATTTAAACATGTAGACAATTTTAAAATTATATTTTCATTTGTAATTTTTCCATTGAAAATAATATATTGATTCAAAATTTATAAAATTACAAACATAATTGAAATTTTGCATAAGAACTTGCAAAAACTATAAATTAAATTTTGTTTATTTTAAATTAAGAAAATTTTAGGTAAAATGTTTAATAACGCAAAAATCTATATAATATAACAAAAGACTTGTATTTATTTCTGAAATGATAAATATATATGTATAACAAACTCGTTTGTTGTTTAAAAACTGTAATAAGTTTTATGTTTAACATACTTTTTTACCATATTTAAGCAAGTTTATATGAGAAGAGCTATGTATGTTTTGAGAATTTGAAGGACCATACGCTGATCCTGCCTTGAATTTTTTCCCGCTTTTTAAACCAAAATCCTGCTTTTCGTCCTCCGAGTCCCGCCTTTTGATCAAAATCAGTCGGTCACGTTAACCATAATATATACTATTATATTAAATTAGACATAATCTTATAGTATAATGTATAATTTGATCAGGTTAAAAAAATATATGTAATATCATGGAGATAATTCTCTTGCTAGATTTTTTACAGAGGAACTAAAATAACGGACTCGTATTTTTTTGGCCTACTCTCACTTTTAAAAGGTAAAATCTGGGCTACAAAATAGTTGAAAACTTTCTATTTTTTTAAAGTGTGGAATAAAAATATAAATCCAAAAATTCGCCATTTTGTAACCCCATTTTCAGTCCCTAAATTCAAGATTAAAGAAGACATATTTTTATACAAATTCAAACTTTAACAAAATCGGAATTCTCACTTAGAGAAAGTTCTATTTTCAGTGTAGAATCTCATGAGTTACAGGGTCAATATATTAACCCATATTGGACACACTGTTCCGTTTGCAACACAGTACTTTTTCACACAATTTTCATCTTGACAGCAATCGTAAATTGAAAAATAGTAAGAAATTCTTATCTGGAGTTGCCAAATATATATTTGAAAAGTTCAATACGTGTCAGTTTTTAATGGAATTGATTTCAAAGGAATTGTTATTCAGATTTGACAAATATTTATTTAAAAAATTCAATGGTTTTTTTTATGGAATTGATTTAAAAATTAAAAAGAAATATATTTTTAAATGAAAGGGTTGAAAATTTTATGGGAAAATACAAGATTTTATTTCCGTGCTGAGAATTAGATTGTATATACTATATATACAATTTATTGATCAAACGAAATATGAATTTTTAGATAAATAATGTCGAAACGTGTTAAAATTTTCTTAAAACATAAAGTACAAATAATGGTGAGCTTTTATATAAATACTACTAATCATAGAAAACTTATGAAGTTAAAATTATGATGTTAGGGTTGCTTTTCAACTTAGAGAAAAATTATTATTTTTTTGTATAAAGATTTCTATATAAAACAATATTAAAAAAAATTTTAATGCACTTACCATTTTATTCCATATTTTAAGTTTGGTTGCATATTCACTAGAGGGCGCTTGAAGGCATTAAATATTACGTTTTTAATGAGTTATTTTTCTATTTGTGTGCAATAATTGGTTGAATTATGTATAGCGGCTCTTAAAGTAGGTGTTTAATTAACAAGTTAAAGGTGTTTCCCTTAAAGGCTGTTTTGACAATACATACACTGAAAAAAATTAATAGAAAATACTTTACTTGATAAATACTTGATAAATTACAATTAAACTTAAAAAATATTATTTTTGGTGCAATGCTCTCTTAAACAACAAAGTTAGCTGTCGTTAAGTTTTGTTAAAAAAATTTAAAAATATCTTGCGCGTCTCTTTTATTAACCGGAAAGTGGTGGCGCTTGTATATTTGAAAATTTGAAGAATGCAATACTTTACTTTAATTCTTCGGAACTTAGAGGTATTGTAAAATAGATAAAAGTTTTGAATTTGTTGCTTGTCATGGAAAATATTATTTTCTTTTAAATTCGAAAAATCCTACAAACCCCATTGGAGAAGCCCCGCAATGCACCGTGTGTCTGCGATAAATTCAAAGGATTTCTTGTCGAATTTGTCAAGCATGAAATAAGTAAGAGTGAAGCTGCTGGGCTGGGATGTTGATGCATATTTCGGTTGACTTGTGCAGTACTCATGCACATGTGTATGTATGTGCATTTCTTTATTAAACAGTGTTTAATAAACACATACCAATACATTTCTACACGGTACAAGCAGGCACATGTTTCAGCAAAGAATGCCTTGATGAAGGCACTCATTTGTCGTTTTTTATATTTTTTATAATACAAAAAGAAAATGCGTTTATTATTAAAAATAAAAATGAACACTGCTTTTTCTTGCTAGAGCGCTAGTGAATTATACCAATATGAGTTTTACTTTTGTATTATTATGGATGAATATAATAAGAATAGTCTTTTTAAACGCATTGTTGATTGTGCTTTAAGTTGTATCTTTAAAATGATATTACAAAAAAAAAACTATGCATTTATAAGAATGTGTTAATATTATGCCGCCTTATTCCCTGATTGTAGTTGTCTCGTTGATATCTGCAGCTTCTGTTTTCAGTTTTTCGTTCTTTAGTTGATTTATATATAATTGTCAGCATGTATATACATTATTATATGCACACATGGGGGACTCACTAAGTAATTGGAAACAAATGACAAAAAATAAAATAAATTCCATGGTTTCCATCATGCATTCTGTATGTGCATAGGAAAAGAAAAGTCAAAATATATCAAAAAATTATGATGGCTCATAAGAAGAATTTAAAAATTTAAATTTTGATTGGATTTTCAATGGTTGGAAATAGATTAAAATATTTTTCATAGTATGGCAGTTTTTTAAAATAAAAAATGCATTGATATTGTATATTTCTTCTTAATCTCTTAACTGGTTTATTAATTTCAAAATATACATGGTAGCACTATAAACGAGTTTTAATTAAAAAATTTATTGTAGTAACTACTATTTTAATTAATTTTATAACTATCACAATAATAACGAATGAAAAATATACGAATAAGTCAAAACCCGTCCTCTGACCCATCACTTTTATATGACGTTGTCTTACGAGGGGAATGGGCCAACCCATTGTGACCGCAGAGCTAAAGTTAAATATAAAATTTGGATCAAATATCAAAATCTACAATTATTATTTAAAATAATTATATATTCCTAAATCGTTTTTATTAGTTACTTATTAAGATTTTAGATTTCTAATTATATACAGTGGGGAGCACTTATGAGTACATGTAAGTACTTTATACACCTAAAGATTCAGGTCGAAAAATGTTTGACACTAGAACTAAATTATACTTTTCTAAAGGTACAAGGTACGCTGAATCCAAATCTGGCCTTAGATTCACTCTCCGACATCAGGCGTTCGAGCTATATTAACGAGAAAGTGTATTTTTTGATCAAAATGCTCCGATTTTTGACCTTCCTGGAAATACATTTTTTATAATACTTGGAACGTCACCTGAACAAACTACTCTTACCATTTTTCTTTTCAGTTTTTCAATTTTTAAGATAACTTCTTTAATTACGACATTATCGTCGGTTGAACTTGATAAAAAATTCGAATTTTTTAAAATTTTACATTGCGGGAACTTTAAAATTGCTGTTACAACCTCAATTTCAATTTACAAAAAATGGTAAGAGTAGTTTGTTCAGGTGACGTTCCAAGTATTATGAAAAATGTATTTCCAGGAAGGTCAAAAATCGGAGCATTTTGATCAAAAATATACTTTTCTCGTTAATATAGCTCGAACGCCTGATGTCGGAAAGTGAATCTAAGGCCAGATTTGGACTCAGCGTACCTTGTACCTTTATTAAAGTATAATTTAGTTCTAGTGTCAAACATTTTTCGACCTGAATCTTTAGTTGTAAAAAGTACTTACATGTACTCACAAGTGCTCCCCACTGTACATTTATCTTTGGTTTCCATACCACTGTGCTCATATTATTTTATAAGATTTATAAGGCGTCAAGTTTTCCCTTTTTATTTCCTCTTTACAACCAACAAAATATAATTCGAAGAGAACAACAACCACATAAAATATAAGAAAACACTTGAACTACATACAAATAAAGCTCAAAGCAATGCGACATCAATGTTAACAAAAATTAAATATGTGAAGAAAATTTCATTGACAATTGTCAGGCTGCAATACGAGCAAGCAAAGCAAGTTGTTGCCACTCAGGCTGTTTGAAGTTGTTTTAAAATGCAAGGAGAGTAAGGACTAATACATTTAAGGGCTCAATTTTTGGTGGCATAAACACGTGTTTTATGTTACTCTTGCCACCCAAAAAATATACAGTATAAATAACAAATTGTTTTGCTCATCCCCCTCCTCCCCATCATCTGACACCCACTGCATAAAAAATAATCTACACTGAGAGAATTATCTTCATTGATATGAATTTTTGCATTATATCTATGAAATGTCACTAGATTTCGTCCATTGAAACTTTTCATTAGATTATTGCAGTTTTTCAAAATTGTTTGTAATTGTTTTTTGAAAAAGTTTCATTAAAACAGTTTCATAACAATTTTGATGTTTTTTCATAAAGTTTAAGAATTTTTCATTCACTTCGTGAAGAAAACTTCAATCGTTTTGTGAAAAATTTCATTATAACTCGACCAAGAAAATGATGTCTGTGTAGAATAGGATATATTGCCTTTGATGATGATTATAATAAGTTTATTTTGGAGACATACAATAATACCAACACTAACAACAAAAAGGGGGGAAATAATTCGAAAGAGAAATAAAACATTTGTAATGCAGAACAGCATTTTCCCGTCACATTACATTAGAGCAAACACTTTGTCATTGAATTGTTTAAGAAACAAGCACATCGAAGGAAGATATAAAATTGAGGGATAAACTTGAGCATCCGCAAACAGACAACAACAGCGACATCATCACTCTACTCTATAAAACTCTATCTAACAACTGCATTTTATACCCCAAAAGAAGATTATTTATTGCCACAAGTTCTGACATTGGAAATTATAACAAATAAAAATATAAAACGAAAAGAAAATTTATGCCGGATGTTTTTGGTTTGAAATTGGAGCTCATTAGTGCATGTTAAGTACATTTTTTTTTTGTTTGAAAAATGTCATGAGATTTTTATTTTTTGAATCTTTTAGTAAATTAATGAAAAACAAATTATTAAGCATGAATAACAATGAATTGAATATTTTTAAGAATTTTGTAAACAAATAGAACCCTCATAATCACCAAGAATAAAGCCATAAATTAATTATAATTTGGATTTCATAAAAATCGAACACAAAAATTAGCTTCCTTTTAAAAATTTAGGTGGGGGTTTAAAAATTAATTTATCATCATCAAACGATATAAGTAAATGACCCCCAATGATATTTTCTCAACTATCTTCATTTACGATTGTAGCTAAACCGCAACTCAAGAAATAGGCAATGGCTTCTTTTTAATGTTTCATAAAATTTCAGCCAATTCACATTTACACTAAACTGATAATAAGTTAAAAGTTTTATTGTTCGAGTATCAATAAAACATCATCGATTTTATGAATGAAATAAATTTGATTAAGGATCATACAATGTCCAATATGTTTTTAGATAAGGATACACAAATAGATATAAAGTAGTAAGTTTTTTTTTTGTTAAAACTACTAAAAATTGACGTTGTATAAAAAACTGGTGAAATTAGACGATTTTTTTAAATATTAGTAAGAGTAAAATGATGCTCCTAATTACTTGGCAACGATTTTTGTGTGAAATTTCAATGCTACAAAACTATAAAGAATAAAAATCTCCTAAATTCAAGAATTTCTCATAATAACGGTAGTTGGCTACCAAAGTAATATTAAGACCCAAATAAAAGTTTTAAAAAAAATGTTTCTTTTTTTTATAACCGTGTTTATTTTGCTATTTTACCTGTTTGATTTTGAAATATCTTGATCTAAACTCAAAATAACGCTAAAATACTGAAAAGACGATTTATATAACATTATTTGGTTAATAAAACTAAATTTAATTGGTAGAATTTTAAAATAAACGTGATATCAGAAGATGCATGCCACTATTGTAATCGTGGTTTTAAAACGTTGATGTCGGCCTTGATGTGGGAGTGGTAGGCAACTATCTTTATAATGAAAAGGTAGTATTTGCCAACCATGGTATAAATTTGTATCCAAATATAGCAAATATTGTATTTTAATGCATACCGATTTTCATATACTATCCACCTTATTAATGCTGGGGCATCTTAGAGGCTCATTTAGTGATTTGTGTTAATTTGACACAATAGGGGGTCCAATGAAATGATCACCTTCGCTTCTTATACCAACAACAACGACTACGAAAAAAATCATACCAAAGTTAAAATGTGCTTTTTTTTGTACTTCTTATGCCAGATATTTATGAGACCATAAATTGCGATTAATAAAATTTACACAACCTTTTGCTTAGCCGGCCGGCTGCATATTTAGCACATGTGACATTTTATAAGCAACTGTTCATATTCCATCCAACAACCAACAATAAAAATGGAATGCATGTGGTGGTAGAGAGAATATACAGATTTAGCTCCAATTGCAACAAACTCACACATTTTTATAAACCATAAACATTTTTACTGACTGCAGTTGCAAGCAGGTTATATCCTTTTGGTATTTTTTTGCAAAAGCTTAATGAGAATTTTCATATATAAATTATCCAAACAATATACAACAGATGAAGCAAATAAATGCCACAACAGCACAAGGAATACTGTTTTGGAAAGAATTGTGATTGAAGATAGTTGGTTTATAAAATGAAATAACATTTGCGCGGGCGCAAACAACAAAACAACTAAAATGTCCATACAAAATTTTGTGTTAATATTTATGATTTTATGAGGAATATTTTAACACTGGTATAATGTAACTACATGTGTTTAAATAAGGCTTAAAGTAAAAGGAGAAGTTTAGTTTAATTATTTTTTGTGGAAACACAAATAAGGCGATAGACTACAATTTTTGGAAATAAAAGTGATGGATTGCGAAAATGCTTGCAGAGATCTATAAAAAGTCAACATCATATTAGCGTAAATTGTATGAAAATACAACCAGGAATTTAAAACAAAACATTTATAAAATTTATTCCGAGAAAATAAAATTGGTTAGACAAAAACACTGTAAATCAGTACACAAAAGTAAAAAAAACTGCAGTACACGACTTTTTGGTTAATGAATATATTGAAATTGCAGTTACGGCCTTTTGATTTTAGTTAATAAAATTGGTGTTTTTGGACGTAAACGTGTAAAATTTTGTGCGAAAGTGTGTTTTGGTTAAATACATCGTAATCAATCAAAATATCAATTTTAATTTTTTGTTAGTTACGGCCTCTTGTATTTTAGGTTTCTCCTTATGCTTCTCTGGTATTTGTTGTTAACCCATTAATGGCTGACCCCGATTGCATTGTCCAATATCGATGAAATTTCACTCATACAATATTTAATATCTTAGAATTTATTTGGTATATTTACCCACAACAAAATAGGCAGGAATGGGTTAACTTTACACTCAAAATAATAAGTTAGTAGAAAAGTTAGTAAAAAGTATATTTTTCAGCTAATTTTTTGCTGAAATTGTGTTTTCAGCTAAAATTTTAGATATTCAGCACTTTTTTGGACTAATGTTTTACTAATATTTTACTAATGTTTTACTAATTTATTTTGCTAAAAAAATTGTGCTGATAAGCACATTAAAAATGTGAACAACAGCCAGATTAAAAGATATACGCAGAATGAAGTAGAAGTCGCGGCATGTCAAGATGTAGAGGAGACGTGGAAAATGATACTAAAAAGTACAATTTTTGTAGGATATATAAAAAATCAAACATGAACGACGTTTGTATTTGTTGTTAAGACATAAATAAACAAAATGTGTATCATATACATATAAATAGTGGACTAAAGAAACTTAAATTTTGTGTAAGAGTAATTGTCTATTAATTATATTAAAGACAAAATAAAATATTTAAATTTAATAAAGATTAAATGCGTATTTGTAACTATTAATGTAGTGTGGTCAAATTGCAAACAAATATACTTTCAGGTTGACAGACTAAAGCTAAAGGGTTGCATATTTCATATTTAGCTATTTCGTTTGGTTTCGTTTTAAGAAAGATGCCATCACTTAGACAACTATTGATATGAGTAGTTGAAAGATAATTTTTTCATTTCATTTCATTTATTCAGTCTATGTAAACAAAAATTCCTTACAATTTTGTTAATGTTATACATTATTATGGCTAAACATTTCCAGATATTCTATTTATTCATGTCGTCAATGTGTTATTATAAACATTCTTATATTTTGTAACGTATTGTAAATTATTTTTAAAAGAATAAAAAACAAAATTTTAACATTTTCAGCAAATAAATTACTAATTTTGTTGGCTCGCTAATCTTGAGCAAAATATTTAGCTGACATTAGCAATTATTTGCAAGCACCCTCCTGACTAAAATTTTCAGACTTTACTAACTTTTTTTGAGTGTACTTGCTATAGTTTTTTTGTTGTTATTCATTTTTATCTCTTATTCATTTACCCAATTATGAAATGTTGGAGTAAATGCATTTTTTTATTTAAAATATGTGTAATATATGAAGATCCACCCAGGTGGGTTTTAGTACACTAAATATGTAAAAAGCTTTGGGAGTGCAAAGGTGTTTTACGGAAAATTTTAGAAGAATTTAAAAAATTATCCTCCCACTAAAGCTTCTGGTGGATCCGAAACTGCGTGGTGGCAGGTACAAATTTTGGAGAAAAAAAAGATATAAGCCTACATATAACTTTTTTTGGAAAACGTTAAAAGCTGTGACCCGATTTTTCAAAAAATGTTGTGACAAATTTTTCTATATAACTTCAGTATGCTGACCACGAAAATATTAAAAAAATATTTTCACTAAAAATCGATTTTTTTTTCCTACATTCAGACATTTTTTTAATGCTAACTTATTTACATATATGTAGTGGTGTGAACTGAGATTTCTATACTGCCTGCTCGTTAAGAGTTTAAAATTATGGATTATCTTAAAATCCATTTAAATTGACATTTTACTTAAATTCATTTTTCTTATTTTCTTTTCCCACTATGAATTAGATCATCAGAATTTTATTTAAAATTTCTTAAACTTACGTGCAGTTTCGCTCCCAGTTATTGTTTTTGGCAATCAACACAATTTTTAAATGCTATAAATATTTATTCTATTTCAGCTAACATCTTAACAATCTCTCAAATATAAAAAATTGCCTGGCGAGAAATTCATAACAAACCATCCAATTCTGTAGGCATGCAAACAGATAAATCATAAATTGAGTTGCATTTTATTACCATGTATGACAGTCGAAGTTAAGTGGCTGAAAATGAAAGAAAAACTCTTATTTAGAAGTGGGCAGTTTATTAAAATGTTGAAATGTAAATAAAGTGGTCATGAATACAAAAAATATCTTCTTTAGTTTTTTGTTTCTCTTCAAATATTATTAAAAACAATTTCATTTCATCAAACTTTATGTTGTTGCCATACGGACCGGGGTATTTATATAAAAATTGAATTGGCAGTACATATTGAAATTTTTTATTACACATAACTATAAAACCATGGAAAATTCATACTTCCTAACAATATCTGCCTGGAACACTTGGTTGATGATGTCGTCTTGCATGTGCATGAACGTGTAAAAAGTTAAGAAGGCGAGCTGTTTGCGCATGTCTAACAAACCAATTGTAGTATAAATTTATTTTATTTAATTTCTACTTGTTACTGCATCACACAAAAAAAAAGCAAATCGAAGAATTTCATTTTAAAGGCATTTTTTGCTTAACTTTGGAATCTAACTATGTATATAGTAAAAGAAAATTGGTCTGTAGTTTATGTTGCCATGTTAAGTAGTGGATGGATGGTACACAATGGGACCGTGCAAAATTTTAATCTTTTGTGGCTGTTCTCTATTCTGTTATGCGAGGGCGTTTATAGTTAGAGAACATACCGTTTAATAATTTCAATTCATTGAAACAGGTCTTTTGGCAACAAAACTAGCGAGTGAATTTTCCAATTTTGTTGTTGTTTTTATTTATTTTTTGGTAAAACGAAGTGTCATTGGCTATTGAAATTGGAAAATAGATTTGTTATTTATAGATATTGCGTTGCATGTTGATTGCAATGTCTTTTATTATGAAATTGTAGAGAAATATCAAGAAGTAAGAGTTTGTTATAAATGGCAATAATGAATTTTATATACCCTTTCAATGTGATTTTAATTTTTTTAGGAAATTTTATCCCAATTAAAAATAAGCTGCACAACAAAACTAACAAAGAAGGTCTCAGCCAGTTTTTATAAAATTTTATGAAAAATATCAATGAAGTAGTTTCATTAAAAAACTAGTTTCATAAAAAGTATAAAGTTTTTCATTCATTTTAAGAAATTTTTCGTTAACCTTCTGAAGGTAAGTTTCATTAATTTACTGAAATTTATCATTATTTTTGGTCCACTAAAATTCTTTCTCTGTACTATAGATGAACTTTAGAGAAGATTTTTAAAATTAAGCTTGCAGTTTTTAAATGCTCAAGATCTAATTGTAATTTGAAACCGAATAATATACAAACGCTGGGATTAAATTAAATATACCACTCTACATTTAGTAAATTTAATACAACCTATGAATGAAGCAAGATATTTTCAATTATAGCAAATAGCTGAATATGTATACATTAAAATTAATTTTAAAATAAAAAATAAAAATAATTTATAATTATTGACAGAAAATTAATATAAATAATAAAAGTATTTTTATATTGATATTAATTTTAATTTTGCGTAATAAAACTATAGGAAAATGAGTCTGAAATTTAATTAGTCAGCCAAATTTTTTGTTACTTTGTACACAATATTTTTAACTAACGATTCCTTTAAAAACAATGTAGTTACAAGCGAATGAATGTGTAATTGATACAATTCAATTCAATAATAAAATAATTAAATTAAAAATACATTATTAAAGGTTTTAAAAGTCTGGATACATTATTTAAAGCATCAATCCGAAATTTTTCCCCTTTTTTTAAATTAAAAATTACATTTAGGATTGCAATTTTAATTGAAATTTTTAAATATGTTTCATTGATACGATGAAAAGTTTAATTGAAAAATTTCAATTATTATTAAATAAAAAAATTGATAGAACATTATTTTTAATTGCCGTAAATCAAATTAAATTTTAAATTGAATAAACAATCATTTTAATTGGATCTCGATTTAATTTATTTCCCAGACTGTATTCGACGACGTTTGTATACGATTTAGGAAACTAGAGGAACAGTTCCTCTTTCAAAAGGTTTTTCGATCCGCAAAAGGGGTTTGTAAGGTAGTGGCTTCAAATATACCACGATTTCCTAATATATAAACTTTAATGTGGAAAAAATATGTTTTCATCAACATACTCCATCGATTAGTCAAAATAAACAAAGTTTTGTAGTGATTGATTGATTTTTTTGTTTGTGGGAGGTAGGTGTATCTTAGAAAACCTAGCACATTTGCATGGTAATGAAAAACATTATGATATTTAGAAATAAACAAATGTACACATTTTCTTTCTGTAAGTTAATTTTTCGTTTAGAAACATTTTCATAATACATATTATCCACTTTCAACATTAATTTTTCGTTTAGAAACATTTTCATAATACATATTATCACTTTTCAACATACATACTAGGGTATTCAAATTACTAGGGCTAGGTGTTGTTCGAGTAAACGAGTAACTCGATTTGAGGGTTTTAACTTACTCGATTAATCGAGTAAGATTTGAAAATTACTCGAGTGACTCGAACAATTTAAATAGTTGTATTTTATAATTTTTTCCATAAAAAATCATAATAAAGCACAAAAAATCATAAAAAAAACAAAATCATGATGAGCTCCGAAATGCATTTTATCATAATTTAAAATAAATTGATGTAATTAATTTAAAATTAAAGGGATCTTCTAAAATAATATGCAATTGAGGTGTTTTACTTGAATTTCTTTCGTTTTTATAATCATAAACATTGTCTTTAATGAAACCTGTTTCATAGATACTATGAAAAATTTCTAATGGACGAGTTCCAGTGACAATTTTCATTAAATCTATGAAGAAATTAATTGATGAAAGTGAAGATAAGTTCTCCCAGTGTAGAGTATTGAAGATACTTGAAAAATTCGCTTAATTTCTGGAAATCGGACCTTTTGATGTGAATTTTTTTATAGTATTGACCTCTTTATTTAAGTATAATAATGTCTCTAATTGTTTAAGGATATTTTTAAAATATCTTTAGAAATTGTGATATTTTAGGGATTGGTCTCGGTGCCGAACGTTTTTATCCAAAGAAAACTACTTCACTACTATAATATTTAAATTAAAAACGTAACTGACACATTGCTTTATATTTTATACTAATTTACGTATTGTAGTTTTTTTTCCAGTTTTCGATTTAAAATTTGTATGGAATTTGAAAGATAGAAAAAGAAAATATGTATTTTATAAAAAAAAAACTCTTTTTAAAATACGAGACAATTTAAGTTGTTTTTTAATAAAAAATATAAACTGAAATAGAACGTATTTTGATTTACTCGAATATCTCGAGTTATTCGTTGCTCGAAATTGGTCATTTTAATTTAGTAGTAACAATTGTTTGATTAAAATTCATCGATTAATCGAGTAACGGTTAACCGAATGAATACCCTAATACGTACATATATTAAAACAAGCTTTTACAACTAACTACATGCTGTTTTTATGTTGTAACTTTGCTCTATATAAAAATTATATTGCCTCTAACTCTGCAAATGTTTGTCATTAAAAGTCATTTAGATTGCTAAAAGTCTTTTTTATGTGCAATTTTATTGCCAACGAACTAACTATTCGTATAATACTTTTAGTGTCAAAGTAAAGTGTTAAAATTAGCAATTTCAAAAACAACATTTTATTAACGAAACAATAAATTCTATAATTTTTTGTGTTTTTGAAATCTTAATAATAGCTACTGGTATTTTAAAGTTTATCTTCTATTAAAACGTATAAAAATCATGTTTTTATTGGTAGTCCATGCGAGTATGGTCAGTAAAGAATTCCTAATGATAGCCTGCAGTTTTTCCTATTACAATTTTAATGTTACGAATTTTAATTACTCACGCACTAACTACAAACCAACATTGTGCTTTAATTATTTTGTCCAAAATCAGCAAACTACGAACTTGTACCTCATTCAGATGTACATTGTAGATACACCCAAAGAAATATTTTACAGCATCATATCAACCCTCAAGCTAGTAATCATAACGACCAACAAATTTTTCCCTAAACAGCATCAGGCAACTCTGATTGTCACCCCTTGGTGTTTTATTTTTGTTGGGGCTAATTTGTATATATGTCCCAGTTAACAATTTTAAAATTTCTAATTTGATTTATGCACGATATTTTCAAAAGAAACAAAAAACAAATCAGAGCGTCAACTCTTTTATCTAATCAATCTAGAAGTGAAAAAATTACAGAATAGCAAAAACTTTTGTAAAATAAACGAAAAATTTTTAATTTTACAAAAGTTTTCGTTGTTTTGACACTAATATAATGTTACTTTGGCTTTAAGAAACGACATTTAAAAACGAAATTTTATATTTGCCAGAGATTTACAATAACCACTACACAATTGTTTGCTGGGATACATACATATATATTTAATATATTTGTGTATGGGATGGTATGTTTGTATGTGAGTGTAAAAAGAAGATGCATTATTTTATAGCTAGCAATTTACTAGCTTAGTATGGTGCTAATTAACTTTAACTCCAGTCCACTAAATATACGTGAGATGATTGAGAAGTTACCGAAATACAATCAAAATATATACATCGCAATATAAGAGAAAGAAATAATGCAAAAAATTGGTTATTAAGTTGCTTTTTAACTGTCTTCTTTTTTAACATATCCTATATTTTTTCTTAAATTGTTTGCCATTTTTTAAATATGTACAATTCAAGTCAAATCAACAAAAAAAAATTTTTGGAGATTTGAAAACGACTTCTGAAATCTATCCTCTTGAATATTAGTAAAAATATGATTTTTTTACCATTCGCTCTTGTGATTTTTGTAAAAAAAATATCAATTTTTCTGTTAAAAAAAATTAGTGTGGAAGCTTAGGGAAATTTTAAAAGATTTTTTTTTTTTTTCAATATAAGAACTTCTTTAATCAATAATTTTGTTCATATAGTAGACGGATATTTGAGCACTAAAACGTCACTCGATATGAGTGCTCTGTGTCAGAGGTTGTCAAAAAAGGATACATAAATAAAGCATATTTAAAATGTTGTGACCTTCCGAGTTCCGAATTCCGCAAAAAGCTAAATTTATCCATCCTAATATATAAAAACTGACAATTATAATTATTTTTCAAATGCAATGACATTTTAAAAACTTTGCAATTAAACCACATATATGAACATTTACCAAATATTTTTGATATCTTTGAATTTTTCAAAACAATAAGGAAATATATCAAATTGTGGCCTGTGCCCTAAAATGGACCTTTCGTTTTTTTTTTGTCTCCGAGTTTAATTTAAGCTACCACTGTTTTAAAAAAGTTTAGTTTTAAATGCAGACGTTTTTCTTGATTTTATAGCGTCATTTCAAAAAAAAACTCTATATAAAGTGCAGTTGTTCGTCAGATTTTTGTAAACGGTAAGAATTTAAACAAAAATGTGAAATAGTAAATTTTTATAATGTTCCCTAAAGTGGACCTTTGATTATATTTTTTTATTTTTTTGATTTGTTTTCCAAGTTTAAGTTAGTTTTAAATGGTTTACGCATCACTTGAAGTGTTTTTGTCTATTTCGGACAATTTTTCAACATGTTTCACAAAAAATATAGTTTTTTTTACAGCAATTAAAAAAGTTAGCATTACATATGGCAATCACTTAAGCAGCTTTAAACGATACATAAAACGTTTTAATAAACGAAATTAAAAACATTTTTGTGTATTTTATTTTCATTTTCTAACAATTTTATATGCTTTTAGAGAGTTTTTTAATTTAGATCCACTTTACATGTTCCGTAATGTGGACCTTTTGGAGTTTTTTGAAAATTGTTAAATAACTTTTTTAAATTAGTTCCAACAAGAAAATTATCTATAATCGAAAAATGCAAAAGGAGTTGCTCTGCAAGCTGATGTATTTGGATTTGGAATATTGCACTTAGTTTTTTTTATATAGCCCAAATACCACTTGTAAGGCCACATTAGGATACATTCCCTTAGTTAAATAATATTGAAAAAGATTTTATGAAGTAATACAGCTCGAGGTCAATTATTTCAATTTCAAAGGTCGAAAAATATTTCATTATTTATATCCTCTATATGGACGAATATTATATCTATTTATAGTTTCACGATTGTAACAAGAATTTTAAATTAAGGAGTTTTGAATTAAAATGTTATATTTAAGAATGATGTCAGTGGGCATGTAATATCATGTAACATAAATCCGCACTGTCATTATCCCCTTATACTGTGGAATAATTGTGACCACATATGTACTTGTGACCACATATTGTGACCACATATCGACATACAGTGGTTAATCTACCCTCTGTAATAATCTTAGATCGGGTTTTTTTTTGTTGCTAAAGAGTACAGAAACCGATCTAAGATTTTCACAGTGGGTATAGATGACCACTGTATGGGTTTTGAAATATTTTGAGTTATGACCAGGGCAAGGAATTTTAAGTAACTAAACAAGGAAGTAGGCGCAATGCAGCTGAAAACAAAAAATATGCACTTAAAACTTGAAAAATTCGCACTTAAAAGAACACAAATCATAAAAATTAAAGAAAAAATTTATAATTTACCATCTATCATATCAACAGGAACAGAATCGTACGCATTTTGGGTTCAGCAAGATTTTAAAGTAATAAAATGGTTTTGCTGAAATCAAATTAAAAAAAAAATACTTTCAATAAAAATAAAATATGCACTAAAATGGACAAAATAAGCAGTAAAAAACAAAATATGCATAAAAAGTCAAAATATACAAAAACTTACACTTTTGCAAAAATATGAAATTACGAATCAATGAAATTTTGTTCTAAATTTGATGATTCGGATAAATATTTAGTCGATATCAGTTTTAGATTATTGAGAACAATTGCGATATATTTCCAGTATATACACCTTTAAAACTCACTTTTTTGAACAAACACAGAGAAACAAAATCATTGTTAAATTAATCATTTGTGGGTGTTCCCAAAAACGAATCCACTCAAAGTTATCCGTTTTTGCGCAACAACATATAATTTTATGTGAAAACTAATATTTTTTGTGGATTCGTTTTTGAAAACACCCCCCATTATATCATATTTAAACTAACATCAAATTTTTGACGAATATTTTTAAATTAAGCATTAATAATATGATTAAACTTAAAACAATATTTTTAGTAATTTAATTAATACACTAAAAAAGTCTGTAAAGTCAAGTCAGCAACATTTTTTGCTGGGAGGATCCTTGTAGAAAATTTGCTAAGAAAAAGTCTTGCTGAAATTACTGACTTTTTTTGAGTCTATGTTAACTTTTATAATTCTCTTTAGCATTTTAGGAATAAGTAGAAACATATTTCAAGTTAAGATATAACAAACTTAGTTAAGCTGTTACTAATATCTGAAAAATATTTTGGAAATGTTCATATAATATTTTTAACTGATGATGTTGGTTATTTCGTATCTGTTTTGTCCTTTGAATTAAAACACAATGATTTTTTAGCTTGTCACGTTTTTAAGCTTAAGGTTTACGCGTAATTTTTGAATTACAACGAAATGCTGACAGCAACATAGTTTTATACCATTTCTATCTAACAACTTTCAATATGAAATTTTAGAATACAGCAAAACACGTGTTTAATATATAAAAAATAAAATAAAAACAACAATACAACACATAAAAACAACCTGTAGTTGTAGTTTTAGCAATACAGCAAAAGTACCTGAATTAAAGTTTGTGTATTTTTGCAACTTTTTCTTCATTCCGTTTTTTTTTGTACATGTTGTTACATTTGTAATTAAATTGTAATTAAACATTAATACAAAACGTGTTATTACCCACAGATTTTTATTCAGTTTCAAAAAATTTGGCAAAATAGTAATTTTAGTTTGATAAAAAAAAATTAAAACACAATGTAATTTAATTTAAATACATGGAAACTGAATTTATTACCTTTGTAGTAGTATTTCATTATCCTATGACCTTTTAAGGTGTTTTAATACCCTTATAAACTTTCTTTTTGGCAAATTGTTAAAGCAGTTCTGAGTTCTCGTTTTTTTTTTTTTTTTGGTAAATGAAAAATACGTTTTCATGTTTCTTTAATTAAAAACTGTTTGTATGGTTGGATTCAGTTGTAATTCAGTACGAATTGTAATAAATCTAAAGTATGTTTAATATAGTTGAAATACTGCATACAAGAAAGTCTGTAATATCACCATTTCAGGCTACAAAACTACCTACCTACATACCTTTTATGTGGTTAGTTCTGGTGGCTAACTGCAACTACTACATACATACTTCATACAAAATGGAATGCTAATAAATTTCCGTTACTAATCCTTTGACACTGCAACGAGTGTTTTTACATACATACAGACAAAACTGAATGCTGCAGCATAGTCTTTTACTACCACTAAATAAAATATCACCAAATGATTATAATTGTCTGCTTGTAAAGTTTTGCTAAAATACGGGTTAAAATTTATATTCCAAAAGGTTAAAAGAATGTATACAATACACTACAATACAAATGCTGTACAAAAGTTTTCAATTTAGCAATAGCAATCAAATACTACTATTCCTTAAGTCACTTTTAGTTTAACAATGAGACTTTAGCTAGTGAGAATTAAGATTTCGATTAAGCTTTGATATCTCAAAAAGGATAAAATTCAAAAAGTTTTGAACAAATGTGTTGGCCATCCCTTTAAATAGCCCAAACTGTATGCATATTTTTGATCCTTATACAATTTTATGCTGATCAAAAATATCAAGATTATCATTAAGAATGATAATTATTAAATTGAAATGTGTTTTACTGAATAGCACTCCTGTTGAACAAATACTAAAATACCTTTACAATAACTATATGTATCATAAATGTTGCATGTTGTCCGCATACTATATACACATACGCACATAAATTGTTCAACATTTATAGGCTCATAATTTTGTATTGACTTGTGAATTATTGGTTCAACAAAATAAATTTGTCTAAAAACTTTATTTATTTCCTTTTTTGCTGTGTTGTTGGCTGTATGAAGTAAATTAAATTTAGTACGTTTTTAACCTGGTTAATCCTTAAAAATTCCACACAATCTCATATGAAATTTATTCCCCACTTCTGTTTGTCGTATTTTATTTATTTTACCATTTCATAAGAATTAAGATTATTCAGATGCGCTTGTGTTTAAGATCAAGTTGATCATCTGTGACACTTGTTATCTTATCGGTTTTCTTACTACCCTGAATACTTTGTATGTTTAAAAATATTAGGGATATTAAAAGGTAATAACAGAAAGTCTATTATACAAGTGGATTTTTCTTAAAAATTCAAAATTATTAATAAAGAATGCCAAAGAGCATTCCTTCCCTTGTTTAACTCCCTTTGTGTGTACAATCGCCTAAATACTAGCCTTTAGATTTTACGATAGTGATTTTCAAAAAGTAATACGTTCTGTCTTAATGACACTTTTCACAATCTCCATATGTGCCATCGTAAGATTTACTGCAACAAAGTTGCAATATCGTCAAATTCATCCAGCGTATTCAAAATAATAAATGACAACAAAATATTGTGATTGTTATTTTTTATTACAAGGAGAAAACCAAAATCATTGATTATAAATTTATTATTTCAATTAAACTGAACACCTTAGTTGATGAAGTGAAAACAAGTAAGCCATGGACGAAGGTAGGAAGCTTGTCATAATCCATGCAACAAAACAAGTTAAATAAAAATAATAACAATAATCAGATGGTAAAAAATATTCACAACAAGCATATTAAATATGGACGGTCATAAGCTGACATCTCCATTTATATTATCAACTTAAGATAATAAGCTAACGGCTAATGGTATAATGGAGAATATATTTTCAATTAAAGATTTGTTTGAAATAAAATATGATTTCTGTTAAAACTTTAATTGATTTAATTATTTTTTTAGTTAAATATTACAAAAAAAAAAACAATTAAATAATTGATTGTATCAGTCAATCTGGCGGCCTGGGTTCAAATACCGGCAGAACCAAAACAATTATAAATTAACTTTTTCAATTCTATTTAAACTTTAATTGATTTAATTATTTTTTTAGTTAAATATTAAAAAAAAAACAATTTAATAATTGATTGTATCAGTCAATCTGGCGACTTGGGCCCGGCAGAACCATAACAATTATAAATTAACTTTTTTCAATTTTATATGGGCTAATCTATTTTTAGACAAAATTTTTCAGGGTTTTGCTTCTGAGACACTTTTTGAACCATTTTTCTAATGATGTTATAATTTTGGGTTTGGTAAAGCACTTTCTGACAGCACTTGTACCACCTGTTAAAGTGCCTTGCCAGCAATGCACTGTGGGAAATATTTGTTAGTTCCTGATCATAAATGGCTTTCGAAAATTGATGATTTATGGTAAAAAAGTGTATATTTCCGCAAAGATGAGATATTACACTATAAGAATATATAAATCTCTTTGACTGTGGCCCTTGAGTATCGCAAAATATATACTGAATATATAATTTTTAACTTTAACAATTTCTACTACTATCGCTACCCAATATTTCAAGTCAATTTTTTTTATATTTAATTTCTATTCTAGCAAGTGTCATACCTTTTCGGAAAATATATATTATGAATACTTTTTTTTTTATATTACATCTTTAAAAAATTGCCAGGTACGTGTATAAATTTGTATTAACCTGAAGAATACAGCTTATTTTAGAAACAATTTTCAAATTTGAATAAGGTTTTAACTATATCCTCCACAAAAGTTCGCATTATTTTGTATGAAATATGTTAGTAAATGTTTTGGGACCAGAAAAATCGTTCGTTATAAAAAAAAGTTCGTTTTAACCGGTGTTCGTTATAAACGTGTTCCACTGTATATTTTTAATGCAATTTAGATTAAATTAAAGGAACTAATTTTGGTTTTTGTTAAAACTTTAAATTATTTTTCCCCCTTAAAACTAAATTTTTTTTAATATTAAGAAGTTTCTTTAATTATGAATGTCTTGAAAAATGCATTGGAACTAAGCCAATGAACCGCTTCATATGATTTTTTAAAGAATTTTATAGAATTCCAAAATTAATGCAATGCTACATTGAAATAATAGATCGCTTTATCAAATATGTTTAACACCTGAGAATTAAATCTTAAAACTAAAGTATGAAAATTAATAAAGAATGAAATTTAATGAAAAAATAAAAAAAAAATCTTTGAAATAATTTCATAGCTCTAAAGAAAATTTATGAATTTATGAAATCGTATGATTTGTTTTTATGAAACTATGAAAATTATTAAAAAAAAGTTTATAAAAAATTTGTTAATATTAATAAAATTTCTTAGATATAATGAAATTCTTCATTGAATCTACTAAAAAAAATGCTATGAGATTGTTTTATTCATATCATGAAGGATAATTATTTCATTGTACAATTCCCGTTAGTATTTTTCTGACTGGATAACTATAAAAATCACATAAATAAATAAAAACTTAAAAAAGTTAAATTCAATTGAAGATATAAAGATATGAGATATAGTAAGATATTTATATCGTGTAAGATATAAAAATTCCACATATAACATATAAAAATACCACATTCCAAAATTGTTTTCCAATTTTTTTATATTTTTTTTTTATTTCGATACAATTATTTAATTGATGCTGATAAAAATTTTAAATGAAATTTTAAAAAATCTTACATTAAATTTTGCATTGTACCTGGATCAAATAAAATAAAATGATATAAAATTAGATAAAAAAAATATATATCATTTGATACGATTGTATCGGAGTTTTGGTCTCATGTAATTTCATCTCATTAATCCAATCTTATAGAAACTGACATAATTTGAAATTATCTCATACGCTGATCCATATAAGCAATATCAACTAATGTAAGCTACAATATAAAACTGTACATACATAATCATATCAAATTTTATAAGTGGATATACTTAATAAAATATAAATAAATTTTTAACAGCATATTTACAAATATTTTAATTAAAACTCGATTTTAGTTTCGTCTGTGTAGTATGCAAACAAATTAAACAAGAGAGGTCAAGTAAATCAATGTTTTAGTTGGCGTACGCTATCATTTGAAAATACTGTTTTTGCAATAAAAGTGTTTGCATTTATTTGAAATAAATTATTTATCCTCTAAATTCTGCGACACATTAAGAACGTTTTAAGGATTTAATTTTAAAATTACTCTCTTAAATACAATTAAACTTGATCAAACATATTATAAATATCCACAAATCCCTAATTAGAAAATCTCCCCGTAGGGTTTAAAACAGGAGTGCCCAAAAGTTCCTTATGGAAGAGCAAACACCAATACATTTAAAGAAAAACTAATTTTTATTCAACATTTTTTGTTGTAAAAACCAATACATACAAAGAAAAAAGAAAAAAATATTTCAATGTTTACCAGCAAAGCATACGAAAGTGTTGTTGCTTTGCGCTTGCGTGTATAAAGTGAAGAACGACAAAAAAATTAATAAGACAAAGTTGTTTGTGTATTTCGTATTGCTAGTGCTGAGCGCTCTATATGTGTATTAAAACACACAGCCTATAGCTAAGTGTTTTTACAAAAACAATTGAGTACCAAGCGCATAGGCCGTGGGCACCCCTGGTTTAAAAGGACATCTGACACAAAAGATCGTTTTACCGCAGCTTTATATTAAACGTAAGGTGCTAGGTCATACGGAAATTATTATCATTTCCTGTCTGGGGCTTATGATCAAAAATAAGAATCCCCGAAAAAGAAGGTCGTAATGCCTATAGAATAGAGCACCTATATGTTTTAGTTTCTCCGAGCCCCGTACATTTTTCGGTAGATTAGGCGTAAATAATAATATCCCTGAAATATTGCCCTTTCGGTTGTATACAAGCCAGTCACCCTCCACTTTTAGCCCTAAACATGGACTAAAATTAGTTTAATGCGCTTTTGAGCTATATCTCCTTAAGTATAAGTTTTACAGAAAAATACCAGATGAAGAAATTTTATGCTTATTTAGGAGACAAACCCTGCTAATTTAACCTGCTTATCATGCGTCGTGGTGTTTTAAAAAGTCAACGTCGATATTTCAAATACTACACCGGTTTGTATATTAATAAAAATATTTTGGTTTTATTTTTAAATTAAGTAAATATTGAGTTTCGATTCAAAATTCGCATACGACTAGTTTTTTCACTCCATTAGGCTAACTATTTGCTTCGGCCTTGTTTTGAACTTAACTAATTTGCAATCTGAAATCGAACAATCTATACATAAAAAAACTAAATTTTTTTTTAATTTTTTTAAACGGACAATGGGTGTGTTTTATTAACTGTGTAAATAAGAAACAACCAACGCGTAATTGTTTCATATGCATAAAAGAACAAACTCAATATCCCCCAGGAAATATAATTATAGTTAACAACATGATCAAAGATGTGTCAAAGAATGAGTGTTTTTGTGGGTTTTAGGTCAATAACAAGATTTGTCATACGTTTGTTGTTTTTTCTTTTGAAAGGAATCCATATAAGAGACTCCCCGAGTAAAAATAATATTATATAATGTATAATATGATCAAGTTTTTAACAATTTCATAAAATTAAGTATGACATCATGCATAGTAAGATACAAGTTTACTTGTCACTGTAATTTTTCGTAAATCGTCATATTTAATTGTATCTTACAATATGTTTTACCATATGTTATTAGACGGGCAATATATAATTGCGTTGGCACAATTAAATTAATATATGTGATTAAACAAAACAATGTATTGCCCCATGCAAAAAAAAAATAAATAAATTAAAATTGTGGAAAAGTGACATTTCTGTTTTGAAATGCATAACATCGTATTAAAAATTTTAATATCAACTCAAAAAGTTTCCTTGGAAATATGTATTAAAATTGTTTTAAATGAACATCATTATTTAAAATATCAAACTCCAAACTAAGTTTGACATAACAATGTTTGATTGTTAAGCATATCAAATTAAAATTTAACTGTACGTTAAATTTAATTTAACAAATTTATTTTCACTGGATTGAATCAAATCATCAAACTCAAATTTCATCAAACTCAATGTAATATAATCCATTTATATACAATGCGATCCACCATTTTTCGGATCAAATTTTATTTCGGTTAGATATAAGGCTATATCAAATTTGATAAATTTCTTTGTTGCATCATATTAATTATTTTTAATCGGGTCGTTACAATTGTTTTTATGTTTTACATAATACATAAATATTTATGTTTGTGTATTTTTCTTCCAGGCATTGTATTCGTAATATATTTTTTTTACTTATGATATTGTATTATTTTCTTAAGATGTTTTGACAATAAATGTCATTTTTTAATGTTAAATATTCATACTATTTTTATGAGTGTGTAAAAACCAATTAAGTCAACACATTAAAATGGCCTAAAGTACAAGTTTTTGAAAATCAATTTTTTTATATTGATTTTACAAGTTAAAGTCATGCCACATGACCCCTGCAAATGCATATTTAGATACCTTTTATAGGAAAACAAATATAAAAGATGAGCAAACAGATGAGCATACAGACAATGGATAATATATAGACTATTGAATATATATACAGACAACTTTAATTTATGTTTAAACGTATTACTTTCACATCGTTAGCTAAAACGCAAACGGTCCTAACTAACAAAAAAATCAAAATGGTTTTTTTGATTGATTCTGCTGTATTGCATCAAATACATGCCCACATTAGACTTCTCCGATCAAAAATAGAGATTTATTAACAATATACAAAAGCCCTAAATAACGTTTGTAGACACAAATTGTCTTTTCGGGATTATGAAACAGATTTTTATGTGACCGGGTTTTATGCGACTTTTTCCTATATTTCAAATAATTCAAAAATGTGGCAACTATATAGGCAATATGAGAATAAAAATTTTTCTTTTCTTGAGTACTTTAACACTGCGTACAAATTTCATACAAAAACAAATAAATTGTTAACCCTTAAACGTGAGATTGCTCCTTTACAACATAACCAAAGTTCATTAAAATCTGCTAGTTCGGGTCGAGACAATTTTCTTGTGAGCCGATTCTACTATAATTTTCAGCGCAAGTTCAATTTATTTTACTTCTACAATGTTAAAAGTATTGTTTCCGTTTTTAGTAGTACACTAAACAAAAAAAAAGAGCGGTGAAATCAACTATATCCCATGTTAAATTGATGAATGGGTGGGTGATCACGATACAACCAACAAAACAGGTCCGTAATTTTAAAAAATTGTTCAGTAAGTTTATTTTTTGACGTTTAACAAAATATCGTCAAATGTATTAACAAAAATTTGTTATTTTAACAAATTGAATAATTAGTTTGTTGCTTTAACAGTGCGCTTTATTCAATTTAACAATGAGCTTTATTTAATCTATTCGTATTTTGTCGATTTATTATTAATTCTTAATTTTATATTTCTTTATCAAATATATATTTTATAAACATTTTTAAGTTTTTGTCAGTTTACCCTTGTACCATTTTTATGCAGATCAAAAATTTAGAAAGCCGGCTACTTTGGAAAGTAAAGATTTCATTTGTCTTTTAATAAAATATTTTTGTATTTTCAAGTGATTGCTTTGTGCAGCATGTCACCAGATTTTACCTTTTAAATAAAAGCTCTGTAATATAATGGTATGGTTGTCGGGATTTTACATAATAATTTTAAAAAAAACTTAATGCTACGCATCACAAAATTAAATAATACAATTAAAAAAATTGCCCCTTTCCAACTGCATTAACACAGATTAAAAGTTTCTATATATCTATAAAGACCTGTCAAAATTTTCAGGATTTTAAAATATTGCTACCAGCAGATTGTCATAATTGTTATGACAGCATTCCCTTTAAAAATTTATATTATTTTTAATCAACTTCCGTCTTTATCTCAATATTAAATTAATTCCTCTAAAATTAGTGAAATGTAATTTTTTATTATTATATATTAATAACATATATGCACACATAGAAAAATTTGGCTATTTGCCAACAGACATTCGGTTACTACGACTCAAATTCGGTTATTACGAATTTCAGTCGGTTGGTACAATTGAACATTACTTTAAACAACGAAGTACAGTTAATTAAACTGAATTTTAGTTGGAACACCTAAAATATTCAGAAATCTAATGTAAATATCGTTGTACTAACTGAATTTATAAGTTGTTGTAATAATAAATTTATTAAACAGTGCTTTCTAAAATAAATCGAAACAATATTAAAACATTACATTTATAACACAAATGCTATGCACATTTAAACATATTCAATGTAGTTAGAGCCTTTTCTTTCAGAAAAATACACGACAAAGGGACCTAACTGTCATAACTGTTCGAATATTAAAAATATGTATTTTTTTACGATAAATAAATTTGTCTGTAGTTTTTTTTAATAAGTTTGGAAAAATTTGCTATGAAAACAATAATATTTTTCATATGATCATGTTTTTTTGCTTCTACAGTAAAATAAATAAAATGTTAGTTAGGGCGGTTTGCGTTTTAGGTAACGATATACCTGTATACTATGGTATGTATATTCAGTTAGCCGCCAGTTACAATATAGCAATTAAATTCAAAATTAACGATATTTTCTTTCTATTTCTCAAGTTGCTACAATTTCATTGCATTTCAACACAACGCCACCCACTGTGGTACAAGGCAACCATGATGCATGGATAGAAATAAAGTATCCTCTCACATTTTTTGGTCAAATAAATTTATGGTTTACCACCATTAAACAAAATATTTTTGCACAAGCTATACTGGTGATGGGATTGTGCCGATGATGATGACGAAGACGATGATGTTGTTGCCGTTGACGATGATGTGTATGGACGATGTGGTTGTGGTTGGTTAGAAGCAACTATGACCAAAAGGAAGTGTTTGTTATATTAGACATGGAGGTGGTGGTGGTTGGTTTGTTACTTGTTTGTCGCTGTGATCAGTGTCTGTCTGTTCGCATATTAAACTGTTAAAAATATAGATGATGACAATTTTCAGCACTGATCGCGCTAACGTAACATGAAATCGTACATGTAGTTTGTAAGGAAAACAAGAAGAAGAAATAAAATTTATGATCTAAATGATGTGGTTACATGATGCCACAATCACGATCCTTGTTTAACTAGTATAAAATAAAATTCGTTTGTATTTATTTGCTTGAGGTTTTTCTCTCTATATAATGGTTGTTTTTTTTTTAGCAAAAGACAAAGAGATTAATAGATGCCATCGATATTGTAAAATGAATTAAATTATCGACAAATGTTTTAGTACAATAACAATTTTCGACTTTAATCTAAAAAGGATTATTTTTTTAAACCATTTAATGTGCAAGATGACTAAAAAGAGACAATATTTTCAAATGTATATTTTTTAATCTATAGTTTTCTAAAAGAAGAAGGTTTATAAAATTTAGAATTTGCACAGTAGTCTCAAAAATATTTTACAAGTATGAAGAAATTATGTTATCAACAAGAGAACTATACAGAACTTTTACAATTGGATGTGAAACTTTAAATAGTGGGTCTGCGGAGTCACTCCGATTTTGATAAAATTTGAATTTGTTGTAGAGAAGGCAAAATTAATGTCAACTATGCTAATAAAAATGCATTACTTTTAGAACATTTCGTTACTCTAAAAAGTTTTGTTATTTCTAAATTTCATTGGTTTTTCGACCAATAATTAACCAACCAACCAATTGATCCTAAATAAATTAAAACGTTCTTCACATATGAAAAAAAGAATTTTATCCCCACGTTGGACACCATTTTCTAACAGAAATCTAAATAACAAAAAAAAAAAAAAAAAAAAAAAAAAGGAGACATCTAAGGAACAAAATGTAAAAAAAAATGTCCATGACAATGCAGAAAAATCACCATTTCTTAAATTAGTATTACAGTTTAGAAATTACGTCAAAACTGCAACCAAAACTTAAATAAATTTCGGACTATAAGCTAAATTATTTATGACAAAATTTGTTTTGCCATTATAAAGGATTAAAACCAATTATTTTTAACAATTGGAGTGCTGGGCTCCATTTTATAAGACAAGGTTTTCTGCATTTTGTAAAGCTACAAAATGACGCAAAATAAAGAGCCTCCTTTATTTTTCTTTCATATTCAGATATTTAAAAAAAAAAGAAATATTTGTGGCAATTATAGTGCAGACATTTAACTCTTTAAAAGGTTAACGTAATAAGTTATCAAAAAGGTGAAATAAATTAATCGATCCTTTATAATAAAAAACTCAGTAAAGGTTTTATTCTCTAAATTAATTTCCTAACTAAAAAGACTAAGAATTTGATATTAAAACTCTTCTGTTTGAAATCAAAATTAGCATATCCACGATTAATGGTTACAACGGTATACAATACTGGTTCAAAACTACCGGTTTGGTTATGCCTTTTTAATGGCAGTGATAATCACTAGTGATTCGCTGGCTTATATATTCTTCACACGACCACACGTAGAATTTTATTTAACAACATCTATTCAAAGATGTCGTTACACCGTAATGAAACAAGACACCTTGGCTAGACAGATTCAAATTGAAAGATTCCTATTAGGGGTGCCGAACGGGATTGATTATTACAAATCCCGGGATTAGTGATTTTGAAAATTGCGATTCTGGATTTCGGGACTTATTTTTCTATATTTTTTAGTGTAAATAATTCATTAGTAAATTTTATTATTCACATCTTACAGTATAAAAAATAGACAAAATAGAAACTATTAAGTGCATTCGGGGAACTTCTGCTTTAAAAATATGTAGTTGTTTGGATTGTAAAACAGTTTGTTTATTTTTAATATAAATGTCAGTCAGTCATTTGTTTTTTTTTTTTTTTTTTTAATTTAACCAATACTCAGGGGATGCCCCTACTCATGCAGTGCATTGTATTGATCAGGAAAATAAGGTATGGGAAGGAGGAAAGAGGGAGTAGTGTTTGTGGATATTTGATTTAAATTTTTCTAAATTGTAAGTAACAGGGAAGACTTCTGCGGGAAGTTTGTTCCACATACGAATCGTTCGACTAAAAAACGAATTTTCTCTGTAATGCGTTGTGCGAAACACAGGACAATCAACTACAAACGGATGTGCTCTACGAGATAAGCGAGTATTACGAATAAAAACTCGAGCTCGTGGAATAAGTTCACTTATCTCAGATGAGCATCTCCCATGGTAATATCGATAGAAAAGTGTCACACAACCCACATTCCGACGATGCTCCAATGAATCAATAGAGTTGGATACACTACTGTCATTGATAAGCTTCACCGCCCTCCCCTGAACACGGTCCAGAAGCTTCAGAATAGACAATGGAGCCCCTGCCCATATATGAGAGTTGTATTGGTATTTAAAAAAATAAAAATAAATAAATGTTTGTTTATTTTTTAATAACATGTGGTTCATTTTTACGACAATTGTTAGTCTTTTTGTGGACATTAAAAAACAAACGACAATGTTAGTTGAATTTAATGAAATGTAAGTCGCACTTTCTTTAAGAGAAATTTCATTTGTTTTTAACTACATTTGCAGTGGGGTTTACCTACATAGTCTTCTAAGTGTGTTAACGCATTATTACTATCCGACCGAACTCACTTTTTTTGACCTAAACCGAACTTCGGCCAAATTTTCAATATTTGGCTGAAACCGTGGCCGCAGCCGAATTTTTTACTTTACTTTACTTTACTTTACTTTTTTTTTTTTTTTTTTTTTAATTTCGTAAATTTTTATTGATTTTTACCACTTCAAACTTGGCCGTACACTACTTTTTTGGTAAGCTCCGACCCAGTACTTTTAAACGTTTATATTTTTTACTTTATAAAAATAATTAAGCTGTTTAAAAACCTTTAAATAATTTTACATCTTCACTATTATTTAAAAATAAAGAAAAGCCTAATCTTATATATTTTTGATTGTTATTTTTTGATGAGAAAATATAAAAATGTATTTATCTGCTAAAAACTAGTTCATCGATTGTTTTTAATTTTTGAAAACCTGATCGGACCATAAATTTTTAAATTTATTAAGTCTATAATTTTCCAAAACAGTTTGAGATATTCGAGAACCAAGAACATTTGAAAGTTTTTATTTATCCTTTAGTACTGAGTTTAACATGTTAATTTGCATGGTGATGGAAATTTACATCATACTGTTTTTTTTACTTATTTTATATAATTAATTTATAATTATTTTTTTTTAAATATTTTTTCCTTAATCTAGAGCATGAGTTCCATCACTGTGATTTATTTCACAAGAAAATAAAAAATCATGCAAAAAGGGTTAAAAGCGTATGTAACAAAGCTTCACATATTTCAGAGAAGACAAAATTATCTTTGAAATGAGATATTAGTTTTTAAAATCTTAACTATGTGCAGTATTAAAACGCGAACTAGAGCGAATTTTAAAGAAATAATAAATAATGTTTACATAATACTAATTAGTAGAAAACATATACCAAGTTTCATGCAAATAGGAAGAAGTGAAGTTAAAAAGTCATATATTCGACAATAGTCCTTTTTCTCATTCAAAATGAGAAATGATTTTATATATTTGGAGATTAAACTAAATTGATTCAAATTAAATAACTTTTTTTAATTATTATAATATATTTTTAAATTTCGTAAGGTAAAATCACATTATAAGTTTTTTTTTTAAACTTTTTCTTTGTGTAACAGGATGTGTCATGTAAAATAGGCAAATTAAAAAATTTATAAATCCCGGGTTTTTAGGGATCGACACCCCTAATTCCTATACATTTACATTTGTGCATTTAAGCATTTCGTATGTAACTTATTGCGGTTATTGCTGTTGCTGTTATTTGTTTTCCGTTGGCTGTGTATATGTCCATGTGTGTGGTGTAGCGCAAAATTCATTGGGACACTTAACGTGTTAAATTGGGATTGAATTAATTGACTTAACACGCGGTCTTAAAAATATATAAAAATGAATGTCAAACATTTATACATATTGAAAGAGAGACAACGACGATGACGACGAAGACAACGGTAACGACATACAGACATTCAACAAATACAGACAGGCTAGGCTGGTCGATTTGCTGGTCAAATACAAGAGGATGTATAATATTTTCACTCAAAAAATGATTATTGTCTCCAATGATTATTGGACAGCAAGAAAAACAAAACATAAAAACAAATTAAAATTCTTATTTTTTATGTATGATTATAGCGTTGTATAAATTTATTTCATACCAAAAATTCATTGTCTTCAATTAGAGATGCCAGTAAATTTAATAAAGAAATCTGATAAATTTTATTAAGTCGGCAATGATAAGATAATCGGTTTGTTTATTGGCGACAACACTATTCTTATTCTGGCTTCGAAATTCCTAAATTATTTGCCAGAAAATATGACTCATTAATACTAAGTTTTGTCAAGTGATTCACACTTTTTTGATGGTTAAAATTTCCACACAAAAATGCTTTTATTTTTAAATTTTGCCATAATTTCCCCCCATCTGGCAACACTTTAAACACTTCCAGCAAATTCATATATGTTGCTTTCCAAGCCAACTGTCCAGCTAAATAAGTGTATCGCAGCAATAATAAAAAATAAATGGAACAACTTTTTAAATTTTTGCAAATAATGGGCGAAGTAGGCGTGGTTAAATATTGACAAACTATGCGATGATTTTTAGTTCAGTATTTATTATTTAATTGAATTTGGCAAATGATAGAAATTTGTCTACATCAATACATTATTATATTTTTTTAATGACCCAGAAAGTTTCATAGTGTAACTCGTATTAGTTTTACAGAAAATATTTGTTGAATATTGTTCTTTATATATTTCAATATGTCTGTGTATTTTTATTATATGTATTATTTATTGCTCATACGCCTCGTATACATCGCTATTGTTTTAACATACAAGTTTTGAAATAAGTATGAGGGACAATATTCAACAAATATTTCCTCCAAAGCTAATACTAATATGAAACTTTCTTGGTCGTTAAAAACATCTAAACTTTTTTTTTATAAATAAAAAAATAATAAAAATAAATTATGACCGATTTGAGGATAAATAGATTTTTGTATTACTCTAAAAATTCGAAAAAAGTTCAGATTTTTTTTTTCAAATTCTCCATAAATCCTCCAGTTAAATAATAAACGAATAAACGAATCGTAAAAATTATCAATATTTAATTTTCATTTATGTACTTCGTCTCTCTTATAGGAGAAAATATACTATTAGTTTGGCATTGCTGTGATAAAGATTTTTTCAGCTCTACAGTTGGCTTGAAAAGCATCATATAAGAAAAAAAAACTTGTTTTATCATATAAATATTTTTTGTATTAACTACCAACGCCTAGTTAACACATAAAACATACAACACGCTCACTCGCCAACTCTGTCACA
This sequence comes from Delia radicum, assembly GCA_021234595.1. Lineage (NCBI taxonomy): Eukaryota > Metazoa > Arthropoda > Insecta > Diptera > Anthomyiidae > Delia > Delia radicum. The sequence goes on from CM037853.1 coordinate 239,212,028, forward strand.
AGCAATTGCCTGCAGCTGTTTGCGATTCATTTACTCAATCAACGCTTAATGTAAAAAAGGCTTGAATCTTGTTTTTGTTATAACTACATGTTGTGCTAAAAGAGTTTTTTTTGTATGTGCTCCAGTTCCTGGTCGGTTGGTTGGTTGGTTGGTCGGTAAAACCTGGAATTGATTTGAAATGATTATAAATTTTCGCCCCCTTAAATGCAAACAACGCGCAAATTTTCATAAGCATGTCCAGTGTCACTAGTAATTCATTTGTTATACTGTCTGACTACAAACGGACAGACAAATAGACATTATGAACCATAGTAGGTACAACAATGTAAGTTCAGGGTGACAATGAATTTTTAACTTGGCTTTGCTTTTTTTGTTGTTATTTGTGTTTTAACCATAACCCCACATTATTGCTTAAAACATGCATATATAAACTTAATAATCATCATCATCATTATCCTTTTAGTTAGATTAGATGGTTGTTGGTTAGTGTGTGCTTTTAAGTTCAGTTTACGTTACATGTTTCATGTTCCTTAAAGAAAACATGCAAAATTCTCTAAAGAATTTTCTTATTTTGGTATGTGACTGTGGCGTAGTTAGGTAAAGTGGTAGTACGGTTTGTGTTTTGAATGGTTATAGATGGTTATAGCAGGATGGCATTCTGGCTGTCCGACAGTCAGAGCCTGGCAATAAAGCAAGCAAGCATTGTGGTGCCTTAATAAACCTGCTATGGTTCATTAATTGATTTATTACTTGCATGTTTGGCTTGTAAATTTACCTTAAAACAGCATTAATTTCTCATGCAATGTAACAACATTATACACCCGCTCCTTTTAATATGTAAAAACCGCTGTAAATGCAGCAGAAGTAGCAGCAGTAATACAATAACTGATAAAGACAAAAGAATAGTCAACAACTACATACAAACAACGTGACAAAGAAATATTAAAACAACATTACAGTCACCATATTTAAAACGTGACAGATAAATAGTATCAAATATACCTAGATTGTTAAAAAATGTACCTACGCAAAGAAAACAGATTTACGGAAATGTCTAAATTGTTTAGCCAACCTTAGTGGTTTTGGTAGGGCATTGAAGTGGAGAGTGTTCCCATTTGGTCCCTCCCTGTACAAATTTTAAAAAATCCCAAATTCGGCATGAATGAATTTCAAGTTCCTAGCATTTTTACTTTTGAATCGCCATTGAAAATTAAAAAAAAGCAACATTTTCTGTTTCAAAGAATTTTACATTATAACCCGTTCAACTGTCGGTTCCAACACCAACGATTGTTGATTAAAATTAAGTTAAAACTTTTGTAATAAAATTTCATGAGTAGTTGTATTCAAATTAAATACCGTTTTGAACTATTGCAATATTTAGTTACCTAATATAAATTTGAGCAAATATAAAGTAGTCACCCTGTACCTGTGATGACATACTTATATTCATTACAATATTGTACGTGTAGTTCACTACTAATGCGTTTGTTTGTCCATTGTAGTGATGTCTTTCGTTTCGTCCATTTAAGGATACTATTGTTATATAAGCTACACGTAAGCCTTAACCATTGTAATTGTCTTTAGTTGAACACACATTGTTTTGGCTTACAGTACGTACTACCATCACTACCAAAACACTACTCGAAATGAAATGTTTCAATCGTAGTGAAGTTTGTAGTTGCTGTGGTATATTGAACACAATGTATGTATGTAGGTACCTCTCATACTAAATAGAAACAATAACTTTAACTAGTTAGTACGTATAACTACTTGTTTTATACTCGTGGTAGTCGTATATGTTTGATGATAGTTTCGCTTTGGTGGATTTACAAGTTAGTATTGTGTCCTCTAGCCATACTACGTGCTTTCATATCAATAACTACTTTAAAATGATGATTCTTCACATATTCCTAATACTTCTACTCCTAATATTTATCCTACAAGCTAGTGCTAAAGGTGTTTTCATACTTCAAAGAGACAGAATGAGAGTTTGCCTACTTTTTCTCATCTCTTTTCGGCATTATAATTTTTTTTTTTTTTTTGAAATTCATGCAAAAGCCAAGTAGCAATTTTTGTCATCATTGTCTACATACCAAATATTTTGTAGTATTGTTAATACATAGTGTGTTGGCTACCTTGATTTAGCTAAAAGTTTCTTCAAATTGGTTGAAATGACAAAAAAAAAAATTACAAACAATAGAAAAAAAGTCATAGGGGAGTTGAAAAATGAAGAAACAAAAGGCATACAATTTTCCGGAAGCTTAAATGTCTCTATTTAGTCAATATTGGCTTAGTCTTTGTTGCAATAGATGTTTACAAAGGTTTTTGTTTCGTTGGTAAATGTATAGGCTTACATGACATAGGTAACAATGCAAAAAATATGTGGAACAGTTAGTACAATGTAGTTAGGACATAAAAACGACAAAAAAATTATATTAACAAAATTTGGGAAAAAGATAGATATTTTATAAAAATTATAAACTTGTGGTAAAATTGGATGCAAATTTTTTACAACATAAATTTTTATTTACAAAACAAATTTATCATATTAACGAAAACGCTGTAGAAAAAATATCGAATAAATGAAACAAAAATATTTTTCATATCAACACTAATCACCTCGGTATAAAGATTTGTCGAAATCAGTCAAAGTAAAATCACTTTTTAAGTCGATACATTGAGATCAGATCTATTTATAGTAAGTAATTTTATATATTGACACTTTCCAGCACAACCTACATTATTGGAACTTAAGTTCAAAACTTGGACATAATGTAGGCAACGCACTGATTAGTGTTTATTAAAATTTAAAATTTTGTAATTTCTTTACATTAAATCTCATCCTGAGATAAAAATATTTTTTGTAAAATTATAGATAACAGGATTTTTTTTTCAAATATATTGTCTCGTTTTTCAAATTTGAACGATTTTTTAAAATTGTCACGTGGCAGCCTTGTTTCAGTAGTTTTTTACGATCGGCCATAATTTTGTATGACATAAATATAAAGAATTAATTGGAACTATTTAATTCAATACTGAGCTTCTTAGGCCGTTATACTAAATTTTAAAATAAAATGTATTTTGTTAATTTAAAAAGGTTTTTCTATGGTAACTATGATGACTCATTTAATAGCCTTCTAAAATCAAATCGTTTTAATAAATTTTATCAAATTTTATCTTAATTACTAGCAATTTTTATTCATGTCCTGTTTTTTGATCAGATAACAAACAATAATAAAAAATAACTGAAATAAATGAGTATGAGTACAATTATATAAAATTGTGTCTCTATTTGCTACACTCTAAATAATATGGCTATAAATTGAAAAAAAAAATATATATATTCGGCTTAAAGTAAACTAATTTAATCTGTAAAAGATTTTATTTAAAAAAAATAGTTTAAAACAAGTAAATCTGTTAAAATTTTGCAAATTTTTCAACATCAAAATCTTTAATTGTACTTAATTTTATTTTAAACCAAATATTAGAACTTTTTTCAGTGTATAGTTATCTAATTCACATTCCTACATTTATATGTACAAATAAAATTGACCATACACCGTAACACTATCAAATATCAAAACAACATAAATTTTATGGCTAAAATATATAGTTAAGAACATATACAAACCAAAACACCCCATCAATCCTCACTAGAAAATTATAAACAACTTAATAGAAAAAATCGGCAAAAAAAAAATAAAATATCAACAATAACAACTAGCTAAACAACTCCATGGGAGATGTCTAAAAACTTTTATTACTTTAGTTACAGAATGGCCGCAAAACAAAAACACAAAAAAGACGACAGATCAAAAAATAAATGAAAATGTTTTGTAGCCATTTCCCTTCAGCATTCCCTGCTAGAAAAACAAATGAAACAAACAATCAAACCAACAACAAAAACTAGTTAAAATAAATTACTAAACTGGACAACCAGCTGGTTTGAACACTCTAACCAGTGATCATTTTTCTATGAGATGGCTGGCCTATACCGGAGACAAGTGACAAAAACAACGACAAATTACTTAAAGGGGTACAAACAAAAGCAGTCATACCAACCCCTCGAGTCTTTTGGTATGAACAAAGTAATAATGTATCTGTATATATGTGTGATAGCCGGAAATATATTAGTCACACACACATAGACAAAAGTACAAATGGGTGACGCCATTTTATTGCCAAAAATATACCAATAAAAATACCAAACTCATATAAAATCGATAGGTTTGTAGAGCTTTGGGAAAAAGTTATAGTAGTATTGTACGTGATTTCATTAAAAAGTAAAAAAAAAGTTGCAATCGAATGCAAAAATTTGATTCAAACTAAATCGAAATAACTTATACACATACATTTTTATAACAAAACATGAAAACAATTTGTTTGTATATATTTGACATTGTGTACGTGCAACCACACAAACAGGACTATTAAAAGTATTACAAAAATAAAAATACACTAAACTTTTTCAAACACAAATTAATATAGTGTTTCTTTGTGTGTGTGTGTGTGTGTGTGTGTGTGTGTGTGTGTGTATGTGTGTTGATATGTATTTTTATATAAGAGCGGCATTTTTTTGTATGAAGAAACTTTTTTTTTTAGAAAATTTCAATTTATTGTTCAGATTATTGTGGCACTAGGTCTAAAAGTTAAAAAATCGTAAAGCTTTAAGCCCGGCGACCAAATTTTTTGATTTTTGATAATTTTTTCGTAAATTGGTTTAATAAAAATATGTCTTAGCATGCTGAACATGAAAACTTGTGATATTGGCGATTTAATTTTCAAAACCCGAGTAAAAACGTTCATATATAATCATATTTAATATAATATTATATAAAACATATAGCTTTATATGGATATATGTGATGGCGCATATGATCAAATATAGTCTTATCTTGGATTTGGTTACCCGAGTAAAAAAAATAATATGATGTCACGTATAATGATATCTCATTTCAAATAACTGGAGATATATTATGATCCTACAAATGGTGGATCAAATTATATCGGATATGTCTAAAAATTATAAATTATGTGTCACAAAATATATTTTTGAAAATTAATTTTAATGTGAGTTTTCTTCCTATTTTGTTCGGCTAAAGGTCAATTATTTTAAATTAAATATGAAAAATTAAACAATTTGTTTTATTAGGTTTTTTATTTATTTCATTTTTTATCTACCGATATTTCGACTCAATTTTCTGGGAATATTTAAAATGTTTAAATAAATTAACGTAACGTTTTTTCTCTGCACTAATTCTGCTGCTTAATGATTTAAATTTATTTTTTGTGCGCAGATCGCCATGGATTAAGCTATCTGATTTTTCTTAAATTTTGCACCTCAAATTTGAGGAAATTTTTGTTTTATATATGCATATGCATTTACATATAATAGCATGCAGTAACATATATATTTGTATAAAAAAATTCGTGATTATATGTAAACGTTTTTACTCTGAATCTTAAATTTGTCAACAATGTTTTAATTTAAGTAACGGTTGTACTTCGATTTGCATTTCACAAGGTTAACAACCCTAATTACTGAAACAAAAATTTTTTGTATTTTTGTATGGACTTAATTGTCAAAAATAACTATTAAAAAAAAATGGCAGAAACCGTTTATGAACTTAATAAAAATTTAAAATAAAGTTAATGTAAATATTTTTTCAATAATCAAGTGTATAAAATTGAAGAGCATAACAATTTGACAATGCAAAATTTTCTGTTTTCCGAGATTTTTTTAGATAAATATACAAGTTATCCATCAATCAATATTAACATAATTATGCTCGAATGAAAAGTAGTTTTGTCTACTTTGCTAGTGCAAAAATAAAATAATTTAAAATAATTTTTAAAAAATTTATAGAATAAAGGAAAACAACTCATCTTTTATAAAAATCAAGTCGCAATATCACGAAAACTCTTAGTCCGATTTAAATTTGTTTTTAGATATTTGACCTTAGCATGATAAAATTAATTAAAAATGTGTGTCGCAAGACATATGTTTATTAAAACAGTGTAAGACAATTTTTTAAAAATCAAAAACATTGTTCGCGGGGCTCCACTGGTTGTCGCTATCCGATTTTTTTTTTTTTTTAAATTCGCACCACCTAACTTTCAGACCTACTTCTACAATAATTGCAACAATAATTGATGAAAACCGAAAGCTGAAAAAAATGCCGCTCTAGTGCACGTGTAGATGGTTGTTAAGTTACGAGTACAGGGTGTTTCATGGTCGAGTTTCTTTTTCAAATGCAGATTAAACACACATTTTGAATAGCAATTTATTGTCTGTTTGTTAATATATGTCGTAGAGGTCTACAATTTATGAATGATAAATGATGTGAAAATCTTCAAAATGGGGACATTTGGAAGATTTCATATTTTAATAAACATATACGAAAATTATATTCAAAATGTGTGTTTAATTCGCATTTGATAAAGAAACTCGAGCTTGAAACACCCTGTATATGTATTAGTTAAAATATATGTTTTTATTCAGACAAAAGCAACAAATGCGATATTGTGTCAACAATAGAATTTACAGTTTATTATTGTTGTTATTGTTGTTATTGTCGTCAAACAAATTTCGTTTTCCAAGCAATCAAAGTTTAATTATAAGATTTATTATTACTCATTGAATTGTAAAAAAATATATAAAAGTTTTTAGATATACCCTACATTACTCCAAAGTACAAAATAAAATGAATTTGTATTTAAAAAACTTCTCAGATTTTTAGAAATCGAATAAGATAAATTTATTTTCATCATAGTTTTGTAATCCTCTCATCGGACGTAATGCTTTTTAACGTAATGTTAAATGCATTGAACAAATACTTTATAATCACAAATTTAGCTACATATTTCGATAATTTATTGACAAAACCTTTTTTAAAGAAAATTTTTGACAAGAGTTCGCGAATCAGAAGCAAGCGGGTGCAAAACTTTAAAAAACTAAAAAACTGATATAATCATATTAGGACATCTTTGAAGGACATTGTGTGAACTTTACAATAGGCAGATTAGCACACAGAGAAAACAGATTCATTGTGACGACTGATTGCATAGTTTAGTTGCAACCACCGATATTTGTGTTTGTGACAACCGAAAATAGGTCAATACAATAGAGTTTCGGCTGGAACAGTATATTGCAGGTAACCCGGAATACATTTGATTGCGGCAACCAAATAATTCGGTTTGAAAAAATACGGTTGGAAACAATTCGGTTGGAAAATATTCGGTTGTCACAATGAATCTATTTCCTCTGTGTAACAAAACGTTAAAATTTTAACAATATATTGAAGTTAGTATGCATAATATACTTTTTTCAAAAATTGATGTATTTTCTTAAGAAAAGGCACACATTTTAATGTGCCTTTATAAATTTTATTTTAATTTACAGATTTTGCTACAAACATAAGATTTAGATTCGGATTCAGCGGACCTCAAGCGTTTAGAAAAGTATGTTTTAGTCCTCTCTAAATTTTGTAGGCAAGTTTTGCATAACTATTAAATTTGTAAACAGATTTTTTAAAAAGAAGTTTTTCTGAAATACAAAATATAGTGCTTTCAAACCATAAACTAACTTTTGTGGATTTATTTTTTTTGCCAATACCTAATTATAAATATACCTAAAATTAAAATGTCACTCATACGTAACTGTTAATACCAACAAGGTCAGCTTTTTTTCTTAATCAAGCAAATGTCAAATAAAGTATCACATATTCGTTCTCGACTCACAACAATTTTCTTAAATGTTTTTTGTTGCCTTTTTGTCTAAAAACTAATCACTCGTATTAAGAAATAACAAAATCTGTTGTGACAAAAAAACGAAAACTTTTGATTGAATTGTATGTAGTAATTATAATTAAGCATGAACATTTTAATGAATTTCCTTTTTGGCAGAAATATTAAATGAAATTTATTAAATTAAACAATTTCTCAAGATCCATTGAAACTAACAAAAAATGTGGTAAAACTCTTGTCTTCCTAGCAAATGGTATACAAATGCTCGCTTCTTTTAAATGTTTTTTTTTTTTAGCTGACCTTTTGTAAAGCACTTTTAATTTGTGTTTCCTCTTTGCAAACGTTTATTTTTTTATAAAAAGCTTATTTAACCACATTTACCTCTCTCTGTGTTGTCTTTTTTTAGCGAGATTTCTTTAGATCTCATATAAATAATTATGTGAATTCATTAATTCTTTAAATACCGCAAAGTAAACAGAAAAATAAAAAAACTTTGAAACCTACACCCAGAAAACAGACTCGGCCGTAAAACCGTATTTATAGACAATCGAATGGTTCGGTTGCAGCTATCGAATTTTTGGTAGTTACCACCGACTATTTGTTAGCGCGATAGATAGATAAATCAAGCGATAATCACAGCTGAAAAATTCAGTCGCAACAACCGAAACATTCGATTGGCAATAAATACAGTAGCCATGACCGAGTCTGCTTTCTGAGTGTAAAGTAATTCAATTGAAAATTTTGAAATCAAGTAAAACTTCGAAAAAAATTAAAAATCTACCTTTAATCTTTTTGGCTTAGTTTTTCGGAAATTAAAATTTAAGTTGTGTTAATTAAATATATTGACTACATATTAAACTATGCCAAATAAAGCGACTATTTTTATTCAGGTCCCATATCAAAATTATGTTGTCGGTCACAAAATAATAATTGTAGCAAAATTTCAGCCCTTTATCTTCAAAAAATTTGTTCCGCTAGTTTTTTTATTATAAACAATTAAATATAAGAGATAAATAAAAAGCTTGGTGTGGTTTTGTAGGGAATTACATGCTCTGCAAATATCATCATTCACCAAAATTAAAATATCGACTCCGTTTATTTTAAAAAAGTTAAATATTTTTAAAAAAATTTAATTATTTTTATTTTTAACTCGTATAAAACAACATTCTCGTTGCACGGACATTTTTATTTGAGTTTTCTTTTGCGTTTTTATGAGCAACATTGTTTTTTATGAGCACTTTAACATGTGAGACAGTGGATTTTTCCATGCGCTAGAAGAACCCCTTATTTTGTGAGGTTTGAAAAAAATGCATGAGCCAGAAAATGAGAGTCCCAGGATTTCCATAGCAGAGTCAAATGTGTGACCGACTCCCAATAGTTTTTCAATACCAACCTACCTTCCCCCTATCTCGACTCCCTAGGGGGCCTCCCATACAAAATGACATTTTGTAAAATTTGCTCCCACAGCTCTAACCCAGCGAAAATTGTTCTGTCAAAGAATGATTTTAATTGAGCATTTTCATTGATGAATTTAACACTGGCTTGTCGTAGGAAGGAAACATTCATAAAATGCTGCAAAACCAACTTCCTAGAAATATTTAATGCAAAAATAACATCAAAAGAAGTTGTTTAGGAAGAAAAACTTCCAAACAATATTTGGAATGCCTAACACAAGCCAATGTTAAATTCATCGATGAAAATGCCAAATAAGCAGAGAAAAATTTTTTTTAACTCCAATATTTTCTCAGAATATACCTACCATCCAATCGCTAAGGGGGCTCATATACAAAATTACATTTTTATAAAATTTGCTCCCACTGCTCTTTTATCTTTCAAAATAGATCATAGTTTCGAGTATAAAATTAAATCATTAGAAAAAAAAAAAAAAATTAATTTTTTTTTTATTTTACTTTTATTAGTTCGAGAAAAAATGGAGTTGATTTTTTAAATTTGGTGAAAGGTGATCTTTATAGAGAATTTATTTCCCTACAAAACCATACTAAGGTTTTTTTATTTGTTATATTTAATTGTTTATAAAAAAAAAATAGCGAAAAAAACTAAAAGCTGAAAAATTACCGACAACATAATTTTCATATGGAACCTAAAAAAAAGTAGTCGCTTTATTTGGCACAGTCTATTGACTATACATTTTATTCCCCAAGAACTTCCGTCGTGTTGTGTTAACTCTGTTTTTGTTGCTGCAGTATAGAAAATATGCCAGCAAATGCTTTGGTGGTCTGTCTTGACCGATTATGGTTTACTCACTTGTTTTCATTACATATTTATGGATATTTTATTTATTTAGTCCAATGTTGTAGATGTGTTATAATTTTTTTATAAATAGTTTTTCTTTCAAAGCAATTAAAAGAATTTATTTTAATGTTTTGTTGTCTAGGGCAACGGATACAGATAGTAAGTAGTATGCAATACAATTACTTGCCATTACAGTTACATGTCTCCTTTTTATTTTACATTGCATACTTTTTTGTAGTGCTTAGTGGTTGGTTAGGACCAATGGTTGAAATATAACCTCACTTATAAAGCAAAAAGTTTATCCGTAGTATACGGTTAGTTGACATTATACGTACAGTATGCCGTAGTTACAGAGAAGTGGCAAGTGGTAAAAGAACCGAGTTTTTAATTTTCTTAACTTGAGTAAAAACCATAAAACGTTTGCAAAGTATTTAATAAATTTAATAAAGTAGAAAAAGCGTTATAAAAACAAAACATAAAACACATGTTTTTTATTAATGTTGTAAAGTATAAACTGTATGTTGGAATTTCTTAGTACCTTTTTTAAAAAAGAAAAGGAGTCCATAATGACAAATTACGATTATTTTATATTTTTAATGTTCATTACTCTTTGTAAATTATTTATAATCAAACATTTTGACCCACAGTTAATGGATAATTTTATATAGATATCAAAGTTTTAATGTGAACACGTTCAAATTGTTAATAAATTTGAAATTCATTAACATTTTTCTTAACACAAGTTTTTAACCCTTTTTAAGTCATAATATTTGTAAGTCGGTAAGGTTAACTTTAATGATGGCTACACCATAAATGGATAAAACAATAATTACACTAGTTAAACAAATAACACAAATTATTTAACTGAACAAGGTATATATTAGGGTGTCCCGAATATGGCACTTTTCCAATTGGTTGCAGGAATACCGCTCAATCGATACATAGTAAAGAACTGAATATGGAAAAAATAAGTAACACATTTTTTAAGCGGATCTTCAGTTCCCTACCAGTGATTGAAATTGCCGGTTTTAGTGCATTTGTATAAAAAAAAAGAAGTTTAGATTTTTATTCGAAATAGGGCTTAAAAGTCTCGTAATTTTTGACTTATTACTGGAAAAATATTTTTACATTTTCTGCAGATTAATTGTTGTAAACAAGAGGATTTTTTAAAAGAAAGCTCTCTGTTCTTAATTATGGAAAAAATGTTGCTAGTCTTAAAAAAAATTTAAACATTTTGCAAAAATCAGCAAAGAAATTATCTAATAAAATTTTGTAATAGAAATAGAGAAAATGAATAATTTTTATTAAAAAGAAAAAAAAAAATATACGAAAAATTAAAACAAAAACTATAAGTGGGATACACAAGTTTTGAGTAATTTAAGTTTAAGTAATTTGATTAAATGAATTTGGCAAAATTTTAACGAATATTCATTTTAGATTGAGAAGTGTTCTGTTTTTTTTTTTTTTTTACAGTTTAACCAAAGTTTTTGGAAAGTTTTATTGTACTGTAGGGCACAAAAATAAACCAACTATATCTTATTATATTTTCCAACTGTGCTTTTGTTAAATCCCCGCACTAGAAAAACCCTTTTTCTTGTTAACTGAATATTTTATTTAAAAATAGACATAAATTAAAAGCGCAGGTTTAATATAACCTTTATAAAAAAAATGCAAAAAAGCGTAGAGAAAAAACACTTAACACAGGAAAGAACACAAAAAAAACGCACAACACAATGACATAAATAAATACAAGCAACCAATACCATTAAGTCCCTGCCATCTCGATACACACGGGGAAATAAATATAATGTGGAGTTAAAATAATTACAAAAGGGTTAAAAATGCTAACGTTAAATTATATATAAAACTGAGTTTTTAATGGCTCTTTGAACTTTTGATGATTTAATTTTATTTTAAGTCTTGTTATACGCATCGATGACACTTGTAAAAGTTGCACCTTGTGTCATGTCAGTGAATGAATGAGTGTGAGTGAGAATATCGTTGGCTAAAATGGAGAAGTGAGTACAAAAAAAATGTTTTTTTAACAAATTACAGAAATTATAAAATGTCGGGCTTTTACGATAAAAATGAAAAAAATATGAACCAAATCAATTCAAATTTCCCAACATCGGTGAGCAATCGATGTGCTTCAGCTGCGCTTTTGTTCATATTGCAAAACTTTCCGCAAATGATGCTTTGTTGGTTCAAAATTCGACATTTTCGAAGCAAAACTATTTCGTTCAATGACTAATGGTATTTTCTTTTCAGACAAAAATTTCGCATTTGTTTGCACTTTCCCCTTAAATTTAATTTTATGTGTTCTTTCCTAAAATAATGTTAACACTCTGACAGGGTGCCGTGTTTCTTTCTAAAAAATATTGACTTAGAAAAAAGCAAAAAGTGCAATTTTAATGCCCTCAAAACATTTGTAGGGTTGATTTTTGTAAGTTTTTTTTTCCTTTTTATCAATCCCAGGTTCAAACATTCATTGCACGACTATTTTTTTTTTATTATTATATTTAGTTTAGGATTTTTTTATTTTGTGTCATTTTATATTGATATTTTTCTGTTTGAAAGTATTTAATAATTTGTTAACCTAAACAAACGTTAACAAAAATAAAAATTGTAATAAAAATTACTAAATCAAAAAAGAATTTTATGAAGCTAACTCCAAATTTATTTAATACATAAAAAATAAGTTATTAAAAAATGTAAGAATAAAATATTTTACGATGGCTGAGATTCGAACCCACACATCCTGCATTTATGTATTAATGGCCTGCGGTAACAATATTGTATAAACCACACATGTTTAAAAAATGCAATATGTGATTAAATTGTGTTCTATTAATATTGTAAAAATTAAGCATTTTAATGGGGCGAGGGAGAAATTTTAAAAGTTTTGCGCTTTAACCAGGCAATACTTTTATTCAGAAAAGAAAACACCATAAGTGATAATTAGGGCAACCAAAACTAAGCTAAAGCTTTGAAATTATAGAACTATTTAGATTAAATACAAGTTCGGATCATGAAGTTATGAAAATTTTAAGCTATATTTTGTTGGTTGATTTTTTTATATTTGCTTATTTCAGCTTATTTTTATATATAAGCTGTTTCTTAAATTTGCTCTTTGAAATTAAAATTTTTTGATTAAAAGTTGAAAATTTAATGTTAATGGTTTATCAAAAATTATTATGATAAACAAAGTTGAAGTTTAAAGCTTAGTAAAAACAGTTTCTCTATTGTACATTTGTTTGATTGAGAAGTTTTAAGCAACAAATTGTACACACTATTTATTTGTAGTAACGATTTTAATAAAAAGTTCTGAAATTTAAACTGTAAAACTGTTAACTGCTTTTTTGCATTTAGGCTGGCGTTATGTATGTGTGTGTGCGCGTTATCGTTTATAGTTGTTGTGTGAAATTGTAGTTGTAGGAATGTAAATAGTTTTCTATTGTAAGCATGAGAAATAACTATTTGTCTATCTGTGTAACACTATGATTAGTTTATTAGGAAAAGGGGTTTAAAGGTGGTAAAATGTGTGTAGATCTAAAAACCTTAAAGCATAAAAATTTATTTAATTTACCTTGTAAGCTGTCAGGTGTTAATATATGCATTATTGTTATAGATACATATTAAATTATTTAAAATTGTTTTTTTTTAACAAAACCTTAGACAAGAAGATAAGTTTTACTAGCGAGAAAAAAAAGATAATAGTATCGTAAAATGCGTAAACTGTAAAAAGCCTAATGATATTTTTTACGGTTTTTAGCAAAGGTTAAGAATTGTTGTATAAAAAAGTAGTTATGCATATTAGTCTATACATAATTTAACAAAAGATTTTTCCTAACAATTGAACAATAACTATTTATCAATAAATTATAAACTAAATCCAAGAACTTGCTTAGTCAATCCTACAAAGAAATATAGTTAACTTTATAAAGAACTGCAATACCATTTACTTGCATATATCTACCTTTATTTAAATCAATTTATTTTTTTATTTATAATATTCCAGTGTCAATTCATTGCCACTTATATTCATACGTGTAGATGCACAAAAAAAATATATATAATATACTAAGAAGTTTAACTTGCCCTACAGCAGTTAATCTACTATTAATCTTATTGTAAATCCGCCAAGACTTCCTGACACATGAGCCATTATTATTCATATACAAACATATTCCTACTCCCATATACATTTAATATAAAAAAATCCGTTTGATTGCAGATTTAACATATAGTCGTAAATTTTTACGTAAAGGAGCTTGAAATTGTTACATCGCGAACAACATCATCGTAGTCGCCTTCATGTATATTATACTAAGGCAATAAAATTGAAGCCGTAAGAGTAAATGTGATTAAGTTGCGCAAAAAAATACAATTTTTATACCTGAACACTAAGAAGAACAACTATAGATTTAGAGCAATCTGTACCAAATATATTAGAACTTTTAAAGTGTCAGCAAATGTCAATGATCTATACTGCAATTCCCAAATACACAGACAAAATATTCATATCATCACCTAAAACGCAAAAGGGTGTAACTAACACCTCTCTTTTTTATCGTAGAAGTACAAAATTTTGTGTAGTCATGTAGTTTAGCCAAATGAATCATAATCATCTATAAAACCGGTTTTTGTAACTTTGTTAGTTACGTCCTTTTGCATTTTAGGTGACGATATAAAGATTTGTTTAAAATAAAATTTGATTTCAAGAAAAAAGCTCAATGATACCTATTATTTGGGTGCTATTACATCATGTAATTTACAAATCCACAGAAAAAATGTATACTTAAAAATTTACAAATTAAGATTTGATTAAAATAATTCATATGAATAAAATTTGAAATGTAATTTTCCATAATTTTTATTAATATAATAGTTTAGTTGGCATTTCTTTAATAAAATTTTTAATTGCATTTGCAAATATTTTGATTAAAACTCAATTTAAGTTTTTTCTGTGTATTCCTCTAAACTAAAGATTTTCCGATAGCTTTGGCGGATTTGGGACAGAAGTGGTTTATTTGAACATATTGGTTTGTCTCCATTTTTTTTATATTTTTTCTGTGGGGGCCAAACCGATGTCTTTTTTTTGGGCAACATTAAATGGAATACGTTTGTGTATAAGAGATGCTTGACAGGGCAATAATCATAAATTTAAGTACAACTTCACATATTTAAATATTTATTCATATGTAATCGTACGTTGGAATAGAAATTGCAAAAAGATAGTAAACAAAACTATTACTTAAGAAATGTAAACTTGCCTATATACACTGCGTTGCATAATTATAATTACAAATAACTTTTGTTATTTTTTCTAATATTACAAACATTTTTTGAAAACTTATAACTGTTCTTAACCCCTGGTTTCTACAACACGTTCGCCTCTACACGAACGGGTGACTACATGTATTTTGTTTTTGCATTGCATGTATTTTGTTATTGTTTTTAGACGAACGTGAAGCAAACGTGTTCTTGAAACAGAAAGAAATTACTTAATAAGAAATTACCTAACCCTTTGACTATCCTTCTACACTAGTGTATACATTTTTAAAAAAATAAAAAATATATAAAAAATTTGATACTTTATAGTTTTGTTTAAATATGTTCATTAGGATATTGGTCATTGAAAAAAAAAATCATTATAATCTGTTCGTCATTGAAAATAGTCAAAAGTTAAAAAAGACGATTTTACAAATGACCGATTCTACAAATGACAGTTTTTCACTTAAAAATAAAGATTACTGTATTACAACTTAAACAACTACAAAAATTTACAGCAGAAGTTCCCTGAGTGAAGAAACTCGAAATTTGGCACGTAGCTTCATCCAATGACCAGAACAAAATCAAACAAATCTTTTTTTGGATAATCGAATGTTTTAGTGGTAAAAATGGAGTGAGAAGTTTCAAAAATTCTATTTTGGACCAATTTTCTGGTGGGTAGGAAGGAGAGGGAGCATACTTTCAACCTTTTTCCTTCTAATTTAAGACCCCCAAATAAAAATCTGAAGTCCAAATAGATATATATCCACAAACCAAAAGACGGTAGTGAAAGGGTTTTGATTTAAAATAAAAACTGTGTAATATTTTGTTAAGTGTTTAATAACTAAAATTACAATTACAGGCAAATAAAAAAAAATAAGAATTAGTTTTGTTTTTTATGCAATTTTAATCAATTTGCAATAAAATGGAGCGTGGTTCATATCTAAGTGATTTTGAAAGATATCAAATTTAGCCTATTTCAAAATTGGCATAAGTTTTCGTGAAATTACTAGAAAAATAAACCGTTCACATGTGGTTGTCACAAATGTTGGAAATAATTCAAGTGCTTATGGTAAAGATAAAACAGGCGGCCAAAAAAAAAGCTTTCTGATCGGCACCTGTGCCAGCAACTCAATGAAGAGTCTCAACCAGATAATCGATGAATGTAAGGTAAATGAGTCCAAATCAACCATAAGTAGGCTCTTAAAGGATTCCCAGAGAATTACTAGACAAAAGCTAATGGCTGCGCCGAGGTTATTACGCCGCAACAAAACTGCTCGGCTTGAAGTCGCTAAAAGGAATTCGCTGAAAGCAATAAGTCAATAATCGATGTTGTAGGTAGGACTGTTTAAACATAAATTTCTTTTAAAGGTGATTTTTCATGATGAGAAAAATTCAATCTTGATGGTCCAGATGGTTTTACAACTATTATAGAGTCCTACGTAAGGAACCACGATATTACTCAAAAAGAAATTTTGGAGACGGATCCTTAATGGTTTGGGGCGCTTTTTGTTTCGGCGGTATTGTTGATTTGGCATTTTCAAGCACCAGAATGAATAATTGGTGACATTTATTGAAAATGGCAACGAAGAAGAATTAATTTTCCAACAAGACAATGCCTCAGTACATGTAAGTCGTTAGACGATGAAATGGCTATCATAAAAAAATATAAGAGTATTTGAATGGCCGGCATGTTCTCCGGATCAAAACCCCATTGAGAGTATTTGGAGAGTATTAACCCGTCGAGTTTACGCAGAAAACCGTCAATATGAGAGTCTTTTTCATCTAAAAGAAACAGTTACTGATGCCTAGAGATCTATAACGGAGGAACTTCGAAAAAATCTGTTAGATAGTATGTGTGATCGAATTTTCGAGTACATTCAAAAAACATTAGGTCTCACGCATTATTAAAAATTTTTCTTAAATTTTTGTAAATTTTAATACATTAAGTTAAGTGTGTTTATAGTTAAACACTAATTGATTTTGTTATTCTTTTTTAAATAGTAAAATAAAAAATAAATTAATTGCTTTTTGTTAAATATTATTAATTTTTTTTTATTTTTACATTTATGCCGGTTAAAATCTTCTACTTATTTTAACTTACAAAATTTAGTGAAATGAATGTGTAATTATAGTTTTGAAACGCAGTGCAGTGTATGATAAATAGATTTCAAATTAAACTATTTAAATTTAAAAGATTGAAGACTGATTGAAGATTGAAGTAGTTTTAAGCAAACTTATATTTTTTTGTTCACCTAAAGATACATATTTTGAAACTTATAATTTGAGCACATTTTCAAAATTGTCCTATTTTAAATTAAAACATTTGTGTCCTTTAACTTTCCGTTAAACAAGGACAAATGTATTATAGCGGAATTTCTCTCAAGATCAGTACGTATGATTAATATTTAATTAAAAAAAAATGTACAACTCGTACAATAAAAATAAGAAAAAGTTTTAAATCAAATTCCTAGCAGATTTATATCTGTTGCAAGAATTAGCTTAAACTTACAATAACCACCAGGGCTGTCAGATTTGGCGTCGAGATTTTCCATATGGCGACATGCCGATTTATGATGTAACTGGCGATTTTCTTGGCTATTTTCACCATTTATATTATTTCAGTGATTTTTTAAATAGTTTGTCTTTTTTTGTTATCATTACTTATTATTTGCATGATTTTTGTTTTGTTATCATTTTAAGTGAATTTCATATTTAGTGTCAAAACGACATCAAAAGTCATGTCATGCCGTATGACATATCAACTTCCGTTCATAAATTGGAATAGTTATTTTAATAACGAAATTCCAACAAATTTACTTGATTTTTGGCCAAAAGTGTTTGATTATCATGATGCAAGCAGGTACGTACCATTTTAGAGAATTATCTTTGGCCGTTCTTAATATGTTGGTTGTTATAACCAGTAATGCCTGCGTTGAAAGGGTATTTTCCATAATGAATTATACCAAAACATATAAAGAAATAAAATTCAATATGAGGTTTTAGACTCTCTATTGAGAATAATAAATCACATGAATGATAAAAAAATTCAATTCAAATAATATGTATAAAAGTCAAGACACAAGTAATGAAATCGACGAGGCTGAAGTTTACGATCTTATTTACTTATGTACTTAATTTTACTTTTTTTTAAAAAGTAATTAATTTTTTTATTTTTTTAAATAAAAAAATTAACCAAAACTGAACAAATTTGACTTTTGTCGATTTTTGGCGACGTTTGGCGATTTTTGACATCCGGTTTGGCGATGGAGCTCAAAAAAATCTGACAACCCTGATAACCACCATTTCATTATGGTTCTGACAATAAAAATATTGACATTATGTAAAGTTTTATTTATTGCTCTTGAGCTTTAGAAATTTAAAACTTTAAATATATATTTATTTGCAACACCTCATATATTTACTCTTTTTTGTTATTATTTATTTAATACAAGTGTTGAATATATTCCACCTCTGGCCATCTATTTCGTTATGAACAATTTTACATATTTTTTTTCGCTAACCAAAATGCGTGTTTATATTGAAATGATTATAACATGCATGAAATTTTCAAACAATGTACCTACATTTACTAAACAACATTTCAAATACAGATAAAAACACACAATATTTTGGTTTTAAATAAAATGTGTGTTAACAAAATATCAAGGTAAAATTCAACACTCGAACTAAATAAACACATAGTTTTGTATGGATGTGTGTAAACGCCAGCACACACTAATGAATGAATACATACTATTAATGTATGTGTGAACATTTGGAAATTTTGTAGACCATCCTGTTGGTACACGTGGTTAAATGGTTTAAAAAAATGTGGTAAAATATAATAAATTTTAATTTGTGAAAATGTACATTTTTAATAATGTTACAATATCAATGAATACAAATAATCGTTTTTATACGGAAAAACAAAATAATCGTTTACCTATAGTACAAACATTTAAAGGACTCATGTATTTTTGAATATGGATATACTTCTTAACCAAAGCGATAATCAATAGAGCACAAATTTCCTAAGTTCAGCCATAGAGCAAACTTTTATTTTGCAAACATAATACAAAATTCGAACTACGATCGAATTTTTTCGTTGGTTTTAATCTCATCGTTTGTGACATTTAATGTTTTGTTGATTGGGAAAACTCAGTTATGCTTTTAATTTTTATTGGCTTTGTTCTAGTCGTTGCCTTTTTATTCGTATCTAACAAAATTAGGTAATTTTGCATCGCTAGTATTCATTTATTACTCATATACTTTATTTTTGGTCCATTGTTAAATAATGTGGCTCTAACTAGTATTCACGCACAAATAAATATGTATGTATGTGGATGTAAACCACAAAATTATGCATGAATAAAATTATAAAGAAGTATAAACCTTAACCTTCGCACTCCTAAAAGCTTTTTACATACGTAGTGTGCTGAAACCCACCCGAGTAGGTTCCTCATATTTTACACATATTTTAAATAAAAAAAAATGTATTTACTCCAACATTTCAAGAGTTAATGAAAAAACGAATAATAATAAAAAACTATAGCAAGTACCGTTAACCCATTCCTGCGTATTTTGTATTTAAATACCCAAAAAGAAGCCATCTTAAAAAAATATATCTAAATCCATATGATTTTCACAGACAGATAGATAAAGGATAAAACTGCTTTAGGAAAATGTTTTTGTAAAATTTCACAACCTTTCTGGGGATAGTTAAGCTGTTCAAGACTGCAAATTAACATTGTCGGAAAAATTACACGGAAATGCCTCTAAAAAATTGGGGAAGTAAAATATCGGAAAACTTTCTTGTTAACTAATAATCTAAGGATTTCTTTATCGTACAAATAGTGACCTGTGTAGGACCACTCACGTCGGCTACATGTATGATTTCGTGTCATGACCATTAAGATACGCAATTCACATTTTTTCGAAATACCCTTGCTTGAAATATCGACTATTTTCAAGTAAAAATGATTTTTCATAAAAAAAAAATATTTTATTCAAAAAATATGAAGGAATTATTGTAATCAGTGTATGGTATGTGGAAAAAAATAGAATATACCAAATAACTTCTAAGATATTAAATATTGAATGAGTGAAAACTTCATCGATATTGGACAATTGAATCGGGGTTCAGTTATTAATAGGTTATCGATACATATCAGTGAAGCATAGGCAGAAATGTGCTTATGTATTAGAGAAATCAATCATTTCTAGTTCAAAACAAAGTGCGAACATTGTTATTTAGGCCAATCCATTTCGCGCTACAATTTTAGATCAATTTGTCAAAATGTTATTGTATTTTAAATACAAAATTAATCAAATCAAAATTTTTAAAAAGTAACTATGCTTTCTGCACTACCCGCGTAAAAATAGTTATATCTAGTCATATATAATATGATTAAGTCATATATGACATTAAATGACGTCACATGACATCCAATATCATTATATACAAATACATTTGATAATTTTTATTGAGAGAATTTTTTATATGGTACTTGATATTATTATGTGGGTACAGCTCTTATTCCATATATAGCTACATAAGCCATACAATAATAATCCAAATATATGTAGTGATCGATATTTTCTTATTATTTTATATAGCATATAAATGGTGTTTTTTACACAGGTGTAAAACTTTAAGTTGGTAACACTTTTTTTAACTGGCAGCCCTTTTGTCAGCTGTCAAGTGATTTATGTTTAGTTTCGTTTGGCATTTCAACATGAATAGACTGACGCCTCTACAACGCTTCCATTTCATTAATTTTTAATTCATTTAAAAAAAGTTTGCTCTTTAAAATTTTTGATATCTAGACATTTTAATTTTTAACTTAAAAACTTTTAAGCATAACTTCAAGTTAAGAAAAGCATACCTACTCTATAGGCTAAAATTTTATAAAATCAGATATATTTATACTGAATTAGATATAATTTAATGTCCCGGATATAGAGTCACCTGGGTGGGTTTCGGGAGCCGACACAGAAAAATTGAAAAAAAAAAATTAGAATGAATATACGAATTTGGAAGAATTTAACAGTTCCTGATAAAAATAAAAAACTTAAGGCCAAACTATATTTAGCGAAGTGGAATTAAGGGACTGAGCGATTGTATTAAAATACATTGAAACACACATATTTAGCTTAAGTCAACTTTCGTAAAGTTTCATCTCTATTCATTTGGTTAATTTGTAATCGAAACTCATCGTACCCTAGTCAACCCATTTAAAAACACTTCAAACAAGCAAAAGATATTTAATAAATAACAAACAAAAAAATAAAGAATTAATAAAAAGATAAAAATATAAACTTCTTCGAAATCAGGTGAAAATTTTGAAATTCAGTCGTTCTAAAATTCAAAGAAAAATTATGAACACAATTTACAAACGGTAAGTCAATTGTGGTTGAAGCTTTAGTCACTGAGTTTAATGCATTTTTTGGTTTGACCGTAAAGTTATCAATGATTGAAAATCTACACAACCCACCCGTGTAGGTTTCAGGAGTGTGAAGGTTAATAAATAAACTACGTATGCATATATTTATGAAAGTGGACCGAAACTTAATTTAATGCGACAAAGCTTTGGGTTATCTAAATATGATTAGACTTTTAATATTTTTAACATCGTATAAAAAGTTTTATGAGTTCGCTGAGTAGGGAAATGATAAATTTTTCTTTTAAATCGATTCAACATTTTTCGATACTGCAGTTCTAAACCCAAATAGCAGACTCGTACTGACAACCGAACTTATTAGAGTTGCCATATTTCAAATTTTACGGAAATTTTTCACTGAACTAATGATGCTTTCGCCACGAAGTGAATGAAAATTTTCAGAGACAAAACACTTATTAATAAATTTTATTTTTGATTTTTTAGAATTACTGTTAAAATAGAACAGTTATTTTGATTTTTTTTTTCAATTTTCATGCATGACAAATCTACTTGCTAATGCTTTAAAATTGTAAATTTGTGGTAAGATTATTTACTTATGACCAGTGTTAATATTCCATTCATTAATAAAGGATAGCTTTTAAATGGTAGCTTTTAAATGGGATATATAAAATAACAGTGATTTTATAGTAACACTTAAAAAAAAAAAACAATTTGAATTGTTTAAGTTGATCAATGGACGAATTCAAATCAAATAATAAATTGTAATAAGGAATCATTAGGAGTGTAAATGTGTATGTAACATCGTTAGTGTCCGACCGAAAAGTTCGGCTAAAAAACTATATTTGGTCGGTTTTTTGGTATCTATGATATCTATGATGATAAATTTTGTTATTGCAAACATGTTTGTTGAGCCGATTTAATTCGATTTTGTGTATAAAATTTAAGGAAAAAGCTGAAGTTTAGCTAAAAAGTTAAAAGTTCGGCCGTCGAACTATTTTGGATTTGACCGAACTTTCGGAGGCCGAATTCATTGCATTACTACTGATTTTTCTTTAAATTTAACACTCAAAATCGAATCTAAAATAAGCCTAATAAACATTTTTCCATTCGCAAAATTTGTCCATAATGCTTTAAAAACCCGAATACAGACCAAATGAATTTTCCGTTTGGTCGAACGCTTAACATCGTAATAAGATCACATTAGTTAAGTGATTTTTTGAAACTAAAATTAACATTAACAGTTATTAAGGGTCTCTGAAAAATTTTCTTAAACTTTATGAAAACGCCTCATAATTGTTATGAAACTCGTTTTAATGAAACTTTTTCATTAGATGTATAAAATTTTTAATTAATAAAAGTGCATTTTTCATAAAATTTTATGAAAAACTGGATTAAATTAATAAAAAGTTTCAATGGACGAATTAAAGTGATATAGACCTAATGCAAAAATTCATTGATAGCATGCAGATAATTCTCTCAGTGTAGTAGAAATTTCGAGATTTTATTAAATCCAATACTTTTACCGCGTATCGTAAAGGTCTAGCGAGAACTGATTCCAAAAATTATTTCGGCTCACTCTAATGAATATAATTTCAAAGGCGGTCTGAAATCATAAATTGCTAAATAAAAGAACAGTTTTTTTAAATCCCCGAGTAAAAGAATTTTTATATAATTATATAGAATTATGTATGGCATCATATATATATATATATGTATTATCGATGATTTTAATATGGTTAACCAACTTGAAACTTTTTAAATTCTTTAAATCAAAACTTTACATGCTAGATTGTGATAAAAATCATGACTTTAAAACAAGTAACTGAATAATTTGAACCAAGCCGCCTTGCTTTCGCAAGAATTTAAAAACATGACAAATACCAAAAAGTGTAAAATTAAGCATACTTTAAATTAAGAGATTTATTTTTCGTCCACGGCTGAAAAATCCGCGTAACTCGAGGTTATTTATTTTAAGGGTGTATAGCGCTGTGCTGCTAAACATTAATAACATATTTAGGATACATAAATGTTATAATTAAACGGAAGTATTTTGTATGAACATTTTTCAAATAGACCAAACATATTATATGTAAAAATTAAATTTTGAACCGCGGTGTCAGAAAAAAATAAATCCAGTTACATCTATTAAAATAAGAGCTATTCTCTGCAAATGTGCAAAAACTTCTGTTCAGCTAAAAAATTTGATTAATATTTTGCATCTATTTGACAATTTATTTGTTTTTGAAAAAGCTTTCAAAATATTTTTTCAAACTTCAAAAAAAAATGTTATTTTGTATTAGATAGTTTTTAAATAATTTTCATTTGGTAGCAAACAATGACAAATTTTATATGCAAAATGTGATGGAATTATCATTGTAGGCACCATTGTAACCTTTACTTATTTAGTCATTATCAAGTATGTATTTTTTTCGATTAGATAATAATTATATATATATACTCTAGATATATATCTAATTATATCAAAATTAATAGAATATCTAATTATATATAATTATATTCCACCAAATTCCCTATATAACTATACTATATTCTAATTATATACGAATTAATAGAATTCTATCTAATTCTATACAATTATATCCACCAAATTCATTATATAATTATATATAATTTGATATGGGACTATATAAAATTATATATGGGACTATATATAATTACATATGGTTTATGTTTCATCAAAAAATAGTTTTATGAAAAATGACTTGTCATATGTTCAAAGAACAAAGAACCGTTTTTTTAAAGTGGCATTAATGTCCTGTAAAACCATATACTCTCTTATTGTGGTATATTTTCTTTTAGCATTTTATGATTTCAGCCCAGATGTGAATTATATGTTCGTGTATTTGTACTTGAACACACAAAACATCATGTGCAGTTAGAAATTGTGGTAGTGATACAATTGATTTCTTTGGTTTATTATTAAATTTGGAAATAAAATCAACACATCTAATGCTACTATTTTAGTACTAACTAGTATTTAAATAAAACCATTATTTACAAATAATGCATACATATTAAGGTACTTACCTACAATTACATTCGCGCGCCGTAAATTTGGTGTTGTTCAAGGTTGCCAAATCTAAAAGAAAAATAAATACATAGATTTTAAAATAAAAATTGTAGGAAAATATTTACGAAAAAAAATCTAGGAAATAGTAAAACGGATGTTAAATTCCACTTAGCCTCATTTTCACAATGTCCCGTTAGCTACTAACTGTGACCTTAACTAACACATTTTTTGTTGTTTCCCATATACATTTGCAATTTAACTGTTTGTTAAATTTGTTAAAGTTTAACATTTTAATGATCGATTTTTTTTGCAGTTAACAAATATTTTACAAAACGTTATTTTTTCGGCTAATGTTCTTGTACTACCCGCAGAAAACGACTGGGTGAATATTATCGAAGTACTTAGTAATTATACAACTACATAAGTTTCAAGTTAATTATACAAATTTCTTGTAAATTGAAATGAAATTTTTTAGAAACTTTTTACTAGACTTGTATATTGTTTACAACAATTTGTAAATATTTTACTAGAACTTTGTAAAACTAACTTGAAACTTATGTAGTTGTATAATTACTAAACACTTAGATAATATTCCACCAGTTTTTTTTCAGCGTGTAATTACTAATAATTTAGTAATAACAGCAACATTTTTGTTGCTATTACTGACTATATAATGAGACAGTTTCAGTCCGGATTTTATGACCTTATTCGGGAGAGACATTCAAATATGTATTGTATAAAAGCCCATTGATTAATTTAAAAACTTTTTGTTTACAAAATTAATACTAAAAAATTAAAACAAGAGAATAATTTGGAGCAAGTTTAAGGTACTTTAAATTTAATAATGGTAATAATATTCTTAATTTTATCACCAAGTGATTTCTAAAACTTTCCTCCCAAAGTGATGTCCCCTTAAAGGGGGACATGACATTGGCCGTTTTTTTGGAATCGACTTTTTTATAATTTTGTATTTTAGTAAATATTCTTAAGATTCTAAGAAAAAAATTCATGGAAAAATTCCTGCGGGTTCAAGTTACAGCCGGATTAGTGAGAGCGCAGTTTTAATTTTCGCGCTACCTAGCTACAGCATTGAATTTTTTGCAAAGGAAATGATGCAAATCGTTTGAAATGCGCCAGAGTGAATGCATATGAAGCTTCAAAAGAAGCCGGAATTGGCTAAACGATTGCAAAAAACTGTAAGAAACAGCACAACACAAGATAACGAAGGCATACAGTACGAAGCAGGCATGGCAGATTGAAGGTAACCTTTTTTTTTTTGTTCACAAACTTTGAACGCGTTTATCTCGAAACCATATTTTTCGTACTGGTTGCGGCACTAGCGGGTTCATTTTTTGACGAAATTTTTTTTTTGTATTTTTTACTTGATTCGCTATCATATGACACGAGCTTTTTTTAAAATTTTTTTTTCGATTTTTTATGAATTTTTAAAGTCAATATTTTTTTCCAAAAAACGCACTTTTAAATTTGGAACATCACCAAAAATTTAAAAAAAAATTAAAAAAAGCTCGTGTCATACGATAACCAATTTTGTTAAGATTTAAAAAGTAATTTTTTTTCCAAATCGGACAATTTTTGCGACTCCCAGTGCTGCAACCACGAGGCCCCGTTTTTTTTCTCTGCCGCCAGTTTGGAGCTCTATAAAACCATGTTGGAGTGAAAAATATATTTTTTTGAATTTTTTTTCTTGTAATTTGTTCAATTATCTACAATAAATTTTTGGAAAAATGTTTGTTTTTGACTGAGTTATGAATTTTTAAAAAAGGTCTGTTTTCTCTGCCGCGAATGTAATGTTCCCCTTAATATCAGTTGGTCAGTGCTTTAAAATAATTAATTCAATTTAGGCTTTGGGTTTGTTCACAGCTTAGAAAATAATTTTTTTCTTACGAATTAATTCATTAGATTAGATTTTATGCATATGCAGAATTCACTTCGAATCGAATTACAATTAAACTTAATTGACGATCTTTTGATAATTATACAAATTCTAATCCACCTTTTTGAGATTTTATTTAAAATTTT
The DNA here is from genome assembly GCA_021234595.1 of Delia radicum. Lineage (NCBI taxonomy): Eukaryota > Metazoa > Arthropoda > Insecta > Diptera > Anthomyiidae > Delia > Delia radicum. The sequence goes on from CM037853.1 coordinate 239,238,773, forward strand.
ATTAGAAATTTTTCTAATCAGGCTTTAAAGGTTATGGGTTTTAAATGCAAACTTTTCTAGTATAATTGATAAAACACGAACAAACAGTAAGAGAATTAAACTCAAAATTATAATTAAAAATAAAATAAATAATGAAAATAAATAAAACTAAATATCACAGATTGAACTTTTTCTGAATGTTAGCTATACAGTTGAAAATAAACTGATTAATTGTAATCTGTTACAAAATAGCTGAATACTTGTTTTTTTATTCATCTTGTAAGATTTTATTTATGAAATCCAGAAAACAGATTTAGCAGTAGCAACCATATTTGTTGCAAATCGAATGTTTCGGTTGTTGCGACCGAATTTTTAGGTTGTGATAACAATCAATCGATTAAAAAAACAGAAATTCTACCACGACAATAGAATTTATACTACCTCAACAAAAATTCGGTAGCTACAACCATTCGATTGGCTACAAATACGGTTGCTACTACCGATTCTGTTTTGTGGGTGTGCTTTTTTAATAAGTATTGCAAGACGAAAATTTTAATTTTCATAAGAGGTATGCGTTCAAGATAACATTAAAAAAACAATTCATTAGATCTCTAATTCACTGTGAATGACAATCATACGAATGAAGCCTTCGAATTAATTCGTAATGGTGAACGGGTTAAAAGAATGACATGTTGATTAAATTTAAATTAAATTTCAAAAGTTAATTAAAAAATAATTCATTCGAAGCTCTGGTGTAAATACAAATACGTACATGTGATTGAATTTGCACAAATGTCTCTTATTTGTATGTATTATGCAGATGGGAACCTTATACAGATTTATAGTTATTGTAAAAGTGCGGGAATTATTTTCGTTAATACTCTACCATAGTACAAACAGTGTATGCATTATTTGCAAATGCCATTTATATAAAACCGACCTTTTTAATTGAGCCGCTTTTGTTGTATCAAAGGATCTAATTACAATTTTAATTTATTTTAAAATAGACAGACTTCCCAGCACAGCACGAAGTGCAGATTGCAGGAGGTCTCTAAATGAATAAATATTAAATGCATTTGCATAAATTGATGGTGTAATGAATATTTAAATTATATACAATTAAATTTAGCTTAAAAATAGTAAAATTGAAAAATATTTGAATTGAGTTAACTTTGACTGTTAAATTATTTATAATAATTGAAATGATGAGCGAATGATGTGAACACTTTTTATAAAATAACCAACAAAAAAAATTGTCGATTTTATCGTCTCTGTTCTAGAATCCTATTAAGCAAAAAATAAAACTAATTCATATGTCTGTATTGGTGTTTTTGAATTCATATTTTTTAAGGGAATTGAATTCGCCAAAGTAATTAGTAGGTACTTTTTTGTTATTAAATATAAGATGTTTAAAGGAAAAAACACATGGTGCATACAATTTAGAATTATTATTATTGATTTCAAGCAAATATTTAAAGTGTTAACATTTTTCACCAATAAAAAAAGGTGTTTTAGAAAACACCTAAAATATGTAATTGTTTTTGGAAATTGCACATGAATTTCTGACAGTTGTTTAAAATGACCCTATTTCAAATAATAACCTTTCTGGTGATTATAAAATATACTTTTACTAGTTACGGCTAATTAATCTTTATATTAGTTGTAATTATTTTGCTTTAATTATATCCTAAAAAAAATATTTCTACGAAATAAAAATTTTACTTAAATTCACATTTATTTTTACAATTTGACGACTTGAATTTTGTATGTACAAAAATCGAGATGTTTTAACAGCTAAAATATTTTTTCTTTAACAAAAACTTTGAACACTCAAAAATGAACGAATTAAAGAACACTGAATTTTCAATTCTACGAATTTTAAAAATTTTACGTTTTCAATTCCCCACGAATTTCAGAACATAGACGTATATTTATTAACCAAACCATTTTTAGTTTCCCAGCCAAAATTATCAGAAGTGGTAATATTTTCTGAAATAGCTGCTAAACTAGCTACAACATCAGTTAAAGATGTACTTCGTGAAACCGGTTGCTAATGGGTCAATATAAAAATAACATTAGGTCGAATGTACAATAAAATACATTGCAGATTATATGAAATTTATAAAATACTTCCTAGATTTAATGAAAAAAGGCACAGATACAACTAAGGATTTTTTCAACATAATGCGGGGATTTTGCAATGTCAGCAAGTGCAAGAAATACGAAATGTTCATATTTAAAAACATGCGCAGTTTCGAAACATATAATATTAGATTTAATTTTGAAAATATTCATTTAATATTTAATAAAAAAAATCCCCCTATTTTTTATATTGTTAATCATTGAAATATTTTCCACTTTTAAATATTAATTTAATTTTAAAATACCGCATCACATAATTGTCTCATAAAGTTTAATAAAAAAAAAAACTATAATAGAAAAGAATGGTAGAATGATAAAAAAGAAAAACTACACTCAGAAAACTTCTGCTGTAAATATTTTTAGGTGTTTGAGTTGTAAAACAGTATTTTTTTTTTAAGTGAAAAAACAGTTATTTGTAGAATAAATTTTATTTTTGACTACACATGTAGTTCATTTAAAAAACAAACCACATCAAATTATTGTATGTATTATGATTTTACATTCATTTTATACAGTAGATTTTTTTTATTTACCAAAATAAAACAAATAAATGTTTGTTTAGTTTTTACTGCATATGTGGTTCATTTTTACTACAATTGTGGTTCATTTTTTGAACAGTAATAAACACAAATGACAATGTTAGTTGAATTTACTGAAATGTAAGTCGTCCATTTTCAAGTGAAATTTCTTTTGTTTTTAACTACATTTGCAGTGAGCTTTACCTACATAGTATTCTAAGTGTATAATAGAAAATAATGGTAGAACTACAGAATGAAAAACATAATTAAATTAATGTTCTTTGATCACGTGTAATAAATTGTGAGGATGGTCGTCGTTACCTGTACAAAGAGAAAAAAATAAAAACCCAAAACAAAGTGACTATGTATGTGAATATTATATGCTCAAAAGTAATCAAAATGCAGGTTGTAACTTTCATTAAGACCGTGTTGAATTCTTTGGTAAATTCCCCAAAAAATATCCCGCATAATTAAAAGTAAAACTGCATTATTTAAACATTGGGTTTTAAACAAAAGAAACGTTTTTTTTTAGTTTTTGTTTTTCAAACTCATTAACGCTTAGATAAATTCATTTAGAAATTGTTTGGCGGCGTTTTCGTCTCCTAACCTGGTCATTGTGTGTTGATGAGGTTGTTGTTTTAATTAATTAATTTTTTACGCTCTAAGAATTTAATTCGAAACACTTGAAACTCCCTTTTTATAGCTAACGAAATGTCCAATGATATTTCAAATATTTTTATTTTAAGAAATTTCCAAAAACAGCTTCATCATTTTGATTACCCTAAATATATAATTAAATATATGCCACAGGTCTATAATTTTTGTCAATTTTTTTAATTTTCTCAAGCTAAAAATCATATTCACTTAATTCATAAATTCATTATCTGGAAAACAATCTTTAAGAATTGTTTTAATTTCTATAGAATTTATTTTTTACTTTTTCTAATTGTCAAACTGCATTACTAGTTTATTTATGTGACAATGTTCCTAAGACTTGGCAAACTACTTAAATATAGTGTTAACCAGCCTTGGTGTTATTATTTCATTAAATGTATGTGAGTATTTGTTGCTTTGTTTCAGTTTCTGCCATTCTCAGCTCATTTTCAATTAGACCTGTTATCAATTTGGTATCCTAATACATATATCATTTGTCAACCTTTTATTTAGTTTTTTTTTCAAATGATAAATTTATTTCCTTGTTATGTAATAAAATTAAGTTAAACAGTAGTTTTTGACACAAATAAATCATTGAAATGTCTTAAATAAATTTAATTTATGGCTAAATTTAAAGGTTGAGTAACTTTTCTAGTTCATGTATAAGAATTTCGTTAAAAAATGTAACCACTCTTTGGAAAAGTTCATAATGTGGTTAACCTTCAAATGTACAAGGCTGCCGTTAGGCACTGTTAAGCTTTTAGACTAGATTTTGGATTATTTAGATGAAAAGAATTGATTATTTCGATATATAAAAGCGAGAAAGATTCAAAGTCGATATTTAGTTATATTGATAACAATAAAGTCGACATCCATTTAAAAACTTTTAGTAATAAATATACCGGCCCAGGTTGATATTTAAGGGTTAGTTTAAAGTTATTCAAAACTTTTTTGTCTAAAAACATTCGATTTTTTTTTCATTTAATATATTTTTAAAGTGCCATTCATTTGATACACAATTAGAATACATTCCTTTGGAACAAACATGAAATATTCCCAAACAAACACGGGGAAATTTTGCCTCTTTTTTTTAACCACAAACAAGAAATAGAGCTTCTAATCAAGCTACACATACTTCTTTTGTATAATCTATTTCATATATCTAAATTTCATTAAAACCAAAGTGAACCTCAGAAAAGTTATACAGCTACTACATGACAGTTATTTGTGCAGTAATGCGTTTGTAGTTGTTTTAACAGCAATTGCAGTTGTTTTACTTAAAAAAATAATTTTTAATGTTTTTTGAGGGTTGATTTTTTTAAGCAACCTATCAAAATTAAAGCATTTCGGTAAGTTATTTTTTGCAGTTGCTTCCACTTTTTGACAAAGTGATACAAAGACAAAAACCAACATGGCGGTGTAACAAGCGGCTTGTTTATACATTTTCTTTTTTCTCTTTAGTGTAAAACCGAATGTTAAAGATAGAAATATAAAATGAAAACGCTGTGAATTTTATTACATAAATGAAATATTAAAGTAAGATTTGGAATAGAAGATACATTTATTTCCTTGAATATTATTAAATTTTGCATTTCTTTTTTTGTAGCTCTTTATTCAATTCAATGTGACGCTAACAAATCAAAGAAACAACATACACTCTTTTAAAGACACAGACATGTGGAATGAAATGATTTGCAAAACTAGAGTGAAACGTGAATATTTATGTAAATATAGCATATTTATTAAATAATAAAATCAGATTAAGAATATTTACAAAAAAAAAAATTTTTTATTAATATTTTTTTTGAAATGCTGGTAATGTTGTATTAACTGCATTTGTAGTTGTTTTTACTACATTTTACAGTTAATTTTTAACAGTTAAAAATTGCAAGTTGATTTAAATGGAAATGTAGTGTACAAATTTTCAACTGCAAATGTAGTTATTCCAACTGTCATTTGCAGTTAATTCTACCTACATAATTTTCTTAGTGAGTCCCTATTTATTTATCTGGATGACAATAATTTTACTTTACTTTATATGAAATTATATTTGTCTTTTATGATTATTGATGATCTTTTAAGATTATTATGACAAAATTTATAATAATCTTTAGCATCCTTTCATAAGTCTTAATGAAGTTATATCATTTATTCATTTCTTGTCTAAGCCTCATTTCCCCGATGACCATGGCCAGTTTTGCATTGTAAAAGGAAATAATATTTTTAATAACATCTTAGCCTAAAACCATTATCAACTTTATATTATTTTTTTTTGCTGTAGCCATTTTTATTTTGTATTCTTGTCTACAATGTCAACCTCATCAACACTTGCAAATATGAACAGTAGGGTGGCAGCTATTTGACAAGGTAAGTTTGGGAAATATTGGACAATTTAAAACCGCGTCATACTGTAATCAAAGTTTCGGGTTTTTTGAATACTATTTCCGAACAAAATATTTTTATTACCATTATCAGAGAAGACAACGCAAAAGTAAAAACATGGAAAAACAACACATCTTTAAAAAAAAAACGTTCAAAGTTAATAGAAAAACCAGTAAGAAAAGGCTATTTTTAAGTACAAAATCCAAAAAAGCACAAAAAACATAAAAAGCAAATTTGTCTTCTTTGAAAATTGTACATAATTTTTAAGTAATTTTAGGCTACTAATCACAACTATATTAAATGAATTTAATTTAAATGAAATAAAATGAAATGAAACTCGCAATAATGATTTTTTGTCCGAAAATCCGAAACTTTAATTTGTAGTGACGAGCAGATGTCTCCGATCGAGTATTCGGCTTCGGACTTCGGCCAAAAACCGAACACCGAACAAAAACTGAAGAAATTGAGTACATTTTCAGATAAAATTCTTTAATTTCAAGTACAAACACAAAAATTTGAATTGAATTCATTATATATATTTCAGTAAAAATAAAAATGTTTTTTTTTTTTTAAAAAAGTCAATAAATAATTCCTCATTATTTAATATTATTGGAAAAAAAAAATTTCTAAATTACCGTTTTTGAGACTTATGTTTAAATATTTTAAACAAATTTCGTTGCCAAAATCAACCGAAATTCACGTTTTATTCAAATTAAAGAGTAAATTAAAACATTCGGCTTCGGCTACGACTTTGGCCAAACACTATCGAACAGTTTAAAATTGATAAATTAAGCTCAAGTTTTCTTTATACACAAATATAGAGTGCTGAATATCGCCAAGTGTTACGTTTCGCCAAATATCTGCCACCATAATGAACATGTATTATGGAAGCTGGTGGTAACGTGGCGTTGATGATGAACGGCAATGATTTGAAATAGGAAAATTTTATTCATATGTATTTATGAATTTGTATAAAAACAAGACTTGTGCATAAAGCACGTTCTATTTAACGTATGCATGCGTGACCATTTCGTTAACATAACATGACCTTCACACTATGTCACCAAATAGAAAAGAGCTTTTTTTATTCTAACTACAACCTACAACAATAAACACACTTCCTACCACAATCTAGCAAAAAACATTGTTTTTGCTATTTATGCTACACAATCAATGTATATTAGAATGTTAGTTAACACATATACACACAGTCCTATAACCGTGCATACATAGATTGTTGGAATAGGCCTTTGAGCTAATGGATTACATATATTATATGTTATGGTTTGATATTTGTTGTGATTTTACCGACCATTATAAACTTCCATGTGTCACACATAATGTCGCACAATAGCAATCATAAATAATACAAACTGCGCGTGTAACAGTGATGTGTGTATGTGTGTATGCGAGTATATTAGGGTCATAACTTTTTGCATTTTTTTTTCCAAATATCCAAATTAACATTGCACAGACTAGTAGGCCTTGAAAAAATATTAAGAACCATGATCTTACTTTTTCGGACCGAAATAACTAAATTACCGTTATCACTAAAATCGCTGTAAATAGATATACTACTTTCCCAAAGTTTGATCATAAACAAGCCAGTCATTCGAATTCGGGCATAATCGGGCTAAAAATATAGGTGTGCATTGGCATTACCGGAATAACTAAAATAACGTTCCCATTAAATATCGTTACCGAAATAAGTAAAATACCGTTAACGCTAAAAAACCGTTCCAAACCAACACAACTGAAATATCGTGACCCCTAAAATGACGTTACCCAATTAAAAGAAAGCAGTGTTACCGGCATCGAATTGATTAGCATCCATGAAGTTAAGTTTTAAAAATGTTTTCGAAAATGTAACATTTTATTTAGAGTTATGTAGTTTTTAATTTTTTAATTAATATTATACATAAAATATATTTTCCCGATATTACAATGCACACATTGTATTATAATATTTAAATAAAAAAAGGTTTTTAGAAATTGGTATAAGGTGGGGAAGGTTGGTTTTTGTTCCAAATTGGCTTAAAACTCTGTTATCAGTACGGTATTGAGCATACGGTGGTGCCCTGTAATTTTTTCGCAGCAAAAAAGTTATATCCCTAATGTACATGTGTTTATATAATCTTAAATAACCCAAACCATTTTTAAATCCATATATAAAATCTACGTATGATGAGAAATGATTTGTTGTCATCGTATTTGGTAGGGAAAACATTGCCAAAATGTATATATGTAGCTACCAAAGGAATAGAGTTTCCATGGTTTTAAGAATTTTACTTCTTTCATAATGAGTTTCCTAAAAATTCAATTTAGTTTATAAACCCTTCAAAATATTTACTATTGAAGATTATTGTGAAATTCTTGAAATTTTCATCTCTGAAAATTTCATAAACAAAAGATACTCCAACAGCATATTAAAATTCGGGTGGACCGATTTTCAATCGGTTTGTTTGTTTTGTAGAGTACAAAAAATTATGTCCCTAACGTTGAGACATTTTAAAATTTATGTCTAGTTTTATTTTGAAAAATGAAACAAAAAAGTGTTTTTTTATTTTTGAGTTTACCCTCGTACCATACACTCGGAAAAAAAGTTTGTAGAAAAATTATTAAAGCCGTTAGTAATCAAACTTTGCAAGTTTTAAACAAATGTTTAGTTCAAATAAAGATTTTAGTTAATAATTTTGCTATTTTGACTTGATGAAACACAAAGTTTTTAACAATTTTTTTTTTTTTTTATGAATTTACTAAAGTCTAAATATATTATTTTATTAATAAAAACCAGCAGAGGTCGTTGTTTTGCGATGTTTAGGTTTCAGTATTTACTTATTTTTTATATTGTGTCAGTATAAAATAGACAATTGAAGTGAACACCCCTTAAAAATTATATTAACTTTTCTCTCCACTTTGATTCGAGCTTTAAATGGCTAACATATTTTGCATATTTACACCTTAATTTTTTTATTTGATTATTTAAGATAATCAAAATGAAATAAATAATTAATTTAAACTTCTGACAATTCACATAATAACATTTGCTTTATGGTGATGACTAGGGCAAGAAATTTCATGAAAATACATGTTTGTAGTCAGTAGCCCAAAATTGATTTTGACCAAATACTTATCCGAATCAAAGAATTTGCAACAAAAAGGCACCGATTTGTTGTTGCATATTTTTGCATATTTTGTTATAAATGCATTTCTTTGCATATTTTGCTATAAATGCATACTTTATGGTATATTTTGGAATTTATTTTGTAAAAATTAAAATTAAGTTTTAATTAAAAATAAACAAAAGAATACATTTGTAACCCTGAAATTAGCATATATTTGTCATTTGTGAGACATTTACATTGGATTTCATTTGTCAAATGTCAAGGCATCATTTCAAGCGCCTAGTTTCCTTTTTTAGTTGAATAAAATTCCTTGCCCTAGTAATGTTATTCCATACTGCTTGCTTAGGTTTGTCAGCAATTTTTTTTTGTTGCTGGGTTCCCCTTTTTAGTATGTTATTGTCGTCCATGCGTCAGATATTACGAATTGTTGCGTTAATCAAACTGACAACTCTGCTGAATTATTGAACTCCAACAAAAAACAGAAAAATAGAATGAAAATAATAAACCAAAGCATGACTTTCATAACAACATCAACGTCACCCACACCACCAACACCACAAAGAACAGCAGCAACAAAAATATTGGTTAGTGCTACCGAATTCGGTTACTTTTCAATACACGATATTTTTTAATTGGATACTCGATTTGGATTAATTCTTTACAAAACTTCTTTAAAAAATTCACTTCTATTGAAAATTTAAATTTTTAAAATATGTTTTAAACTTTTTAAAAAACTATTTCATGTTTTTTTATAGTTTTTTAACTTCTTACAACTTTTCGTCTTTAATTTTTTCTTCTAGCAGAGTTGTATTTTAATGATAATTATTTTAGCAAAGTCGCATTTTTGTATTGCTTTTCTGTCTAAATTACAACTCTGAAATACTCCGAACTCTAACAAAAAGACAAACACTCGATTCCAACTACTCATTCTTTTACCAGCACTAATATTGGTAAAGCAACATTGTTGTAGATTTCTGCCATACATCCGTCTATCTATGGATCTAACTTTTTGATTATGCCAAAAAGTGCGAAATGATTCAGCTTAAGCTTATGTTTAATTTTGTTAGTTTTTAACTAAACTGTGCGGCCAACCAAAGCCAGCAACATTTATAAGCAGATTACTTTAGAATGACTGAACGAATGAATGAGTGACTGAATTGGGTGGTACGTAATAATATTATACAATTGTTAATGCGAACGAATAAAGGGATATATGGTTGGTTGGATTTAAATTTTTGGTGTATATAAATATGCAAATATATGTTGTACCTATACGCAAATGTATGTATTAGTCCAATATTAAAGGCATAAAAATTAAACAAAGGGAAAGATTTACTTTTGCTGTAATTCCATTCACAGAAAAATAATTTATGCAGTGCGGATGGAATGGGGATTTTATGTAAAAAACATTAATTAATGATCAAATTTGTTCCTAATGATCATAAATACGAATGTGACCGATAGTATTATGATCACTAACGATGATTTTATTATCATCTAGGATCATAACATGATTATGATCTTCACCTGTTTCAATCATAACATGACGATCTTGTTCTGTGTGTATGATAGATTAGAATAAGAAAATAATCGAAAAGAATTTTTTTAGATAGTGTTGTATTATAATTGCACATGAATAACCGATTAATTATTCCATTAAAATTTTACGTGAATTAAAGAAGAACAACAATTTAATGATGGACTTCCCGCTGTTAAAAAAATTACACGAGTGTTACAATTTTTTTGATTTCACTGTTTATCTGAGATTTTAAGGATTCGTATATCACATGTCACACTTAAAATGTCTATTTTGATAATATTATGTGGATTCCTTCTTTAAGTTTAGAATAATTAACATCGTTTTGACTGACTTATTATGCTCTTACACACCAGTGTTGACAAGTATTTTTTTACAAATCACCCTAAACAGTCCAAAACCCACCTAGATTTACTCTACTACCTAAATATCCCAATAAAATTTATTTTCCCTAAAATTTGACAAATTTTTTTAGTTTTTATTCCTAACTCTTTGAATAAAAATGTTAAAATACGCTAAAAAAATTTCACAAAAATAATAATCGAACCAAAAGTTTAATTTTTGTAAAAGTAAAACTAACTATTTTTAATCACATTTGTGCTACCCAAAATGCCCTATAACAAATTGTTATCCCGTAAAATACCCCTAAACGAGTAAAAACCCCCTAAATCTAGGGGAAACCCCTCTAAATTGGCAACACTGTTGCACAGTATGAAATGTATTGATCCTAAAAATTTCCTTTTTAAAAACTAGTTTCTAAAAATGAACTCATATCAACATCTACAATAATCTACAATCATATCATTCACATTTTAGTAAGCATAGAAGACATTAAGGCGTCTAGTTCCTCCATAGTTTACCTGGCACATAGTGTTAAGATTACCTTAAAATTTATCTTAATATTCTAAACATAAAACTGACACCGATAAAAAGTCATTTAATTCAAAACTTATTAATTTTTAATGCAAATTAAGCAATGGTTGTTGAAACAATCTTATCGGGTAACAAGTATGGTTTTATGTGGCATATACCAAACAATGGGTAGTACAATCACTTGAATATATAAAAGAAATAAAACCGAAAAAGAAAATCAATTTATTCATATGTAGTATATTGTTAGATAAGGATACTTTAACTACATGGTAATACAGCATGGCATACGCATGGTTTTTCCTATAACACGAACCTTTAACTGTAGGTGGTCTTAGATAAGCCAAACAAAATTTTGTAATTCAAATAACTTCTTTGTACATGATAACAACCCGCTTTATTTTTAATTGTATAGAAATAAAATCTAAATTATATTTAATTAAAAACACGAAAAGAAATAAAAGTTTACATTAAAATGTAATAATACCAATTTTTTCTCTTTTTTTTATAAAATTGACATCACGATTATCAATGAATAAAATAAAACGAATAAAGTTGGATTGATAGTAGATTATACAAATAAAAAGGACATAAATGTTTAGTTTTTTTGTTAAAAATAATACAACTGAAAAAATAAACAAATTTTTAAAATACTTTCTAGACAATATGGAGTCATAGAGGCTGTTACTTGTAACAGCCTTTTTTGAATAAGGGGAAATTATTCACAATAAAAAATAACACTCAATGTGAATTTTAAATATTAAAATCAAAATACAGAAAAAAATATTATTTTCGATAAAAAAAAAAATCAATATTTTGTATTGATGGCATGTACCGTTATGTATTGCTTTTTTCGCATTATTTTAAATAAATTATAGATAAATTAAATACCAGAAATTTTTTTAAAGCATATTAAGTGGTATACACACAGAAAAAAATATGATTTATTAGTATCATATTATAATTACCAGTGATCGGAAGTTCATGCAAATGCATGTCTTGAGAGCAGGCTAACCAAAATATATTTGCGAATCAAAGAACTGGCGTTAAAATGCCATCGATATGTTAGTGCATATTTTGCTTTAAATGCATATTTTTATTGCATATTTTTACTTATTTGGCATTAAATGCATATTTTTAGTTTTTTCTCAGTTTTTCGTAAAAAAAACAAATTCTTTTAAATTTTATATTTGATCAAGTACTATCCACGTACTCAGCATTTTAGAAGCTGAACTGGGACTTTATTCCTTAAAAAAAAAAATCGTTTTTTTAGAAATTAAAATTTTTAAAATTTCTTTTCCTTTTGAAAAAACCCAGGGATTGCAGGCAATACCGCTAAAATACCGTTACTGATTTAAAACCCTATCAAATGACTAGCGTTATCCCTAAAATACCGTTACGGAAATAATAGAAATACCGTTATCCATAAAATACCGTTACTGATATAACTAATATATTAATACCCCTAAATACCGTTATCGAAATAACTAAAATACGGTTATCGCTAAAATACAGTCACCGAAGTAATTGAAATAGCGTCATCCTTAAAATACCGTTACCGAAATAATCTTACACGATTAAAAAAAAAATAATCGCTGCAATAGATAAATTTTCCCAGTCATTGGAATTCGGGCATAATGGGTCGAAAAGTGTACATTGGCATTACCTAAATAATTAAAATAACGTTACCGAAATAACATAAAAACTGGTATCCTTAAAATAACGTTACCGAAATACGATAACTAAACTACAATCACCGAAAAGAGTAACACACCGTTAACCCGTTACCGAAATAACTGAAATATTGTTACACCTAAAATACTGTTACCGAAAGATTGGAAACTACCGTTATCATTACCCCTAAAATACTGTTACCGAAAGAAAAGAAAATACCGTTACCCTTACCGATACATGCACCGAATCGTTTACCATCCATGGTTTCGTATCAAAATAACAAAAAAACGTGCAAAGAAATACACTAAAAATTAATTATTTTTCATGTTTTTATTTTAAGCAATTTTAATTAAATTTTAAAAATAAGTTGTGCAGCGTCTGCATACGTCTTACAGAATTAACACAAAATTTTAATTATTTATATTGAAAAATACGTATTTAAAAAAACACTAAAAACTGTTTTTCTTTGATACCAATTTGCATATAAAATTTAAGAGGACACTTAACATGGCTTGTAAACTGTACATCCTCTTCAGTCAACTGAGACTGAATTAAAACCTTATTTTTTTGTTATGTATTTAGTAAAATTAAGAAAACTAAGTGCATAGAGTTTTAATGCATATTATAGGTGCATAACACAGACTTTTTTAGTGCATGAAATTCTTGTCCCTGATAATTGCGAATACGCCATTATTGTAGTATGTATGACCCTAATGATCAGAATGTATCCGATTATTTAAAAGCTTATACATCGCTTGCTAAGTGAACTATGCAAACAATTTCTGTAAGTGTAATAAAAATCCAATAGTTGTATTTCCTTAACGTTGATAATAATTTGGATTATTTATTTTTACTTGTTGTAATTATATTTTAAAAAAAGATTTAATTGAAAAAATATTCGCTAATTATAACTGGAATCTGCCATTAAAGAATTAAAATAAATTGACAGTCATTATATGAACATATATTCATATTCATACATATAGTAGATGAAGAGTATGAAAAATATAATTTTGTATAGTAATTAATAAAATATTAATAACAGATTTTCCAATTTAATTTCCTCTCAGACGCCGATTATAGACCGGATTAAAAAGCACAAAGAATACCCTCTTCTTAATACAAACTAAATAAAACAGCTGCAAAGTAGAATGTTTAGATCTTGGCCCTAAATATTTTTGTAGGCTTTAGAGCAAATGTTAACATAAATTCAATATTTTTTGACATTTTATAGTATTTTTATATTCTGTGTGACATCATTAAATGTTTTTATTGTTTTTCGCTTATTTTGTTTGTAGCCATGGTCAAAACAAAACGATCCATGATAATACAAAACAACTTCTAGAATACAATACACCTATGCTAGACAACAAACAATACCTTTCCAAGCACAACGCATCACTGCCTGAGAATTAATAATAAAATGTTACCTATAATTTTTTACTATAACAAAATATATACAAAAAAAATTAAGAGCATTTTTTTATATTGAGGAAGAAAAACCGTAAAAAAACTACCTACTCAAAGGTTTGTCAAATATACAAAGGTTGGGCTCTTCCATAGAGCATTGGCGAGCACTTGTTTTAATGGCCATGAAATTATACAACAGCAGAGGACAACATTTAATAGCGGAAAAACTTTTCATTCTATGCAAAAGGGTTAAAAGGTCAAGTGATTAACATAAAAACCATAAAAATAAATTAAAATTCTTATGAAAACTCATAAAAACATCTGTAAAATGAAATTAAAATATTTGTTTTTATTTCTTTTTTTTTTTAATTGAAAAACTTTACAATATGGCAACACTTTATGTAAAAACAACATAATGCTATGTTTAGACTGAAAAGTTGATTAACTGCTTTATTTTAGTGCTAACATATATAAATAGTAAATCCACTTTTCACTAGATTAACTTTTCAGTCTAAACGGTCTGTTAATCCTTAATGAGTGAGATTATTTTGTTCTACCTGAAGTTAAAAAAAATAGTTTTGGCAAAAAGTATATATATATATTATTTTACGCTTTACTATTTAGCAGCGCCTTGAATAAATTAATTTTTTATTTCACATTTAAAGTAGGAATGAAATTATATCACCTTAACTTTTTAACCCTTAAAAGTATAGGTACTCAGAACTGTTTTGCAGTTACTACATGACAGTTATTTGAGTAGTACAGAATATAGGGGATTAGAGTTGGGATTAATCGTTCATTTTGGTGACTCGGTCAGTATCGTTCAATTCGAGTCAGTGAACTAGTTCGTTCAATCGTTCTTTTTTCCTTTGACTTGTGACTGATCTGCGTGTTGTGAACTGTGTCGTTCGTTTGACAATTATTACGAGTTTTTTTCACAAATTTTACTGTACATAGACAAAAAGTGTTATAAAATTGCAACTTTTCTAACAAAAATTTATTTGTTTTGTGTAAAAAAACATTTTATTTGTATGACTATAAATTGCTTTTCCTAATTTGAAACAATATTACTATTTCATAAAAAAAAAATTGCTCTTACAAGCAGTTTTAATAGAATAGTGAATAAAAAGAACTAAATGAACGATTGAACGAGTCATATCGTTCAATTGAGTGAGTCGTTCAATTGAACTAGTTCGTTCATGAACGACACAACTCTATAGGGGATTCATTCAAAAATCTAATAAGTTTTTTTTTTAAATATGTTAATAAATGTTACACAAACTTTTGTAAAATTTACAAAAAAAAAATAATCTTCATGAATTGAAAATTTATGAGACTTAAATTCAGTTAAAAAATCCACTATTTTCACATACACACTATCACTCACGTGCTCAAAAAAATAAAAGCTTAAATAATCAATTTACTACAAACTTACCCAAGCTTACTGAATGACTCCCTCTACACATACAAACAAACATGACTTTCATATAAAAATATTTTAACAATATTTCTTATTTTTTAAATCTCCCTCTAAAATCTTCCTTCATAGACTACAACATACTAAATTTCCTCAAGCCTTTTTCAGCAATAAAGAAAATTCATTGCAAGGAAAAACAAAAACCATGTGCCGTTAAGAAAATTTTCGCACTTGCAACACGTTCGAAAAGAGCCAAAACGTCTGCTACTTTTTCAAATCTTTTAACCGCGTTCTCTAAGGTGAAATATTATAAAAGTTCATGTAGTAAAAATAAGCTTTATAGTGTAGAAAAATCTTTGAAATTGTTCCACAAAAAAACGAAAAAAATAAAAATAAAGTTAACTCTCTTAAACTAAATCTATGACCATTCAAGACAACCAATAAGCCAAAGAAACGGCGAAATACATATGTATGTATGTATGTAGTTAGAATGTGCAGTAGCAATACCCAGTAGTAGAAGTACGAAACGTAGTACAAGAGTCTCATAGTAGATGGTTTATAGTAATAGAACCCGCAAAAATAAATGGCAATTGAAACCAAGTTCCAAAGATACGTGAGGCGCATCCAAAAAAACAAAACAAAAACACAAATGTATACAATTTAATAAATAGATTTTTTTATATTATTTTTTCAATTTATTTTATTTTTTTTTGCAATAGAATTGGATACATAAAGTACATACCAAACCATAACATGACTTGTAATGGTTTTTTATGGTTTTTATTTTTTCCATAGCAAAAGTTAGCATTTAATTGATGAATTGTAGAAAAAATGGTTATTTTAAAAGCTTATAAACGATGTTATTTTCAAGCTAAATAATTCTCTTAAAATATATATATATACAAGTATTAACATTCAAAATACTTTACATAGAAAATGGACATCGTTATAAATAAATATTCATCCATACCATTTTATTTATCCATTCATGTTCCATTGCTAATTGGTATGCAAACAATGACTTTTTAGCATGTCCAAATGAAAAATGATATGTATAGTGTCATTACACTTGTCGAAAATTCTAAAGTGATTATTGTTAAATAAGAATGATGGGCCAGTCATCCATATAGACATTTCGAAATAATAAAATGTAAATATTTTAATAATTTCCGAGGAAATTACAAAAAAATAGAATAAACAAAACAAATCAATTCAAATTGATTGCAATATTTCATGAGAAACAGGAGTATCCATTGACAGGGACGTAGCGAGTGAGGAATAAGTAACTGAATTTACAAGAGAGGTATCCCGACCCGAACTCGCAGATTTTAATGAACTTTGGATATGTTGTAAAGGAGCAAAAAAGAGAGACACGTGAGTTAAAATAAATGCAACAAAGTGATTACTCTCTTCCCATCCAAATTTGTTCAAATTCGGCACTAATATTGTATTTTATGCAACTAAGGTTTACACCAATAGACCACTTGGTTAGCGAAATATGGCGTCTTAAAATATGAAAAATCCTTAAAAATGGCCCTCTTAGTTGCATAAAAGACAATATTTGTGCCAAACTTGAACAAATTTGGAAGAGGTAATGTCCGAAATTCAATATTTTTCAGGTTGGTTATAAATTATTTTTTTTAGCTGCAATTTCACGTTTAAGGGTTAAAAGTTCATTTGTTTTTGTATGAAAACTTGCTTATTTTTTATATTGAATTTGATACCCATATTGCCTATATAGACATAGAGTTGACATATTTTTGAATAATTTGAAAAGTAGGGAGAAAAGCCCTTCGGGAAAAATAGCATAAAAACCGAACATTTTCGAATATCGGAAAAAGCGCAGACACACCTTCGATTAACTTAAATAGGCATTGATTGCTATGCATTATTTTTAGCTTGATATAACTAAAATTCCTTAATAAAACGTCAGACTAAATTTTACTCATATTACATATTTTTTTGAATAACAAAAATACTTCAAAATATTGAGTATAATTTGTACACCAATCAATGTGTCTTCATTTGATACCAAATTAAATGCTAGTTACTTTTAATAGAACCAAATAAAATGTAATATGGGGTATTTTTAACCCAATACAGAGCGAACAAGAGTTTTAATGACTTTTTTTTCACTAAACTAATGAAGTTTTCTTCTGGGAATGAAGATTTTCTTAAACTTCATGAAAAAGGTTCATAGTTTTAATGAAACCGTTTTTAATGTAACGCTTTCATTAGCCGTGTAAAATTTTTAATAAATAATATGAAATTTTTCATTAAATTTCATGCAATACTGCATTCATTTAATGAAAAGTTTCAATCGAAGAGTTCCAGTGACAATTCATTGATCTAATGCAAAAATTCATTGATATCATGCAGATAATTCTCTCAGTGCACTTAGTTACGCCTAAACGCATGACTTGGCTGCTAAAAAAATAACACGGGTCCCATAAATTTGTATTCTCTGCAAGATATCCGAAGTTCATTAAAATCTGCCGGTCCGGGTCGGGATACCTTGTTAGTTATTTGGTCTACTTAAGTTTTGTAAAGGTGAAAAATGTAAAATGTTACAAGTTTTTCAAACTTGATGTGATTTTTTTTGAGCTTTGAACTGCTTTTGAACGTTTCCTGATTTAAAATGCTTTTTTAAATATTTTTTTTCTTCTAACTTCGCACTTTTTTAAGCTAAGTGCTATTTTAAAACTTTCTATTTAAATTTTTGCCAAAATTTTTTTCTGTTTTGAGTTGTAAATAATCAAAAAGGAAGAGGATTTTATTTTAAAAAATTAAAGAGCTTTGTTGTTACGACCCTGTTTCTTACGTGACTTTACTAGAATAGGATCTTTAAATAAATATACAAGAGATCTTAATGGAACATATTAACAAATTTATGGGTTTTAAGATATATTAACAAAAAACGCTATAACAGTAAACATACTTTAAAATTCTTGTAGAGATGTACATTTTACGTTTTGAACAAATTTCACTTCTCGTAAGTACCCTACAATATCCCGAAGTAAGACATTTGTTTGTTACAGCAAAGGCTGATATCGATTTATAATAAGTACGTGAAATTTACACATCAAAAGATTATAAAAGATTAAGTCAAAATAAAGAGATATTTCCATTTAAAAATGATATATATATACATATTATATTAAATATTGATATATTTCCATTTAAAAATGAAATATCTCTTTATTTTTACCTAATCTTTTAAAACGGAGTATACCACTGGATTCTAAGATCCATAATTAAGTTTACGTATCACGGAAATTTTGTGTGTCATTTCAAAAGTAGAAATTTTACTAACAATGATATTAAGCGCAAGAACAAAAATAACTATAGACCAAATATTATACTGTAAGTTAAATTTCCACTTATCAAATGACACACCGAAACCCCGGAACATATAAACTTAATTTTGGTTCGTAGAATTCAGCGGTATACTCCGTTTCAATATAATTACGTTAAAATCTACCTAAAATACCTATTAAATTAACTGAAAACAATATTAAAAAAATGACTACTGATTTTCCGTTATATTCAACCCATTTTGATAATTATTTTTAAACATTGTTTAAATAAAGTAGTAAAAACAACCGAAAGCCTTTTAACGGAAACAATGGAAAAAACTAGTTTTTTCCTTCGTTTTTGAAATTTAAAAGTTTGTTTTTTTGTGATTACAAAACAGAACATATACAGCCAATGTTTGTATTTTATTGTTGGAAACTCAAAGCTAACAAAGACGGCCTTTCATTTCAATACGATGTTTTCTAATAAAATTTGAAGATTCGAGCCATAAGGCACTGAACTAACATATGCCAAAGGTTATTATCCTGATGATTTTGATTGTATATAAATGAATTTTATCCTCCTAAAAATGGACGACCATGTAAAAATTACAATTAAGTTTAGACAAATAAACAATAAAGTTATTTCAAAAAAGATTTTGATGTCTTTTACTTAAAATACACTAAAAAACGCTTGAGTCAATGCATACTTAAAATTGAAATATCTTTCTATTTTGACATACACTAAGAGAAATTAACCTGTACAAATATCAAAAAACCCTAATAAACATTAGTTAAAAATTTTATTACAGAAAAAACTGCCAAAATTAGCAGATTTCAAATGTTTTACTTTTAAATTTTAAAAAATTAAAATCAAAAGCTTAAATATTAGTAATATAAGAATAGCAAAAATAATTCTGTTGAATATACAAACATTTAGTTATATTTGATCTAAGTTTGAGTTAATTGAAAGTAACAGAATAATCTGCTAAAATCAGCAAAAACATTTACTAAATATTAGTAGAAAAAAGTCATTAAAAAATGTGAAATTTTTAAAGTTTTTTTTTTAAAGTCTGCCTATGAGTTAAACAATCCACAATTTTTTAGCAAACATTTCTGTTGACAAATTGTTATTTGCATTCTACTAAATTTGAGGTAAATGTGAAAAAAATTTTGTTAATATTACAGTTTTTGTTTGCTATTTTGAGTAAAATGAGAGTAAAATGCTGTTTTTAATGAACTAAAATTCACGTCGAATATAACTAAAATGTTGTAAAGTTGAGATTTTTTTTGCTGTTTAGCAGTTTTTTTCTGAAATGTAATTTTTAACAAAATTTTAGTAGCTTTTTCTGCTATTTTAAATTTCTATGAGTGTAACCACCACTACAAAGTGGTGGATGCGCAGAATGGAAGTCATCAGGCCATCGTGCTACTGGGCAAAAAAAAAAATACAGCAAAAGCTCCACAACATTATATTTAATGTTAAAATTAAAAAGGAAGGCATTCCCCGTGGTCGAACACAGAGTACACTGGAATTTTTAGACGTAATAGAGGAGACACGAATAATGAGCACATATTGTTTTAGCGGAGAGTCCCATACTTGTAGGGTATAAGAGGCGATGTAAAAGGCTTTTTAACTCCAATATTTTCTCCCTAAACATCAGATTAGGCCGCTAAAAAATCGTGATTGTTATTTTATTTTCTCTACCACAGATTCTTTATCAGAATCGGGGTTGTCAACAGTTGCTGTTCTTGTTAGTTATACATAAATATGTTTGCGAGAAAATAATTCGCATGAAAGTTTAACAAAAACAATATATTTTGATTAAAAAATTTGGATCAATTCAATAATTTTTGTATTAGAAGTTGTACCGATTCAGATGAGTTGAAAAAAAATATTTCAGATCAGGGAAATATCAAGTTTTCAAAATCGGGTTATGTTTTATGTTCGCAGCAAGCGATAGAACATTGGTTTTAGTAACTTTCGATAATAATCAAACATTTTGTTTTTAGAAAAATTAACTTGAAATTACTGTACAATTTGATCGGTTAATACTCTTTAAAATCAGTGTGTACTTCTGCAAAAAGTGTATTTCATGATTAATGTCAAATACTGGTAACATATAAAGACCCCCAAATATATAAAAAAAATTAAGAAAAATTGGTCATTCTGACAAATGTGAAGTCTTCAGCAAAGATTTCACCAATTCTTATGTATGAACAGTTCTGTCAATATATTTTTTTGTTTAAACAAAAAAAAAACTTAAAAGGAAAAATCAATACATGCTTAACACAAATAAAAAACGTCTGCCAATAAAATACTGACTTCAACAATGACTTTAAAGATTTGTTTTTAAAAGACAAAAAAAAAAACGTAAAATAAAAACAGACTATATAAGGAGAAATGGATCGACAACAATATAAAATGATATGTTACATACTGTTTGAATACGCGACATTTCCGACACGCAACATTTTTATGATTTTTTAAGTAATTTCAATTGTGCTGACTTAAGTCAAAGCTAAACTCAACGAATGAAATAATTTTAAATTGTTCTTTATTTGTTTCATTCTATAAAGTCACTATAAAGTACGAGTTAAAAAGAAAGTTCAAAGAGAAATTCTTTTACATGATGAGGAAGAAATTTTGTTGACGTTAAAAGTCCAAAGTATTTACAAACATGCGGCAACAATTAATCAATTATAAGAAATGGCGTCTTTTAGACGCATGCCACTAGGCCTATAAATAAATATACACGAAGGTATGTAAACCATGTGTCTAATTTTTGAACTTAAAACTTAATTTAGTTAATATTTTGTTTCTTTTAGGGGTTATAAATGATTCCAAAGGAAAAACGAATAGATCGTCTTGCCAAGTAACAACCAAATAACAGCTGGTCATTGAAGGTAAATAAAAATAAATTTTTTTTTCATACAATTTGTTAACATGAAAATATGTTTTGTTGTTTTTCTTCCAAAAAAGAGGAAGTACTTTATTTTCTCAAAGTTTACTTAACAAAAATTAGACATAATTTTCTGTGTAATGAAATTGATTTAATTTTGTTTTCAATTTTAATCTCATTTATAAACATGACTTGTTTGTTTTTTGTTTTCAATTAAATATCGGAAGTTCGAAGAATTCATGTTAATGTAACAATTTTCTTTATAACCACTTTCCTATAAGCCATAAGTTATTAAAACATTAAAAACATCTTGCTCAGTGTTTTTTGTCCATTAAATCGATTTATTTACTTAAACAAATTAAGTAATTTTTTTATGAGGTTCAATCGTAAGTCGTATTACGTACAAATAATTCACTGAGTAATAAAATTTATGAAGTAAATTGCCAAAAACAAAAACCTTCCAATTTATATAAAAAGCTGCTGAGTAAGTACTCCAAATATAATGGTTTATTGGTATTTAAATGGATTTTCAGTAATAATAACACACATTGTAAAAATATTTCATATAAAAAGAGAATTATGTATGATTTTTACAATAACTGTTAAAAAATGGGCCATTAAAAAATTATGGTTTGAGTAATATGATGTGCACTCAAATAAAAAAGTCTGTTAATGTTACAGAAAAATGTGTAATTGTTACAACTATGGTGATTTAAAGGCTAAACTCTAGTTTAAGGGCATAACTCGGATTAGTTTCAAATTTTCACGAGCAGTAGAACTTTTAATGTTGATTTGGATTTCAATTCTTTGTATCTTTGACATTTGTAATCGGATCGAAAATATATATATATATATATTTGAAATCTAACTGAAGCACCTTTCATTTGAGATTCCAGTTCCATTAACACATTAAGCGTCAAATTATGTCTGTTTTTTAATAAACTTTTTAGAAAAACTCCCATTTTCTCGATTTTTGACTGAAGTAAAGGTAGGAAATAAGTATTATTAATTGTATCTAAGACGTTAAGCTTTAATTTAGGATATCATATTCCACTTTAACCCTTATAACACCGCAGATATTAACAGTTGTATTCGAAATTAAGTATGTTTTTATTTTTGGACTATAAGTTTGTTAAAGTGATTGAAGTGAATTTATCCATAAAAATTCTTACACAAAAAAACTTTTCTCAGCAAAACCACTAACTTATTTATGGATGACTATTACACAGAAAAACTTTCCTCAGCGAAGCCGGGTTTTGGATATACTGGAATAGAAACCCCATAAGCTAGGCCGAAGGCCGGCTACGCAGTAAAACTTTGCTCAACAAAGCCACTTGATGACTTTTATACGAATTCACTCTAAAAACGCAATTTTTTCAAGTAATACAAATTATCAACATTGAAAAAATAACATTAGTTAAAAAATATATTAAACCTTAATTTATACCGGGGTTTTTAAACTATTGTATACTATGATACCTTACATTAAAGATTGAAGGTTTGTCTACAATTGGGTCATATTATGCCTACCTTAAATTTTTAAAATTTTGTAATAACTGCATTTTAAAAAAAGTGCCAGTTCAAAACGGAAAATCATGAGTTGGGCTACAATGGGTTAATATTCTTTAATTTTTTTTTAGCAAATTAAAGGTCTTTAAAAAAGTTTTTAATAACACAAATTTTGTTTCGTTCCGACACCGCAAGCCAAAGTTAAATAAATATCCATTAAATTAAATATCCCAACTTTAGAAGCCTATAACTCGTAAAATATAGGCCGCAGACACAAAATTGTTTTTTTCTCAAACTAGCCTACTTTAACCGTAATTTCGGTTTATTTTATTTTTTTGAGCCATGCCCGTAAACTAGATTTGTTCCTATGTTGTTTTTTAGTTAAATTTATTTTAATATTTTCTGATATTGTCCATATACAGAGGAGTTATAAACTAAGTTCACATTAAGCGTGGCAACCACTTTGCAATTAAGTTCGTTATAAGCGAAATTCACTATAAGCTTCGGTAATCATTTTCCAAAAATTATTAAAATTTTAGGATTGTTTCTTGAATTCTCCTAATTTTAAAAATTCTGTAACATTAAAGTAATTCTTTCATTAGCCTACGTTTCATACAATTTTTAATAAATTGTCAAGTAAAAATCCAAAGTTTTTATGATTTGCAGCAAAAAGAGACAAAAAACTTAGTTCGTTATATAAACAGTTCGCTATAAACGATGTTCGTTTTGCTAATTTTAGCAACTCCATTTAAAAAAAAACTGCACAAATCAGAAGCGAAACAAAAAATTTTAAGAAATTAAAACTGGATGGATCATTAAAAGCCGTTCTTATCCTCAAATTTTCCGAGATACACAAAATATACTCTAAAAAAATATAACAATTTTATAAAAAAACATTTTGTAAGTTTGCAAATTTGAAATTCCACACTAAAATTCTACCTAAACGACACAAAACTCCACAAATCTAATGCAAAAACCACTAACTTGGCACCACTGAAGTTTGTCTATTATTACCCCCAGATTTTAGAGAGCGAAGGCAACAATTTCTAGAGGAACGCGTGTATTTTGTTATTGCAACAAAAACAAAATACTCGAATTCATCTAGATAAATTATTCCGTTCGCTTTATAAAAACAGGGGTTTAGGAAACAAAATATATTCGCTAAACGAACAGTGACTAATGATTAACAATTCGGTAGTCAAAATTTTAAAATGTTGTGACGTAGTTTCATTGAACAAATGTATAAAGACCATAGAATTAAAAATGTAATAATAATAAATTTAAACAATAAATTCGTATTAAATATGATGAAACTTAATACGGCATTCAGACTACATTGCAAAACACGATTTTTGCCAAAACGAGTGGAAAAGAATAAAGAACCGTTGGAATAAAGTTAAGAGCTTAAATACGTGTGTTGGCTCTTTATTCTATTGCATCGGATCTGTATTATTTTCTATTAGTTTTGGTGTTTTGTAATCTAGTCTGAATGCTGTAGAATTTGTTAAATTATTTATTATTTATAATTATGTATATATTATTTTTACTTTATATTATTTATAAGCTTTAATTTAACTCATATTTAATTATTTTAATTGCTTTTTTTTAACAAAACAGTCACTACCTTGGAATATATTTTTTATAAAGACGCTTAAATATGGTGAAAAGAATAAAAAACAAAATCTTGACATTTTTTGCACAAGAAGCACAAACCTCAACATAAAAAAGACTAAAAAAAAAGTACTTTTGTGAAAGAATTCTAGGTATTTTTGAACTACAGCTTTTTTTAAACTAAAAAAAAAAATATACTCTAACCTCATGCTGCAGTAAACAAAATTTTAAATTTAAATGTAAGAAAATTATTAAAATCAAATTCCGAAATAAAAATTAAGCTATGTATCTTTAAGGGTTTAGCAGGAAAGTTGAAAATTATAAAACATATACATAGGTCTAGACCTAGATTGTCTTTTCAGGGTTAATAATAATGAGTTTTAACACGAATTTGATTTAAGTTCTCTTAAAATTGAAATGTTTTCCTACTTTTAGAGTATTTCCCGTAAAGTTTTACAAAAAACATAATTTTAAATAAAATTTATTAATAAAATGTGATAATTACTTACTTGTCCAAAATTGAAAATTTTGTATCAATATTTTGAAAATAGTAAATTAGCAACACTGGGAATAACATTGCTAGTTCATGGGTGCCTTTAACTAAACAAATATATAATAACTACATTTAATGAATTTCATTAAATAGTATTAATATAAAACAGCCATTGTCTTTATTATAAGAATAACGCCACTGCACTTTTGTAAAGAAAACATGCAGACACAAATAATCTTGTTCAACACTAATCTATATTACAGCAACAACAAACACCAAAGAAGGTAAGCAAATGCAAATTAACAATTATAATACACTTTAAACTTAATAATTGTTTAGATTCAGAGTTTATTCAATGCATAATGCACTTTTTTATTTTATTTTATTTTACTTTAAACATTTGATATTGCATTTATTATTAGCAATTTTAACACTTTACTAAAAAAAAAATACAACCGAATTCTAGAAAAATCACAATACGACTAACTAATTGATAGACGAACACGCAGTTCTAACTACGTTAGTGTGTGGAGACAATTTTATGGAGACTTAAAAGAAGATTATCAATAAATTATGATGGAATAAAAGAATGCATGAATTGGTATGGTCAAACACATTATTGACAGCTTTTATTCATACTCTATATGGCTGTGACAAACACCATATAAGTACTCACCTTATTATATTATTCTCCTTATTATTTATCTCGCATTCTCTTTAATTTTTTTTAGCAAATTGCTAATTGTCCATCAATAACTGGCATTTTCATGCACAACAAAAAGCAACAAAAAAAACTAAGTACAAGAGTAACAACGCTGTCGGTATATATGTTTGTAAAATCGTTCACAACTTTTATTAATAATGTACATACATAGGTATTTCTAGTCTTATTTTTTTCAATTTGCAATACATTTTTTTATTAATAAGACACTTTTATTAATTTATAACAAATTTCCTTTCTTTTCTAAAATAAATTTCATTTTCATTAATCTTTATTAGCGATTTTGATTTCATTAAAACTTTTTTTTAGTTATTCACTACTAAGTTTGCATTTTATTTTTGAAAATCTTTTTAATAACACTTTCTAGATCGTATTTGTATAAGTTTTATTAATAAATAAAACAATTTTTTGTGAATTTCCACTACTTTTTGTTGCACAATTTTGGCAATATGCGGAAAACGTCCACCCCAGTTGATCACTTAATTAGAACTGTCACATAAAGGAATGAGGAAGAATTCGATAAGTAAGCAAGGGAGTGTCAAGAAAAACACATGTATAACAGTTTATAAAAAAGTTATAAAGTTTTAAACAT
This sequence comes from Delia radicum, assembly GCA_021234595.1. Classification (NCBI taxonomy): domain Eukaryota; kingdom Metazoa; phylum Arthropoda; class Insecta; order Diptera; family Anthomyiidae; genus Delia; species Delia radicum. Next base: position 239,265,603 of record CM037853.1, read on the forward strand.
TTTTGAATGAAGTTATAAAATTTGAGTAAATTTTGTGAAAATTGAAAATCGGAGTTTTCTATAGAAATTTTTATAATAAACCAAAAGGCCTACAATAAGTATTTTATATGTAGTTATTAAAAATTATTTATGAATAAGGAATTTTTAATAAGACATCGCTAAAATCTTATGTGATATGGTGAAAAGAATAAAAAACAAAATCTCGACATTTTTTGCAAAAGAAGCACAAACCTCAACATAAAAAAGACTAAAAAAAAGAGTACTTTTGTGAAAGAATTACACAAAAGTTAATCTAGGTATTTTTGACCTACAGCTTTTTTTAAACTAAAAAAAAAAAAAAATATACTCTAACCTCATGCTGCAGTAAAAAAATTTTAAAATTTAAATGTAAGAAAATTATTAATTTTTAAATTCCGAAATAAAAATTAAGCTATGTATCTCTAAGGGTTTAGCAGGAAAGTTGAAAAATATAAAACATATACTTAGGTCTAGACCTAGATTGTCTTTCCAGGGTTAATAATAACGAGTTTTAACACGAATTTGATTGAAGTTCTCTTAAAATTGAAATGTTTTCCTACTTTTAGAGTATTTCCCGTAAAGTTTTACAAAAAACATAATTTTAAATCGAATTTATTAATAAAATGTGATAATTACTTACTTGTCCAAAATTGAAAATTTTGCATCAATATTTTGAAAATAGTAAATTAGCAACATTGGGAATAACATTGCTAGTTCATGGGTGCCTTTAAAAACTAATCAATTATATAATAACTAAATTTAATGAATTTCATTAAATAGTATTAATATAAAACAGCCATTGTCTTTATTATAAGAATAACGCCACTGCACCTTTGTAAAGAAAACATGAAGACACAAATAATCTTGTTCAACACTAATCTATATTACAGCAACAACAAACACCAAAGAAGGTAAGCAAATGCAAATTAACAATTATAATACACTTTAAACTTAATAATTGTTTAGATTCAGAGTTTATTCAATGCATAATGCACTTTTTATTTATTTATTTTATTTTACTTTAAACATTTGATATTGCATTTACTATTAGCAATTTTAACACTTTACTAAAAAAAAAATACAACCGAATTCTAGAAAAATCACAATACGACTAAATAATTGATAGACGAACACGCAGTTCTAACTACGTTAGTGTGTGGAGACAATTTTATGGAGACTTAAAAGAAGATTATCAATAAATTATGATGGAATAAAAGAATGCATGAATTGGTATGGTCAAACACATTATTGACAGCTTTTATTCATACTCTATATGTCTGTGACAAACACCATATAAGTACTCACCTTATTATATTATTCTCCTTATTATTTATCTCGCATTCTCTTTAATTTTTTTTTTTTGCAAATTGCTAATTGTCCATCAATAACTTGCATTGTCATGCACAACAAAAAGCAACAAAAAAACTAAGTACAAGCGTAACAACGCTGTCGGTAGATATGTATGTATGTATGTAAAATCGTTCACAACTTTTATTAATAATGTACATATTTCTAGTCTTATTTTTTTCAATTTTCAATACATTTTTTTATTAATAAGACACTTTTATTAATTTTTAAACAAATTTCCTTTCTTTTTAAAATAAATTTCACTTTCATTAATCTTTATTAGCGATTTTGATTTCATTAAAACTTTTTTTTTAGTTATTCACTACTAAGTTTGCATTTTTTTTGAAAATCTTTTTAATAACACTTTCTAGATCGTATTTGTATAAGTTTTATTAATAAATAAAACAATTTTTTGTGAATTTCCACTACTTTTTGTTGCACAATTTTGGCAATATGCGGAAAACGTCCACCCCAGTTGATCACTTAATTAGAACTGTCACATAAAGGAATGAGAAAGAATTCGATAAGTAAGCAAGGGAGTGTCAAGAAAAACACATGTATAACAGTTTATAAAAAAGTTATAAAGTTTTAAACATTTTTGAATGAAGTTATAAAATTTGTGTAAATTTTATGAAAATTGAAAATCGGAGTTTTCTACAGAAATTTTTTATAATAAACCAAAAGGCCTACAATAAGTATTTTATATGTAGTTATTAAAAATTATTTATGAATAAGGAATTTTTAATAAGACATCGCGAAAATCTTATGTGATGGAAAAATTCTGAAGTCATGTTCGGATTCAGCACCCCAAAATAAAAAACTTATTAGAATAAAATTTAGAAATGCAAGCCGATGTCTAATAGCCGCCGCGGAGAACATTTTTTGTTAGCCGCTGCCGCCTTTGCAAGCTTTTACCGGCCGTTTATTAATTACAAACAAAGAGATCAGATTTTTAAAAAATATTTTTTAAGTCTTAAATACACAGTAAGAAGCAGTGAAGACGAACTCCAAAAGACCATACAAATTTGTTCGCTAAAGAGGACATGTCGAAACTGTTATTCACAATTTAAATAAAACTAATTGATCCCATGAAAAATATAATGAATAATTAAATATTTCAAACATTAACCCCTGTATTCATAAAAATATTAAACAGCATTTCAAACACATTTTAGTTAAACACAAATTTTAGCCTTAAAACTTTAACTTTTACACAAGGTGTAAAATAGGTATTTTAATATGGGTATTTAATAGGTATTTTATTCGTTTATGAATACAGCTTTAAGGCTTAACATTAAAGGATTATGTATTAAAGGAAATAGGCATTACTATGCATTATTTTTAGCTTAATGCAACTACAAATCGAAAGAAAACTACAAAACGCCAGATTTAATGTCACTCAAATCATATTTTTCGATTAAAAAAAAATCGTGAAAGTCTATACATAATTTTTACACCAGTAAATGTGTCTTCAAAAAACCTTTCATTTGATACCAAATTTGTCTATACACTCATTATAATCCATGCTACAAATACGAAAAAAATGTCTAAACAACGAAATTTTTTGTAAAACAAATAAATTTTCGTGTATTTTAAGTTTAAGTTTTTAAGTTTTTGTTATTTTGACATTTTTTGTATTTTTACGCATGGATTATTATCAGTGTAGTTACTATAAATAGAACGAAATAAACCGTAAAATTTGGTAATTTTTTGGCCCCACTTAGTAATGCTTAAACATGAGATTGTGCAGCTAAAAAAATTCGTGTCCCATAAATTTTTATTATCTGCAACATATCTAAGGTTCATTAAGATCTGGCGGCCCGAGTCGGGATACCTCCCTTGTAAAGTGGATCTTTGATATGGTTTAACCATTATTTTAACTGTTCCTGTCCATTTTGTAACAACTATTTGACATGTTTCACAAAAAAAATATTGTTTGTTTACCGCAATTAAAAAAGTTAGCAATACATTTTGTAAGTTTTTTTATTTTAGGTACATGTACAACATGTCGCTTATATGGACCTGTTGAGTTGTTTTGAAAATTGTAATATAAATTTTATTTTTAAGTTGCCACAAGAAAAGGATCTATAGCAAATATTCCACTTAATATTTTTTTTTATACCCCAAAAACCAGATGTAAGGCCACATTAGAGAACATTGCCTTATCTTATTAAAAATGGAAAATTATATGAAATTTTGTTTGTGAAACTGTCAAAATCAATTCATTTAAACCGAGGGTATTTACAGATGTTTATTCCAACGAACATTTTTCGGTGGTCCACAATTGTGATCAAATTTGGTGAGTACGTTTTGAAAACTGTGGCAACGCTAAAGTTTTGAAATATCTAAATGAATGTAAAGAATTTGTCGTGTACCCAGAGTTGACACGTATTTAAAATATAGATGAAAAAAGATCTTCAGGAAAATTCTGACTAAATCCCGAAATATGTACAAAAAAATGTCTCTTTTTCTCCACAAAAAGAGAATTTTACTTGACGAAAGATAATGAAAATGTTCACTAAACTAATGAAACTTTTCTTCACAAAGTGAAACAAAATTTTCTTAAAATTAGTGAAAAACTTAATATTTCTTATGGAATTAGTTTTTTTAATAAAACTTTTTCATTAAAAGTGAATGAAACTTTTAATAAATAAAATTACATTTTTCATAAAATTGTATTGATTTAATGAAAAGTTTAAATGGACCAGTTTCTGTGCAAGTCTATTGCTTCAATGCAAAAATTTCATTAATATCAACCTGCTTACTTATGTAATTAGCAAGAAATTTTTTGCAACTAAAAATGGTAAATAGGCGCTTATGAAATGCAGCTAAAACTGAAAAATATGCACTAAAAATAACACTTTTTTGCTAAACAAAAATTTAAAAACGTATAAAATATAGAATAAAATTAAATTTGGCATCAATATGTTCAATAGCAACAGAATCTTGCGTTTTTCTTCCGTTCTTCATGATTTAGTGATTATTTTTTTTTAAATCAAAATATAAAAATATATCAAAATTTTACTTTTTGTAAACAAATTAAAAAAAACAAAAAACTTAACATAAAAAACGTGCAAAAAAATCCAAAACATAAAAAATATGCATTTTTGCTAGAATATATATATTATCCATCGATTTTGTTTTAAATTTTGAAGATTCAGATAAATATTTACTCTCGTATTCATAAAAAAATCTTAATTCGGATTTCAAATACATTTTTGTTAAAACACATGTTAAGCCTTAAAACTGTATTCATAAACGAATATTAGCTTTAAATCCATATTTTTAACCTCGCGTAAAAGTTAATATTAATTTATGAATATAGTTTTAAGGCTAAAATTTGTGTTTTAACTAAAATGTATTTGAAATGATGTTTAACATTTTTATGAATACGGGGGTAGTTTATATCAGTTTAAGATTATTGAGAAAAACAATGCATTTGCATGAAATTCCTTCACCTAGTAATTAGCAACAAAAACAAAATAAATATGAGCTACTTCAAAAAATGTTGACACATGTTGAAACTGATGTTAGATGCCTCTTATTTCTTAAACATTTTTGAATTGAGAGAAATTATGGACAGGTTTAAGTCAAAAGTTGAAATGACTTAATTCAATTTTCTAAAAGTAATGAATTCTTAGCTTAATTCTCAAAAGCTGTAAATAATATGAGTGAATTCTACTTTGATTTTTTCTTTCTTGAATGATTCAAAATTTTATTAATTTATTTAGTAAAAGGGTGAATGAAGACAGATTTGTTTTCACTCATTTAGTCAAATGATTAACGAAATTCATCATAATTTAACTGAAATATTTACTATATGTAAATATTTCTTTCAAAAGAAAATTTCTTAAAAATAGTCTACAACAAAAAAATATATATATTTTATGCTTTGTGATTGCTTGTTAGTGTTATTTCTTAACTTGTGTGCTTAGGTAAAACTTCTTTGCATTCAATGAATGATACTAAAATTTCTGCATTCAATTAGTAAAATGTTGACTGGACATATACATAATTGAATTCATTCAATTTAGAAAATCCTAGGGAATGGATTTTTTGATTCTGAATTAAATTTGTTGTGAATTAAGCTCAAATTGAATTAGTTCTTTCGAAGCTCTGGGTAGACTATATTTTAAAACCAGGGCATGCAAAGATTCACGTTGAAATGTCATCACCTAATGAATTGCTGGTCATTTAAAAGTCTGAAAATTAATAAAATTTATTGAAAATTACACGAGTTTTCCTTCAAACCAATACAAAATATATACTCTATCGCTGCTTGGTGAAAAGTTGTATGGGGGTTTACGAGTGAAACCAAAATTTCCCGATTTTTAATAGGGTTTTTGCGTCATTTGAGTTTTGAAAACAGTTTGATTTTTGATGTCAGCTCACCAATAACGGGATGCGAACATCACAAACTTATTAGGAACTTACGTATATTTTTTTAAATTTTATGTTTTTGCGTCTGACATTCACAATTATATTCGAAATTGGTTACCGTATTGCGTGAACTTTGTTTCTTAGTAAACAGCACCTCCGAGTCAAAAAGGCATTTTAATATTTTTATTTAACACGGTTATTCTTGGCATATAACCAAGTTTTTTTAAAGCTTTTGCCTCAAAGTATCGAACATTTTTGAAATTCCTCATATATATATTTATTATTTAAAACCTTTTTGCTGTTTAAAAGATTTTATTTTTGCACGAAATTCCTTTATGGCAAACAATACACAAACACAATTCAATGAAAGTAATAAAATCTAACAACCCTCCACGAAAAGTTGTTACAATCAAAAGTGGCAACACGTTCTAAGATGGTTTGGGAAATTGTAATGCTATTTAAACGGGGATTTAGAATTTTATTAGCGTGTAATAAAGTGAACGAAAAGAGTGTGGTCATAAAAAATTACTACACTTTTTACCACACAACACTTTGGCAAAAAAAAAAATCAAACTCCAGGAGTACTTATTTGGCCACATTAGTGGAAGGTGGTAAAACGGAATAAAACCAGCCTTTAAATGAAATTATCAAAAACCTCTAAATAAAAAAACACAAGTGAAAATCATATCGAAATAAAAACCAAACCAATTTAGTTAAGTAACAGGATCAATAGTTATGTGTAGAAAGAAATTCAGTTGCTTTAGTTTTATATTTCATGTTCCGAAAAGTGAAGTGGTAGTAGTTTAAGTACAATTTTTTTTTCATTCGTTTAAATGACCATTTATTAGGGCCATTAAATTTAGCTATAAAACTTCGTTTGTATATCAAAACTACTTGAAAGATTCTATGGCTTCTTAGAAATCGTTACTTTTAGTGGCTATTTAACAAATACGAGCAACGAGTAGAACTACTAGAAAAACTGTTCTCATAATTTTTAAATACCAACATTCACACACCCCGTTTACATACTCAAACATGCCATACTCGTAAAAGTTTGAAGGTTTTTCTTTAGTTAGTAATTTTTATTAGACTCTAATACAATTTTTTATAAAAAAAAAAAAAAAAAAAATGTAAATATGTAGTTACATACTTTTAAATTCTATTTAATAGATTTTTCACTTGTTGATTTTCCCTGACCACTTTAAACCATTACATATCGTCCATGCCATGTCTGACAAAAAATTTTCCGTCATCATTACTTTTTTTTGTTGTATTTATTTATCCATATATCTACTCGTATATTTTAAACTATGTTCTTGGAATACTAATTAATTGTTAACTGAATTTTAGAAATATAAAAACTTATACTAAAATAATTTTCAAATTCTTGACTATCATTGATTACTTAACTACTACTGTGAATGTAACAGTTTAAACCATGAACAGAAAAGTAAGTGGAGAAGTGAGAATTGAAAGTTAAAAACAATAAAATTTTCGATTTTATTAAGTTTTACGAGCTTCTAGTTTATTTATGTTCTACGGTAGTTGGATACCTATATAAAGTTTTTTATTTCGTTTGTAATAACTAGGACAAGGAATTTCTTGCAAGTAAAAAGGAAATATGCGCTTATAAAATGCAGTTAAAAATTAAAAATATGCACTAAAAACATAAAAATGCGCTCTTAAAACAACACTTTGCAAAAATATATTTTTTTAAATGGGCCCAGACTCTCACGCTTTTTAACGGTTCAGCAAGATCAAATAATGATTTTGATTAAATCAAAATTTGAAAATGCATCCAAATTTTATTTGTTTAAAAATTACTTAAAATAAATGGAAAATATGCACAAACATACAGTGAAAATTACCAAATATGCATTAAAAAGCACCAAATATTCACAAAAAGTCAAAATATGCACTTTTCTAAAAATATGTAACTACAAATCGATTCCATTTTCTTCTAAATTTAATTGTTCGAATAACACCTAGTGTATTTAAGAATAATATGTTACATTACATCCAAAACATTAACATCTAGACTATTGAGTAATGTTTAAAGATTATGGACTTTACTAATGATGATCCAAAGGCGAAGCCTTACACAAGAAAAAAAATTTCTAAGGATTAACACACATTATACACTAATATTTATCGTAGTCTTAGAAATGTTGTATTATAAATTTGAATTCGTATATTATATTTTAGCAAATACCTTAAAGTCTTATAGTATTTATTGTAAGTAAATAAATAAAAATATTTAGTCTATATCAGTTTTAGACTATCGAGGAAAAACATGAGTTTCCTTGCCCAAGTAATAACATATCAATCGATGAAACTATAAACAATTTAAGGTAACACAAAGCTCCAATACTCAGTTGCAATAATTTCGAAATTAGTCAAAGTTCTGCGATACTACCAGTCAGCTTAATCTGTGATTTTCTGTGTACTGTGTTGTTAATATTTATTTAAAATTCTGTGTAGTGATGTCCAGTTTTTATTTAAACCGTGATATAGTATTTAAGATATTTCATTAAAAAATTTGTAAAACTCATTTTGTATTTGTCGCCAGATTTTATAACTTTACTCTCCTGAAGAAGTTTGAATAAAGCAAACGAAACGTTGAGCAAAAACATGATAAATTGATTTTTATTTACAAATAAATGAGATTATTGACCAAAATAGCCCGTAAGGAAACCCCTTTTTAAAATATTTTTTTTTGTATTACCAAAGTCCTATCCAGGTTATACTAAGTAACCAGCTTAAATTATTGAATTACACATATTAACAAGGTAGTTCTGCATGTTTCCTTCTGCATGTTTCCTTAGAAAAGCCGTGTAGGCTTTTACTATAAATTAATTATATTAACACACAAATTAATTGTATTTACAAATTGGGATTTTTAAACGAAAATTAATCATAATGTTTCTTATTTAATCTTACAATAGTGTAGGGCATAAAAAGTTCGTATATGCCAATTTCAATTATTTTATTTTAATTTTGTATTTTTCTTACCATTAAGAACAGTAAATTGAATTTTCATTAAAAAAAATATGTTAATTAAAAGCATAATGCATCCATAATAATTGAACCAAATCGTTGATTGAATTTTTGTCAATTACAATTTGAATATTTATGCAAGTATAAATTAAAGTTTTTTCCACTTCCAAATGAAATCAATACTTTAATAGATATTTTATGGTAATTTTTTAGTTTTAATGCATGACCATTAAAGTCATTAAACTTTTGAAGAAACGTCAAGATATTTGGACAGGGTGAATAAATTAAGGCGATTTTATGAGGCAAAAGTTCAACAGGGCTTAAATTTAACATTAACAAAATAACTAACGAATAAAAAAGTGGTCCGGGAATGCAGACTATAGGACACCCTACACCAGTCTGTTTGAAAGTTAACAACACCATTTCCAACTGTAATTGAGAAAAGAACAATTCAAATTGAAATTTTCTATTTGAATATGAGAAAAGTTCATTTGATTTTGAGATTGTCTATTTAATATCGAGGATAAAACAATTGATATTGAGAATTTGAAATGGAGAAAAAAAAACAAATGAACTTGGAATTTTTTAAATTGAGAAACGAAAAAATGATATTGCGATTTTCCAATTCAAATTGACAAAAGGACAAATTTTCTGTTTGATATTGAGAAAAGAGCAAATGATATTGGGATTTTGTATTTGAAATTGAATTTTTAGCCAACCGAATTTTTGTGGTTCCACGTACTATCACTATTATTAAATTTTAATACTATTGTAACAACCGACATTTATTTACAAATTTGGAATTTTTATTGTAACAATAGAATGTTTTATGTTTATGGACTGTAATATTCAATAAATAGATTCACATGAGTTCAACAAAATTTATTTTATTAATTAAAAAAATGTTATGTCTCGAACTGGTCTCGAACCGGCGATCTCCCGTTTGTCAGGCAAGTACTTTACCTTTAGCCTAAATCCAATCAAAGTATGTTTTTTTTAATTTCAACTTTAAATATTTTCTAGTTTCAAATTTAAATATTTGTTTAAAAATAGATTTGTATGTACAATAAAAATTCGGTTGCTAATCTCAATATTTTATTAGAGTTACCAAACCTATATAAGTTTTTTATATTATTTTAAAATTATTTTATTAAAAAAAAATCTTATGCCGCGAACTAGACTCGAACCGGTGACCTTCTGCTTGTCAAGCAATTACTTTACGCCTAGCCCAAACCCAATTTGAATTTGTATTATAAAAGTTCTACCTTGAATATTTTTTTTTTAATTTCAAGTTTAAATGTGAATTTCTGAAAATAGATTTGTATGTACAACAGAAATTGGGTTGCTAATCTTAGTATTTTATTAGAGTTACCAAAACTATTAAAAAACGTTATATTACTTAAAATTGGTAACGAAAACTAATATTTTAGACAGACTGATTGTTTTTTTTTTTTGCAGGCGTAACTAATATTCAGGCAAAACTAATATTCGATTTTAACAGTGAATATTTTATTCAAGGGATAACATCTAAGAAAAGTGGTTGGTTATTCATTCAAGATAATGTAGAATATAATATTTTTTCAATATTGATTAGGAAAACCAATATTTTAATGATGTGACTGTGTTTTGGTTAATTTTGTATATTTTCTGTTTTCAATATAGTTTAATTATTCTGATGATGAATTTTAAGTACTTACAATTAAAATTATTAAATAATGATAAAATTTTGTTGGTTACAATGGAATTACAACTAATTTATTCTCTGTGTGTGGAATTGATAGTATTAACTAAAAATTTAATTAAAAATGTAGACTAATTTTAAAATGTTTGGATATATTCTTATGCAAATATTTCCCATAACCTCTTAACTTGCCCGGTTAATAGGATTTGCGGAATTTGATGCGACAACAGATATTTTCTAAAATTAAAATACCACATCCAAAAATAACAATCCCATTCTTTTTTATTCAGTGAAATTTAAAAAAAAAAATTCATTTAAATTTTTCAATTGATAGAATAAAATTATGATTGAAATTTGAGAAAATTTTAAATTGATATAAATAATAGTTTAGTCCTCTAAATCAGAAAATATGGGTGGGTAGCACACAAAATTAGTTTTTTCTAAACTCAACTATATTAATTCTAATTTCGGTTTTTTTTTTTTTTAGTTATGCCTGTAAACTAGATTCGTTGCGAAAAAGTAATTTAGGTTACAATTCAATATAATTTTATACAAAGTTAAAAAAAAATATACATACATATATATGTATAATTCACCTAAACGAAATAAAATTACACCTAAACAACATAAAACTTAACAAATTTAGTGTGAAAACCCCTAAATTGGCAACACTGAATTTTGACAAATTGTTATGACAAAAATATAATACGGCATTCTGACTAGACTGCAAAAGAGGTGTTTTAGCAAAAGGAGTGTGAAAGAGAATAAAGAACTCTTGGAATAGAATAGAGCTTAATACGCATTTAGCCAAACACGTGTTTAACTATCTAGTGCGAATGTGGGGTAAAGAACACTCACATTATTTTTTTTTTATCTCTCTCTCCCTTTATCCAGCAATAATTTTTTTCTATTTGGTTTTAAATGCGTGTTCTTTTATGCACTTGTCTACTAAGAACACAATGCATTTGTGTAAAAACGAAAATAAGCAAAAGCCGAACAGTGCCGTAGGCAGCGCTGCTGAGTTGGCCACAGCTTTTATAAAATAAGAAATTTTTGTGAAAATTTCTAAATTTGTATTAATTTATATATTTAATATTGTTTAACACATTTATACACACCTCTTAATAACATTAACTCGAAATTATGAAGAAAAATTACTTTCAGAAGATTTTGGTGACGGCTTCTTTATTGTAACACAATTTTCTTAGTTTACTAATATTGTTAAGATTTGTTTGCAAAGTTATTGAAATTACACTTTTTACATAATATTTGTATATTATTTTACACTATTTACTATATTCTTACTATTTTACACTTTTTACATAATATTTGTAATGTTTAATTGATAAAATAATATTTTTTTATGAATTTTCACTTTGTGGGACAACATTCTCCCACCAGAGAATCAAGACAACTAACAAATTTCGGTGACGGCGGAAAAGCAAATATTTTCGGCGGCGGCGACTGGTTGGTCTTGCGCCGATTTTTTCTCGACTGAAGAAATTTTTCGGCTGCGCCGCTATTAAGCAATAAAATTAGAGCAAACATTTACAATAAAATTAGCAATAATATTGCAATGTGGATGTGCACCTGTGAGTGTTAGAGTCATTTCAAAAGCCGTTTTCAAACGGTTTTTTTGCATTGTCGGTTTCGGTTTTCCAAAAAGTTAAATTTTTTAATATATAATAACTAGGGTAGGGAACTTCATGTAAATACATGTTTGTTGTCGTTAGCTGGAGAACAATATTAACCAAATATTTTTGCGAATCAACAAATTTCCAACGAAATTGCATCGAATTGTTAATGCATATTTCTTACATATTTTTCTATAAATACATATTTTGCTATAAATGCATATTTTGGAATTTTTTGTTGCATATCTTTCTATTTTTCTTTAAATTTTAATTTATAGGTTTTATAATTCGGCTTAGAAGCTAAAACTGGCTATTAAATTAAGCCACCGATTAGCCGAGCATTTCGGAGGCGGCGTGGCTCGTGAAAAATGTCGGCTGCGGGGCTTAGCCGACCGCAGCGCCGTTCGGCTTGCTTATCTGAATCCCTCTTTGATCACTTAATTAAAACTGTCACTGTGAGAGAAATTGACAAATAAAAACGGGGTGTGTCAGCTAATCTAAAACACTAGTATAACAGTTTACTTTTAAACTGCTTAGACTAGGTTCACACACGGCAATTATAATTGCGCAATTCTTGAGTTTATAGAAGAGGGAGGGAAAGAGAATGATAGGGGGTACAGAATTGCCCGTACTCCAATTCCGTTTTGATTTGTCATTCGCAATTTTCAATACTGCAGTTTGATATACGAAAATTGCTGAAACAAACTTTTCCTGTGTGAACACAAGAGCAAGTTCAAAGGAGAATTGAAGAGGAATTGGGCAATTATAATTGCCGTGTGTGAACCATGACTTAGGAATACGGCATTCACACTATATTCCTAAATACGTGTTGTGTCAAAAAGTGTGGATATGTAACAAGAGCTGTGGAATAGAATAGAGCTTAAACCAGGGACATAACTGTTATAACCAATATCGAAAAAAATCCTGAAAAAATAATTTTTCAAGAATTTTAAAAAACTGTTTTCTGAATAACAGTTACAAATAACCAATTATTTTTTGGTCTTCGATAACCATAATATTTTTTTTTGTTTTGTTTTGGTCTTCCATAACCATTGCCAAAGATTTTTATTTTTTTTTGGTCTTTCATAGCCACTACAAAATACTTTTATTATTTTTGGTCTTCTATAATCGGTTTAAAAGATTTTTATTTTTTGGTCTTCTGTAACCATTATGAAAGCATTTTTTTCTGTCTTCTATAATCATTATGAGTAACCAAAAAGTTTTTTGGCCGCATGGAAAATAAATACATAGACATAAAAAAAAAAAATGCATAATGCTTACAGAAGACCGAAAAAATAAAAATCTTTTATAACGATAATAGAAGACCAAAAATAATAAAAGTATTTTGTAGTGGCTATGAAAGACAAAAAAAAAATAAAAATCTTTTGTATTGGTTATCAAAGACCCAAAAAATATTAATATTTCATAATGATTATCAAAGGCCAAAAAAAATAATAATTTTTTAAAACGTTTATGGCAGGACTACACTTTTTTGGTTGATTTATAGTTGTTATTACAGGACAGATTTTTTTTAGTTATTTTTTCTATAACCTATTGAATATTTAAAAAAAAAATAACAGTTATTTCGGGTCCCTGGCTTAAACACGTGTTTTAAGTGTGATCGTGGCTTAAGCGAGTTAAAAGTTTGTTATAAAGTTTTAAATATTTTTGTATAAGAAATTATAGTTTTGGTCAGGGATGGAAAATGTGTCGATATTTTGTACCAACCAGACTAATACGGCATTCAGACTACATAGCAAAACACGGATTTTGACAAAAGGAGCGGAAAAGAATAAATAGCTTAAATACGTGTTTCGACAAAAACACGCGTTTTGCAGTCTAATGTAAATGTGGCTTAAAGGATTTATCCCATCATGTCAAACTTTCAAAAAATATTCTACAAAGAATTGTATCTTTCCGACTCTTAGAATTTGTGTTTAGTATAAAAAGTTCGTGCGATCGTAGTTAAGCAAACTAGGAATTTTGTATCATGCGGCACACAGTGGCTGAAAAGTTGAAATTAATACTGAATTTCATGTTTTCCGCTCATGATGAAATTTATTAATTTCATTAAAAACATATTGAATATCATGTATCTGAAATGCTAGGGCGATATTTTCATTACTTTTTTGTAGGCGTTTCCTCAAAGTGTGCCAAGTCTAACACACAACATTTGAAAGAAAATCCTAAAAAATAGTAAGAAACTAAAAACTCTTGGAATGACTTTAAATATGTATTGTTGTTGTGTATTTTCCCATAATTTAGGTATTTAAGATGAAAATTAAAAAAAAAAAATTAAAGAAAAAAATTTTTTTTGACAAAAATTTGCTTCATCTTAGGAGTCTAAAAATTATTATTTTCTTCAACTTTGATGGACTAGAACTTTTGTGCGCGGTCGAGCGCGGTGCTCTACCGTATACCAAATGAAAGCTTGAAGTCTAATTTAAACAATAAAGTTAAATTCAGCTGCTAGTTTTTGCTAGCCTTTGTCTAGTAAACCAGGTTAAAACCAGGATTTAACCAGATTTAAAACCAGGTTACATGTTAATTTTCTAATTATTTAGAAAATTGATGGGGAAAGTTGGGGTATTAGAGGAGGGGTGTGTATGGAAGATTTGGATATAATATTATTTTTAATAATCCTATGAAGTTTAGGGATTGTAGCATTGATAACAAGGGATATACATCATATTAAAAAATTTTGTTATATGGGAAGTAGGCGTGGTTGTGGGCGAATTTCGTAAATTTTTTAGCCATTGACTTTAATTGCTACAAAACATATATATATCGAATTCGGTTGAAATAGCATAAATTCAAATGAAAATATTGCCATTTATATATTTCACTTGTATGGGGAGTGGGCGTAAAAGTGGGCGGACATATTTTATTCTTCATATATTTGCTAATGATGATAAAAAAGCATCTGTAAAAAATTTGGATGTTCTACGATGACTCCTTCTATTTTTTTCCATTTCTACTATGACGATAAACCACTGTGCGGCATAATGTCATACCAACTTATCTTAAAATAACCAAAGTTAACTGCTTTGGTTATTTTTGAAGTAAGTTTCCCGAAAAAGTTCCGCTATCTACTTCCATACAAGTGTGCAGGAGAGTGAAAAAACTGTTTAACTTGCTCAAATTAAAAATATTTATAAATCGACCTTCCAGAATATTAATTAAAAACTGCTACTGAATACTACATGTAATTTTTTCTTAATAATATGTAATAAAAGCGGCGTTACAGTAGATAGCTCCGTATTTTTTATTTGAAATTAATCTACATGATTAGAAAGACCCTTTAAATTATTTTATTATTATTAAGAATGAGTAATTTATTACTGGTCTATATTTAAATTAAGTTTTTATGTTAATAACGGAAGTGATGGTGAATATAATTTTAGAAATAACATTATGCATTATTTGACAAAACTTATTTATTAAAGTGTAATAAAAATTATATTTTTTGCAATTTCGGTAATTTATTGAATTTAAATCAATTTTACTCTATTAAATATTCACAAGTTTCTCTAAATTTTTTTAAATTTTGATTCGAATTTTTATAATGCGTGGAACATGATCGTTTCAAAGAAACGAAATCAATAAAAAAAAAACGTTGACAATAATTTACCGAAAACCGCATTAATTTTAATTGCTTTCAGTCAATGAATTGGTCTAAATTCTATGATATAAGCTATAAAAATTGTATTAACTATTTGTGCATAAAATTTAAAATCACGAAAATCGCGAAAACGAGTGATAACTTTAAAAGGCGGATATGTCCAATAATTTCAGCGTACTTGAATTTAGTTTATGTCCGGCTGCTCAAAAGTTTTGACTAGCGCTGCAAATTATGTTCAAATAATTATTATTTTTGTGTAAACATAGCGAATGTTTCAGAATCGCTATCAGCTGAACGTTTTCTGAGACCAGATTCGTAACAAGCATTTTATAAGTATTACTCTCAAGGGAAGTCTTCCGATGGGTTATCTCCGATCTTAACGAAATTTGGATATGTGATAATAAAAAAAGGGACATATTTTTTTAGCGTCCCAATCTAATGCTTAGGGGTTGAAACGTGGGGTCAAAAATAACCCCAATCTGTCGGCTTATTTCGAATTGTTGTAGAAAAATTATATATAAATGGGTACCAAATGAAAGATCTTTTTGAGAATTATTAACTGGTTTACGAAGCATGCCCTATAACTTTCAAGTATTTTTGTTATTCAAAAAAATGTGTTTAGGTGATATAAAAAATGGAGTTTTGTTTAAGAATTATAGTTGGATTAAGCTAAACAATTTGTATATTAATGCCTAATCAATTTAATCGAGGTGGTGTCTGAGCTTTTACGACAATTTTGCTATATTTAAGCTATATTTTAAATATTTTAAATAAATGGTAACCCTAACACTCTACATAGGCAATATTGGTACAAATATTTTTGTTTTCTCTAGTACACCAAAGCTGCGTTCAAAAAGTTTTGGATTGCAATACTTTCAGACATGTTTCCATACAAAAATGTCATAACTAATAAACCTTTTAACCCTTAAAAGTGAGGTTGGACCGCTAAAAAATACGTGTCCCTCATTTCTGTTTACTTTATCACGTATCTAAATTTTTATTAAGATCGGAGAGAACCCATACGAGACTCCCCTTGTTACTAATTATAACATCAACAAAGTACTGTAGATAGCTCGTTTCCATTCAAAAATAAACATTGTTGTAGATAGCTCAATCTAATTTTGCAAAAAAAAAAAAAACAGTGTTGGAATGATCTTTTAAATTTTAAATTAATATCATAGATGACAGCTACGTCAGTGAATTTTTGGGATCAAACCCTCATTTTCTTAAAAATTTAGATAGCTTAGTTTGAATATAATACAACGATTTGCAAAACAAATTTTACAAAATTGTTGTAGATAGCTCAATCTAATTTTGAAAAAAAAAACAGTGTTAGAATGATCTTTTAAATTTGGAATTAATACCACAGATGACAGCTACGTCAGTGAATTTTTGGGGTCAAAACCTCATTTTCGCAAAAATTTAGATAGCTTCGTTTGAGTATAATACAACGATATGCAAAACAAATTTTACAAAATTCGCTTTAACTTTTGTAATGGCTCAAATGAAAGACAAGATTTTATACTATTAAACCATCCAATATCAAAGTACCATTATTTTCTACTCAAATAAAAATCTTGTGCAAAGTTAGTCAATTTGTTTGATTAGCAAAAAAAAATTTAAGATTTTCAGCAAAAAAATTAACTAAAGTATAATTTTTCTACAAATTTGTTGAGTTTTTTTCAGTCTTCTAATATTCAGCAATAATTCAAAATTAAATGTTAGCAAAACTTTTGCTGAATCTATTAATTTTGTTGCTAAAAATCAACTCGCTATTTTTCAACAAAAGATTTTATTGGCATTAGCAATTTTTTTTGCAAGCAGCCTCCTGACCAAAATTTAGCTGACTCAGCAACATTTTTTGCTGACTTTACTAACTTTTTTTTTGAGTGTACATATTTGTAGACTAAAAACAGCAATCAAATCTGAGATATCAACAAAATTTTTGCTACATTTAGTAGAATGCAAATAACGGTATATTTTCTAAAATGGACAGAAATTAATTAATTTTTATTAATTCGGCTTAAGGTCATTTAATAAAATTAAGAACGAGCGATTAAATTTTTATTATTTATTTGTTCTTTTCAATATTTCGACCTACGTCGTTGGTCATTTTCAAGAAATCTATTAAAGAAAATACTAAAAATGAATTAACAATTAAAGGGTCAACTAAAAAAAAAAACTTATTAACAGAAATTTTTGCTAAAAATATTGCAGATTGCATTAAAAAATACATCTAAAAAAAAAAACTTGACAAATTTGGCATTTTTCTAAGATTTTTCTGTTTAATAATAGTTAGCAAATTGTTTGCTGAATTCAGGAGATTAATTTGTTACTTTCAATTAACTTAAATTTAGCTCAAATATAACTAAATATTTGTAAATTCAACAGATTTATCTTTGATAGTAGTTTTAGCAGTTTTAGAAAAATGTTTCCGTGTCGTACGTCACGGAAAATGACGTATGTCAGCGGAAAAGGTTGATGATAATTTAATTTATGCATTCGATTTTCTTTAATACTTACAATAAATAAAAATATAGTTTCATTCAAGAAATAGAGACTTACCTAGAAATAAAAGAAATAGAAAAAAAATTACTAAAATGTTATAGAAAAAAAAAATTACTAATGGCTCGAATACATACACAGAAAAAATTATGAACCTAAAATATCTAATTAAAGATTTGATTTGAATTTAATTTGTTTCTAAACAAATATTTAATTGAATCAATTAATATTTTAATTGACTTTTAAATATATAAATACATATTTTATTTTAGACGCAATTATCATATTATTTTTTCATACATTGTATGAATAAATAGAAAATTTTCAGTATAAAATACCAAATACATTTGCAGTTAACAAACAAAACAAGCACACACACAAACAGACTCAGCATTGCAAAAAACACACATACCAACGTATAGAGCACACACTTTTTTTGTGAGTATCATATTTTTTTTTTGTAGAAATTATTTATAACTTTTTTTTCCTTCTTAATTTTAATAAAAGGTTTAATTGATAGTATCATTGCCGTGATAGGTGCAAAATCAATTTAAATATTAATTGATTCAATAAATTTCTTAATTGAAATCCGTTTTAGTTTTTTCTGTGTACAGCTACGAATACAAATTTTTAAAAAATTATTGTTCAAGGTTTGCCAAATAATTAACCGGTTAACTAGTTTTGCCGCATATGCTGCTGCAGTCAAAAAAAAAAAAACTTAAAAGGTCTTTTAATGGTCTTTTGATATTTGATACTTTTGCACTAAAAAAAGTCAGTAAAGTCAGCAACATTTTTGCTGAATTTACTAATTTTTTTTGATGATAGTAACAATTTTTCTGCAAGTATCCTCCCACAAAAAATGTTGCTGAATTTACTGACTAATTTTTTGGCGTACATTTTAATTTTTTACTGTTTGTTCAAAAGTTGTAGGTAAATTTCTTAAAATTTGTTATGCATATTTTGAAATTATTTAACCAGTTAAGAGGTTAAAATATACAGTTAAAAAAACATAAGTATAAAAGTCTAAGATATTAAATTACCATATCCCAAGATTTGTATCCCTTTTTTATTTCTCAGCGAAATTTTTGAAATATTCAATTAAATTGATAGAATAAAATTTAAATTTAAATTTTGGAAAATTTATTATTGATGTGAATAGTTTAGTTGGTTTTAATTCAATCATTTTTTAATTATAATTAAAAATATTTTAATAGAAAACCGATTATATATTTTTTCTGCGTAATTATTATTATTATACGCAGAAAAAAGATTTTAAATTAGAGATTAAAAATTGTTAATATTTTTTAATCAAATTAGAGGAAAAACTTATATTCAAAAGTTTATAAATATAAAAGATTAAGAAAAATTTTAGATTTAATATTAAACACAACAAAAGTCTATTGAAGTTGAGCCTTAAATTTGTATTTAAATCTCAGAATGCTTTGGTAAATATTAGTTAAATAAAGTATTTTTTTTAAGTGGTAAAGTACCATTTTTCAAAAAGGATATCCACTTGTAACTTTGCTCATCCACTAAAAAAGTCTAAAACCAACATAAAAACAAATATGGTGGAAAATGAATGTACATGCCCCATCACTACACTGTAAAAATATTTTCAACTGATTTTATGTAAAATTTTTTAAAAGTTTTCTTAATGAAATTCTTATTTCTTAAATAATAAAAATTTAACTAATTCTGTCTACCAAATGAGACTGTCATTGCAGTGGGGAAATGGACATATTTCATGTACCTAGAGACCTTTCACAAAACTATCCCAAAAGAACATGTTAGAGTAAGTTCGGGTAATGTGGAATACCTAGTTTATTTTTGTAGTTTTCCGCCAAAGTATTGACGATATATTTACAAAGTCGATGTTAAAACATGTTCATAACAAAAATGCGTTATCTTTATTGTAAAAAAAAGTTATACACGAAAATGCTTAGGAGGGTAATGTAGAGTACCTAGTTTTTTTTTTAAACAATTAAATTGTAAAATAATTACAGAATCTGTTAAGTTTAGATTTTTTGCACGAAAAATAATGGAAATTTTCAGTAAACTAATGAAACTTTTCTTCAAAAAGTGAACGAAAAATTTTTTAAAATTAATAAAACACTTTATACTTTCTATGAAACTAGTTTTTAATGAAGCTTCTTTATTGAGTGAATGGAAATTTAAAAAAATAAAATTATAGTTTTCATAACATTTTATGAAAATTTGCATTTCAATGGACAAGTTCAAGTGTAACTACATTGCTTCTATGCAACAATTCATTAATAGCATGCAGAGCAGGGTCTCCTCCGTGTGTTGAAAAATATCACAGTTATGTGATATTTACTTTTTATTATATAAAAAGTAGCACGTACTCTCTATTGGATATGAACTTACTTTGCTTTCAGAAATAATTGAGTAATAATCGATTTATTAAAAAAAATATTTTGAAACAAAAAGAAATTTAGTAGCCAATTAGATTTCAAAGTTATTTACTACCAATACCATTTATCAATGTATCAAAAATCGAAAAAATCTGTATATTTAATTTTTAAATATTTTGTTCAGAATGGTTGATTTTTAAAAAATGTAAAAAAACGCGCAATCCGGAAATTAAGAAGGTAGAAATTAATAAAAATTACAGTTAAAATGACTACAAATGAAGTAAAAATGCGATGACAGTATTTGTCATTAAATGGCTAACAATGTAGTCAATTTTAACTATTGATAAAAACAACTGCAATGGTAGTAAAAACGACTATTGATAGTAAAAACGACTATTGAAACAAAACAATAAAAACAAATAAACATAAACGATTACATACGTTGTAAAAACTACTATTTTCAACAGTTCTTATTTCGGTATTTTAAAAATATTTTTTAATAAAAAAAAATATTTTTTTCTTTTAATTCCAATTTGTATTTTCTACATCCCATTTAAAATGCAAAGTCAAAATTCTCAACTGTAATCCAGTTATGAAGTTTCTATGTTATGAAGTTTCTATTTGAAAACTATGAACATATCAATAATAACAAAAATAAACGAAAATTTTTAAAAATTCGACATAATCTTTTAATTTTAAATAACTAACAAAAATTCACTGTTTACTGCAAAATTACTGCTTTGGTAGTTGTTTATTAAAATACTAAAATTGTTCAGAAGAGACATCTACATTCTTGGAAAACTTAATTATAAAGGGTCCGCCATCTAACGTTTTTTTTTTCAACTAGTGCTTATTTCGTGAATGGTAACACTTAGCTCATTGTCTGAATTGACATATAATTAGTCCTCTGAACGAATATGGTCCGTATGTTCGTTATATTGTGAAAAAAGTGAAAAAAACTGGCATCCTCATCGATAAACCAAAGCGTGAAAAGCCAAAAACAGTACGTACACCAGAGAATATTGCTGCTGTGGCAGAAAGTGTGCGTGAAGCGCCATCAACATCAATTCACCGTCGTTCTCAACAATTGAACATTTCTGAGACATCATTGAGACGAATTTTGCATAAAGACCTTGGTATGACGCCATACAAAGTCCAATTGGTTCAGGAGTTCAAAAAAAACGAGTTATTGGCGGACCCTTATTTCACAAATTAGTGGAGTTATCAATTATTCGAACTAGGCGGTTAACCGGTTAGGAATTATTAGAAAAATCGCGAAAATGGATTAACCGGGTATTCGGGTAGGTTAATCGACAAAATTGGCGATTAATCGATTAATCGTTTAAAATGTATTTCTTTGGCTTTTTATCAATAAAAACACAAAGAACTCTTTTTTTTGTTATATATCAAGTAAAGTTGGCTACATTGGTTTATAAAGTGTTTGTTGAGGATGATTGAAAGCATCCTGCTATGTTTGATTGAAACATTCCTTAGAATCTTGTGGTTTTAATCTGGACGCATCTAGGGCTCTTGAACAAAATGTTATCAGCAGGGAAAGTTTTTTTTTTGGAATTTGAAATTTTACAATTATTTTGTAAAAACTACATTTCTTTGGATCCATAAAATTTGCTGTAAAATATAGTTGAAACCCGAATTTTGTACATAAAAAAAAATTAAAAAATGTATAAAATTTTTAGTGTTTGAAAAATTTAATTTCGGAAATTTCGAAAATTTTAAACTTTTAAGTTCATACTAATTTACAACGAATATAATTTGGCACTTTAACTGTAAATTTCTTCATTATTGTTTTTTATTAAAAAATAAAAAGAAAACACCTTAACTGTTATTTTAAGCAGTTTTTTGTCATTTTTGACTTTTTGTGCAAATCCTATTTTTTCGTGTCATTTTTACTGGCATTTATAACTTTAAACTTGCCCTTCAGTGAAAATAAATCTTTATATTTTCACAGATTTTTTTTTTTAAAGGACCTAAGTTTTTTAAAGTTACCATTTTTATAATATGCGAGTTTCGAAGAACGGCTTGTACAACAAATTAATTATTTTTAAACGACGAAATGATATTGGATTGAAATTGTCCATAATTAATCGGTTTAATTGGTTGGAAGTAGAACAGGTAAAACAGCTTTTGAAACTGGTTCAAGCTAGTAGTGTATTAAATTTTCACTTGAACATGTTTGAAAATTGTAGGGATTGGGAATTGATAATAAAAAATTTTATTGGGAGATGGAAGAAGATGTCGGATTGCTACAATATTAATTTATAAATTGATTGATAGCTGTGTAACACCGATTTAAAACAAATTCAACCTTGTCTTGCAATACATAGTAATATTGGCAAGATTAATTTGAGTTTTTAAAAGAATCCAAACAATGAAAAAATGTATATCTAATTTCATAAAGGCAATAAAAATATTCTATCTAGAGGCTTAAGGCTCGCTTTTATTCGATTTTAAAAGAATTTGTTGATATTTTTTATTGCGTTTCTTTTTTCTAAGCTTTTCTTGAAATATATTTAACCAAAGTTAAGAAAACTGACAAGTTTTGGGTAAAAATCCATATAAAAACTTTAACCGGTTAATCGCCCTATTTTAATCGATTATTATTA
The DNA here is from genome assembly GCA_021234595.1 of Delia radicum. Lineage (NCBI taxonomy): Eukaryota > Metazoa > Arthropoda > Insecta > Diptera > Anthomyiidae > Delia > Delia radicum. The sequence continues at coordinate 239,288,783 of CM037853.1, forward strand.
TTTGAGTTTTAAATTATTTGTTTCGACTTTAACCGAAATAGAGTCGAATAATCGATGAATACGTTAATAGATTAACCGAATTGGAAACACTACATTCATAATAATCCATGGTTGAAATACGAAAAAAATGTCAAAACAACGAAATCTTTTGTAAAATGAACAAATTTTCGTTTATTTTACAAAATTTTTAGTTATTTTGACATTTATTTGTAATTTTACGCATGGATTATCAGTGTTCAAATTAGAGACTAATGACATATAAAAAAAGTAGATAGTAATAGTAATTACAATTCAAAATTTTTATATTAGATTTAAAAAAAATACTGAGCGTGTAATGTGGAATAGTACTACACATTACGCGCTTTAATGTATTCCACATTAGCCGATCTGGAACTAATTTTTTTAAAAAATGATTAAAAAAATTTAACGTGATATTAACACACATTAATGACATTTAAAAACACAAGACAAGACTCGAGTGTTTAATTATTAAAAAAATAAAATATATATTAACGTATGTAAAACGTTTTCTAATCGCCTACTCTACATTACTCGCCTACTCCACATTAACCGTACTTACTCTTTGTAAAGCATTTTTATCAATTGATTTTAAATTAATATACATAATTAATACAAATGTAGCTTCAGTTGGAAAGCTAATTAATCAATTTAGGAAAATTCATACGAAATTACTTTTCAGTAGAAAATTTATCAGGATCAATGATACATATGTGCTTGTTTAACTAGTCATTGTATTAGTTCTTCTTGAATAATTTCTGCGATAAGTCCTATTTTTACCAGTCAAGGGAATTTTTTAAGTGCATTTATTTTAAATATATTTTTTTATAAATTTCATCTATACCCAAGTAATTTTAGTTCGTTAAAATTGTTTAGTTATAATACATATTTGTTTAGTTTATTTTATTTTACATACCATCTAACAATGATATTCTATATATTTTAAAGTTCTAAAAAAAAAAATAAAGTTTTTTAAATAAAAATACCATCAAAATCCAATTGAATTGTTGGTAACAATTACTACACATTGCAACGAATAGTTTTTTATTTATTTTAATTCCGAACACATTTCAATTGCATAAATAAATATGATCTTGTATAGTGGTGGCGATGTAGTTTAAAGCCAAAACTATTTTTTTTTTTTTTGATATTTTTAACTTTTGTTCACGTTTTATATTTGGCCATTAGCGTATTTTTGTACAAAATCCGATTAATACTGGCAATTTCTTATTGATGTTTATAAAAAACTACATACTCAAACGCATTTGGTTTTAACTAAAGTTTATACTCTACAAACACTTAAAAAAACATGAAATAAACGAAACTACGCAATTGTATTTCAATTTCACGTACCATTTTTGAAACACTTAAAACCCATTTGCCCCACACTATTTTTGTTGTTGCTGTTGCTTAAGTTTGTTTTAATAGCGGATTTAATAAAAATTTATTATTTTCTTAGTTGTGAGAATTGCGCTAAAGTGTTAGATTTTATAGCCATATTAAGGCTTTCATATGTAATAGATGTAGGGTGTACTAAAAAGTCCGTTAAATCTTTATTTGTTTGATTAAATTTTACAACTGGTGCCAGGACCGGTAATTTTAGTATGCATTGTTGGAGGAGGTTGTTAAGTGACACTTCTTGTCAGTGCTGTGACAAATATTTAAATATTTTTCTATATTAAGAACGTTGTGGTGTAATGGTTAGCGAGTTGGACTGTTACACAGATGGTCCTGGGTTCGATTCCCGGTGACGACAACATCAATTTAGAAAAAATATTATGTATGAGCTTTCTATCACTTATACGTATCGCTGCGCCCACCTTCGGTATTCCCATAGCACTTAACCCCACCGAAGTAAAATAATGAATCAGGGCTATAAATTCGAAAACTCTACATCAGGTGGCGAGCAACAACTGTTCTAAGACTTATCATCTCGCGCAATTGCAATGTTGCCATGTTTGAAGCCCTTCATCTTTCACTACCTTTCATCTCTCCACTATCCCCTTTCCAAAGAAAGCAACACATTAATTAATAGGAAGAATTTCCTAAGTGTTGATTCTCTTTAAAAAAAAAAAATTGAAACTTGTTGTAATCTCAAACTAAATATATACAGGAGAATGGTCTAAAGTGAGAAATTTGTCAATGTGGGAAATTTGGAGGCATGTGTCTGCATATTTAGAAAATTTAACATGTGCCAGGAATTGATTTGTATGTCACCAAAATTTGTATCTACCATTATTATCACATCCAAAATAATTTCCTCATTTTAATTAAAACTTTGTCATTCTATTACCGAATAACTGATTTAAAAAACTCAATTTATAAATACTATTAACTTGTTTGTTAAAATGATAAAGTTTTAATTGAAAATAATCAGAAGTAATAAATTAAAATTTGTGAGTGAACACCCACAAAATTTTGTAATATTTTACTTTACTGAAAAACTACTTGAGGAGTTACCACGTCAATCAATTCGTAAATAAATTTTAAAATTCGGAAATCTTGTATTTTTTGCACTAAAAAAAGGCTTTAGCAATAATCTTACTTTAAAATTTTAAATATGTAGTGTACCATAAAATAGAAAATAAATTTTAAATTTTTATATATGTATATATATTTTTTTTTTGTAATATGTGCAAGATGTGCGACCCTGTTCTGTAAATTTACCCAAACATCCAATCAAAAATCAAAACATGGAAAAATATACAACTACCCGCTTTAGAGAAATTTTCGTTCGTAATTAATTTAAATATTATTCGTTTACCACTTTACCCCATATTGCACTTAATATGAGAAAATCTAACGAGATGCAAAAACAGAGTCATTACTCAAAAAGGAAAAAAACATTTTTCTAGCAAAATTTGATAGACGCAAGGACATTAACGTAGTTTCAGTGGTAAGTTAATCTTTTAATTAATCGTAGTATTTTTAAATTGTTAAAATGACTTCTACAAAAAGTATGCAGTGGCCGGGACACCTGTAACCCTTAACAGACTTTGACTCGTATTAACGAAATACATTACGGTTTTAATCACTGATAACAGAATATACAGAATTATTTCATCAGAGATTATCGTTGCTTTAGTAGTTTTTTATTGCAATTTTAATTAGTTTTAAATACTGAGAAAGGTTTACAACTTAAAATGTATTTTTTCTATATTACTTGATTTGCTACTGACTCGATTTATTACTTAGCAGAGTCAATATTGCAGACATATCCTTTTGAGTCGTTATTTAAATTTTCAACCTAACTCAGTATATAACAGCACCCACAATCAGTTAATGAATGTCATAAAAAAGTTAATAATAAAAAGGCACAATAAACAAAATTAAAAAGTTAAATACTTCTTGATTCTACCTGGCAGCAGTCATTAAAATCTCTTAAATAATTCAATATAGAAAGCATTTTAATTAAAATCAAATTCTTTGTTAAATTTAACAAATAAATCTTTAAAAAGAAATTAAAACAAGATTTCTAGTGATTTTGAATAAAAATTTAAAAAAAAAAAAACATAAAATATAAAATATACACAAATCATTTATAATCTTGTTTTAAACAATGTTATAAACATGATTTAGAATCGTTAGTGTAAATTAACAAGCCATTAAAAAAAAACAACTTATACGAAGGCATACATATGCCTAAAAAGGGTGACCATTTTTTTCTGACATGAAATCAGTACAAAATATAAAAAAAAATGTAATTTTATGGCAAATTCTAAAGAACTTAGCGAGACCAAGGAGAATATCGAGATATTATGAAATACACCAAAATGTATATAAAAAATTTCTAAAACAGCTAATTTTTATGAACGAAAAACTAATTTAAACAATAAATAAAAATTTTTTATTTGAAAATATTTCATCTTTTTAGAAAGCATACATGACCTTAATGTTTTTTTTTTTTTTTAGTCCCAAGATTTTAAAATATTAAAGCTGTCATATTCTAAGCACTTATATTCTAATTAATCTTAGATTTGAATCTAACTGCCAACAGATTAAACATGTTGTACTGTAAAAAAAAAAACATCTGGTTCTGAATGCTTTCCGAAAAACTCTCAAGCTCCCAAAACTTTACTTTAAACCGACTAAAACTTGAGTTTTCCCATCTGAAAATGTTGGAAATCAGTACAAATTTTAAAAAAAATCAATACAAATCTGTACACTATTATTGCATCAGTACACAGGACAACAAATCAGTACGAATGGTCACCTTAACCTAAAATCACTTATTGCTATCAGCATGAAATCAATCAGTTAAATGAAAAAAAAAAACTTTAAACTTTATTTTTATTATTATTAAACTAACTAATAATAGCCAAGAACGTCATATGCGGTAGATTGTTTAACAAATATCTAGATTGAAGCAAACATCTAACAACATACATCGTTAGTTTAGTTCAGTCATCCATCGTATTGGCATAAATGATACTTTTTCCATTTGTTTACTCAGCTTTTTTTTTTTTTTGTTCAATACTTAAACATATTGACTGACCATTTTTACACAAGAGTTCTTCATAAACGAAAGTCGTTTTCTATTTATCTTTTCTAATAAACCAACCATTCACAACTAACCATCCATCGCATCTACTGCGAATCTATTTCATTAATCAGTTAAAACTGCCTCGGTTTCCATTTGAAATCGTTAAGTTAAAATCAACAAGTTTAAAGGTTTATTTTTTATACATACATACACATAGTGAGCGCCAGCATCATCTAACACCTTGTTAAAACAAAAAAAAAAAACTTTATGTGCGAACTTTTTTTTTTGTTCTTTAAACAGTCTTTTATGGATTTTAAAGATCCGTTCTTTGTGATAAAAGAATTCTATCAGACACTCAATAGAAATCATTAATTAATTAATGATGTCTTAACAACGTGCACACATATATTTATACATGCGTATGAGTATTAAACTCGGAATGAATATTATATAACCCAGCAAACAAATATGTAACATTCTTGTTACAATAGTTTTGCTTAATTGTTTCAGACATTTTATTATTCAAGTATTTTTTACTTCCACATTTTTGCTTACATTGTTGTTACAAAATTTTAAACTACATTAGCTTTATTTGTTAATTGGCGTGTGATAACAACCGACAACCGATTTGGTTAGAAATCAAATTTTAAAAGTGAAGAAAAATTAAAGAGGGGTATTGAAATTTTTTCCAATCGCCTTAATTGAATCGGGAATGTTTTTAAAATTTAATATTAATGCGTAATATATGGGATTAACATTCCAGAACCGATCGATTTGAAAACAATCGTGTTACATAGCAAGTCAATATATCTCGAAAACTAAATGATTTGGATCAAAATGGATAAAATTTTAACTGCGTCTTATCTAAAAAAAAAAAAACACCGTCAAAAGTACTAATATTTTAAGTGTATATCTGATATTTAAAAACGGTTTATGTCTATTTTCTTATTTTTATCCGTATCTTAAGTTCAAAATTGCTTAAAACTGGAATACGAATTCTCCTGACAGCACGAATCTATTATTATAAAATTATTAAAAAAAAGAGTGTTTGCTGGGGATAATGAAGCCTCTATAAAGCTGTGTGTTCTTTTTGTAGAGTGTGAGATGAAAGATATAAAAAAATGCAACATTTAATGATAAATTCATACATTGTAGTGGATTTGTATAACTTTTTATTGAAAGAAATAAAGAATTAAGACATTTTAGACAGTTTGTCTAGAGTAGTTAAGTATAAATATTTAATCGGGTATTAAGAGAAAATGTTTCACGATTTTTTAAAAGATCAGTTGCCAGAAAAGATAAAATGATAACCCAATGAGTTATTCGACAATGTTTAAACTAAAGTCAGACGTCTACTTACATCTAACCTTTTAAGGGAAAAAAGTAATAAACAGGTATTTAAGGAAAAGATCCACTGCACAATTAATAAGAAAGGGAAGTGATAGAAAATTCTAATGGTATTTCTTAATAACAATTCGCCGGAGATAGTTCTACACCCAGAAAAAGGAGTGGTCGGAAATTGGTCGAAACCATTAAAATTTATTTGAAGGACGATATTTTATTTGGAACTACCAATAATCGAGTAATAAATCAAAAATACTGTACTGGAATTATAAAAGAGGGAAAAGGAAATAAAAAAAAACCCATTTATCCAGTTATTGGTATTTCCAATCAACTTTTCAAATAAAATTCAGCTAGTAATTGTGTACGGTAGAAGCAACCATTTATTTTGTGATTATACAAGAGAATTGGTACCATATATAAAATTTTTAAAAAATTGTCGATAATCAATAGTGGTTACTGCAAATAAGGCAGTCGAAATGAAATATGCGTCTAAATTAGAGATTCAGTAGTACCAACCGAATTGAGGATTGCATTGCTTTATAGAAGAAACTAATGATTGGTATTGATAAACGAATTTGAGACAATGTTGGTTTTCCTAACAAAATTCAAATTTAGCACTCAACATTTATAAGTGTTTCTGGTGTAGTGGGTAGAGATTTTGCCTTGTACTCCGAACTTCCGAGTTCAAATTTGGAAAAGACAAACACAAAGTTTTTTTAATTAAAATTAAATATTCAAATGTTTAAATAGTAAATAAGGCAATGAAAATTAGAAGTGATTGTGGTGCAATGAGTAGGACAGAGGGCTATTAATCTGAAGACCACAGTTCGATACCAGAAAAATCAAAAAAGTTTTTTAATTTCAATAAAATTTTGTGGAACGTAATAATATTTATTTGGAATAGTAATATTGCGTTAGGCAACTGAATATTAGCTTTCACGACTAAAAATATAATTCAACATTACGATAGTAGCAACAAATTCGGTGGCTACAACTGAGACTGTTTTCTGGGTGTACATTTCAAAATAGATTTTCTGACGTTTAATTAAATTATACATTTTTTTTTAAATTATAAACAATAAAACGAAACAACAACAAATTAATTAATGATGTCTTAACAACGTGCACACATATATTTATACTTGAGTATGAGTTTTAAACTCGGAATGAATATTATATAACCCAGCAAGCAACTCTGTAACACTTTTGTTACAACAGTTTAGCATATTTGTTTCTGACAGTTTAATATTAAAGCATTTTTTATTGTCACAGTTTGCTTGCTGTGTAGAACAATGTAAAAGTTGCCTAGCGGCAATGCATCTCTGACCTGCACTTAATATCCAACCAATTAATATGTATTGCAATCAATTAATATGCATTGAAATCAATAAGATACATTTGACCGATTCTACAAATGACTGTTTTTTACTTAAAAATAAAGATTACTCTATTACAATTCAAACAACTACACATATTTATAGCAGAAGTTCCGTGAGTGTAATAATATATTTTTATAGAGAAGAGATTTTTTTTTTTACTTTTGTATTTGCAGCAAATGAAATTTTTTTCAAATTTAAAGTTTTTTTCTAAACATCTTAGCACATAAAATAATAAAAAAATTAGTTTATTTAAATGTATAGTTTATGCACAAAAATTAATAATAAATAATGCATACAATTTATAATGATAAAACTAAAAAAGAAAATGTTTAACTTAATTGCACTAGCAGAGCGATATCCTGATACAAACATTGACATGATTATACTCAAATTAATGACAATTTTCTGTAGATTTATATTCTTAAAGAATACCATCGCGATATCCTGACACCGTCATGAATAAACTCAAATTAAAGATAATTTTTTGTAATTTATATTCTTAAAAAAATTTTGGGATAAAGTTTCGAAAAATTGAGCAATTATGTAAATATAAAAATTGCGATATTTCAAAAACTGCAACTGAGAACATTTTGTATGACAGATTTAGACTCAGCGTACAGAGGTCTGTTGAAAAAGATGTGTGTAAAAGTCTGGTTTTTTGTCCGTTAAGTAGTGTTATTGAACAAGTGTTCCGATTTCAACATAGTACTTATAACGGCTTTTTTTATTGGATAAAGATAATTAAAAGGTTTAAAAACCATAAAATGGCTCAACCACTTTACTACAATCGTGAATAAAAATTTTGTGTACATTTGGTATTTAGAGTTGCCAAACAATTATTTGACAGATCAATTTTTGATATTTTCCAATATTTTTTTAATTATTTAAAAATATAAAAAACCCCCTCTTTTATATTTTTGATTAATATGTTGATGAGAAAATACGAAAATAGATTTCTCTTCTAAAAATTAGTTCGTCGATTGTATATAATTTTTAAAATTTGACCAATGGCATCATGCTTTTTTCAACTACAAAAAGTCCTGCGGATCTACGACGTGTTTATAAAGAAACACACATTTTTGTATATATTGGAGTTTTTATAGGATCGTCCAGATTTTAAAGTAAATTTTTCTTTATTTGAAAAAATTTATTTCTTAAAAAAAAACAATACAGACATAAATTTTTGTTCATAATAATAAAAGCTGCAACCCTTGATCAATTGTTGTAAAATTTTCATGTAAAATTAAAGTTTCAAATACATGTTACCAAATCTTTGAAATCGCAACGAAAACGAGTGCTTGGCTTTTGTTTTATTAGTTTTAAGATTTTCCAGTAGATTAACTCTAGTGCTAAATAAAAATACAGCTGCGTATGATTGATATTTTGTATTTAATATTACTACATACGTTAAAACGGTACTCAAATATTTGAAAATATAACATTGCCATATTATTCCGTTATTACGTCATAGCGTTAAGTGGGGTACACACGATCAATATTATTGATATATTTTTTTAAATTTAACCAATCAGAACAAAGTATTTAAAAATAAAATATTCGGGTTGGTTGATTTTTGATAGATATGTATATAAATAATATTGATCGTGTATACTTGCCGTAAGGAATAAAAAAAAAAATCTTGGCCTCCTTTGAAATAAAAATTAAGGCCCTTAAATAATACATTAACTACGTTTTTCTCTCTTTTACGTTTAAAAAAAGTAGAAAACCAAATCAGTTTTAAAACCTAAAAAATCTTCAATCTCCTGTTTTTCTATGTAAATCAAATCGTTTCATCACAGACTGTTTTAGACATTAGAAAAAGTTTATATAACAGTTTTAAGGCACGCAAGTTACTGCTCTAAAGTAACACGCACACCGGGTGGCCACTATCTATTGCGGCACTTGAACAACAACAATAACCTGGTAAAGCTATGCAGTCTTTTTAGCCACAAAAAGCAAAAAAAAAATAAGAAAATAAAACATTGCACCATATTGAAAAAGAGTTAAGTAAGGAAATAAAAATACAACACTACTGGCAACTTTAGCTGCACAGCATGTCGACGCTATAATTTGCACCAACGATATCACTTGACAATTTATTGCCCACACGATACAAACACAGATATACGCATACAACTATAAAGCTGGTTGGTTTTTTTTCTGTATTGTGTTTGTATTTGTTTTCGGGGTATATAATGAGAGTATAATAGCAAAAACAACAACTATGAATTAAATTCTACACTGAAAACATAAAAGAAATTCTTCTTCCTTAACTTAAAAAAAAGCTGAATTAGAGAATCAACCAAGGCAAGTTGTAGCACCGAGGCACCTGCATCATCATAAAATATTGTCATCATTTATACACAATCGCACACACATATTTAGGTGTAGTCCATCTGCTTTGCCTCATCCTCATCATCGTTGTCACCCAGTTTGTGCGGTAACTTCATTCAATGTCAACAACAGTTGTAAAATGTTGGATGCTGCATAAGATTTAAACAATTTCTTGTTGTTGCTGTTGTTTTTATAGTTTATACCACTCGCGTTGTAAAAAGTTAAAATCTCACACTTGCTTAAGATTTATTGGTGTATTTTGTATTTTTTAATTCCTTTTTAGACACCAATAAAATTCATTTCATTTACGACTGCAAATTGTCACTGTGCTGCAGCATTATATATACTAGCAGCATTAATATCGTCGTCGTCATTCAATATTGCACAGTGGAAATATATCGCACAACCGCATTTAAAATTAACGAAATTAACGATGGGCATATAAAGTCAATATCTAATTACAGAGATGGGAGACTGAGGGAATTTTCATTCACGTTCACCAATTAAAAATTATAATCAGGCACCATTCACCAATTAATTTTTACTCGCTTAAGTAGTTTAAATGTCAATTAAATTCAATATCTGAGATACATTTTCAAGTTTATCAATATTTGCTTCGACTTTTAAAGGAAAAATACATCGGGATTGTAAAATGTTTCCAATTTTTTTCTAAATTTACTATTACGATAGAACCGAATTTACGAGGTTGCAACAACCAAATCGATTCGGTTGGATGAAATTTTAGAATTTTTATGAGAGTGTAGAGTTGTCAAAACTGATTTCCGAATTATTTAATAACCTGATTTTTTCTATTTTCCGGATTTAGGAAAGATCTGTTTTTTGAGTTATTCGGGAAACCGGTTTTTTCGTCACGAATAATTCGGCGTTTTCAAATATTTTCCAAGCTGAACATTTCAGAGAAATATGCATCTTTTCGAATAAATAAAAGGGGTTCTTTCAATTTTAAATGCTAGCCAGTATAAAATTTTATGAAGATAAATTTAATTTGTTGCTTTTCTGATTTTTATCATTTTTTAAAATTTGTGCATTTTTTGCATTTTTGTGATTTTCCGTTTTTGAGATTAAAAAACTTTTTCTTAACTAAAAAAGTATGTTATTATGTTTTTGAACAATAAAATATTATTTCATATATTAACTTTTAAATTTTTTTTTAAGAAAAGTGTTGTTTTTCCCAGTTTTTTACTTTTGCTTTTTTACAATATTTTTTAGATTTAAATACAATGAGTTAAGCTTCTTTTGTCTTCTCTGATGACAGCTTAATATGTATAAATAGAATTTTTCATTAAATTTTCTTAAAATTAATAAAAAACTTCATATTTTTTATACAATTTTATGAAAACTTCCATTAAATTAATGAAAAGTTTAAATGGACTAACTAAAGTGCAATTTCATTGACTTAATGCAAATATTCTTTATTTTCATGCGGATAATTTTCTGTGTTTAAAAGATTTTGCTTACAAAGAAGGTTTCCTACCAGGAAATCCTGCCATTTTGATGAAATTGCCTTAATAGTTCGTTTTTTTTTTGTAATTTTTATGCACAATTTTTATTTTAATTTCACATTTAATCCACGTCGGTAGAAGATTCACATGTTAGCCTTTAAATTTGTTTTACTTTAAATTTGTTTAAAATAAGTTTAGGCGAAAAGGTTTACCACTATAGCTATCTTGTAAACTTAAACAAGATAGATTTTTAGCCCTCAGTTAATCGCAATATGTTTTATTATTTTTCTCATGATGTAATTTGACAATTTTTACAATATACAATAAACAAACTTTTAGATTTTCTGTTTAGTTTGAAAATTTTTATAAATTGTACAAAAAATTTCAGATATCAGTAGTACAAAGCGATATAAATAAAATGCGTTTTTTAAGTATTTGATACCCTGTTATTTAAATAGGTCGAGTATTTGACAACTCTATCTGAAGGAGATTTCTTTTCGTTTCTCAAAATCTAAAGATTTTTAGGAGGAAAAATTTCTTAAAATCAGAAATTTTTTCTGTGGTGAAAAGTTTCTTAAAGTATGACACCATAGAAAAGTCGCATAATCTATCCCACTGTGCATAGTCCAGCTAAAATTTAAGTTTGTGTGTTAAAAAAAACAAACTTTGATATTTTGGTTGTCGTTTTTTGTTTTACGAATAGAGCTGCTATATAATGATGGTTTTGTGGAATTTTTTCATACTGTCTTACTCTGCAGCTTCTGCTGCTACTTACGGCGGTAACTGCAGTAATTGTCGTTCACACTTTTGTCGCTTATCTTAACTGTTGCTGGAATATTAATTTCGAGCCTGCTGTGTTTGGTTTTTGTTGTATGTGTGAATGAATAGGTTGGTTGGTTGGTTGGCTGTGTTGGTAATTCAACCTCAATTCATTCATTTTACGTTAAAATGCTTTTGTTAATGCTGCTGCTGAAATTGTTTCTTGTTTTTTTTTAGTATTTTTTTCCAATGATGATGATAATACTGCTGCTATAGTTGTTTTTGTTGCTGTTGTTACTGTTGTCGTTGGTGTAAGCAATGTTGACAAATTAATAGATTGCTGTTGACACATGAAACAGATGCAATTGTATTTTGATAATGGCGACAATGACGCTTAAATGCATTTTTTCCGGCCTGCCTTGCTAGCCGCACCAACCAGCCAGCCTGACTGCGTGCCTTAATGGCTGGTTGTTTCAAAAGCTTTTTTTTTTAGTTTTTGTACACTTTACTCTGTTTTAATGGTGTAAATTATTATCGGTTGTACAGTGCGAAAATATACAGAAAAAAACGACTTTTATCACACTCACAGGTTGCTGCTGCTGCTGCTGCTACTGTTGTTGTGTTAAAATTACTGTTGTTGTAATGTATTATTTGTTGTTGCTGTTTGTTTGTTGCTTTTTCATTTCATTTAATATATTCTGTAATAATATTGATATTCAATGGATATGATAATAACGATGACTCGTACTATGGACGACAGCAATGATGTTGAATCCCGCGATGATGTTGTAATTTGTATGTTAACATTTTACATACATGTCATCCTGTTTCGGGCATTCCATACATGCCTTAAAATCATTTTTATTTAATTTATTTTAATATTTTGAATAGATTTTACGCTACTGTGTTAAAATAAATTATTCTGTAGAACTCAGAGCATTTCCACCTATTAGAAAAATCTGATCAATTTGCTTCTGAGAAAAATACAACAAAACTCGAAAAAAGCTAAAATTGAAAAGCAAATATTGATCACCTTTATCACATGGTTGTTTAAAATAAATATGAATCAACTGAATAAAACGTTTCTTGTTCCGCTCTTTTTAATATGAGATTGGGCCGAAAAGAGAAAAAATACGGGACGAATAGGTTTGTCTCGTCTATCACATGTACGGGAATGTTCTCTAAAGTGGCCTTACGTCTGGTTTTTGGGCTATATAAAAAAAATTAACAAAGAAACTATACAGTGGTGAATCCGCAGAATTTAATGAAACTTGTATTTGTTATTGAGGACAACACATTTAGGTTTTAAAAAAGGGCGGTCAAAAATTAAATTTTTGTAGGAAAACATCTTTAAAATTTAAGAAACTCCCATTTTTTTTGTACGCAGTATTAAATCGAGAAAACAAAAGTTTTGATACCTATATTGCATATGATGTGGGCCCAGGGCTGCCCCTTATTTGAAATATTGAAAATATGGGCAATAAAAGCCCTTTGGAAAAAGTCGCGTTAAAGCCGAACGATTACGAAAATTGAAAAAAGACCAGACACCCCCTTGATATAAAAAATAAGCACTATTATAAGTTAATATGAGCTCAAACCAAACAACAACCTCCTATACAAATATGGTATTCGAAAAACTTGTTTTATATACCAGTTTATTCGCCTTCAAAATATCTTTTATTTGATACCCATATTGCATATAGTTTAATAACTTATATACGAAATATATTTAAAAAGGCCAAATTGGGTAATTTTTGACCGCACTTTTTAACCCTTAAACTTGAGATTGCGCACCTTAAATCGTGTCTAATATTTGGTTGTCTTTTACAACATATCCAAGTTTCATTCACCACTGTGTAGTTTCCTTGTAAGTGGAATGTTCCAAATCCAACTCCTTGGGATTTTTTTTTTGTTACAAATAATATAAAAAAGTTATATTACAATTTTCAAAAAAAAACTCAAAAGGTCCTCATTAGAGAACATTTACTCTAAAATGGACCTTAAATAAAAATCTAAAAGCATAAAAATTGTTAGAAAATGAAGTAAAATCGACAAAAAACATTTTATGTATCGTTTAAAGCTGCTTTAGGGGTTACCATATGTATTGCTAATTTTTTTTTTAATTGCGGTAAACAAACTATATTTTTTTGTTGTGGAACATGTTGAATAGTTGGCCAGAATAGTAATAATAGTACTAATGTGTAAATCAATTAATCCTTGATGATCATGTTTGAAACTGATTTTGAGCAGAAAGTGTGCTCTTTGTACTCTGAGGGTATCCTTACAGTCATCTTAACAATATAAAGTTTGCTTTCAGCAATCCAATTGAAGGTCCTGTGAATATTCTTGAGGTATGTAATTCTTCTAAAACAATTTTGACTAGAAAGTGTTGCGTACCAGGGCACAACCTTAGGAGATGCTTTGGATATTTTTTTGGACAGTTTGAACATGATTTTGACAAGGAAGTAAGCTATTGCAGGTCACATATTTTAAACGTCCGATGAATATCTCTGAAGCTCTGGAAATGTCCTTGAATTAGATTTTTGTTAAGGAAGTGTGCCGTCCCAGGACACTTCTTTTCGATGTAGAAAATATCGTGGAAGTATCAATGTCAATTAATTTTCTTTTAGAGTTCCTGCGAGTGTTCTTCGAAAATTAGTGGCTTGACTCTTAATATATCAGGTATAACTCTCAATTTTAGAAAGTAACCGTTTCTTCCCCTCTTCTTATATCAATATCTTCGCTGCTACCCTAATATACAGTCACCTCCTTATCACTAACTTATTATTCCCAGCTATAGCTACCCCCAATTGGAAAGTTTCACTGTATTATATTTTCTCTAATTAAGCCTATCTATGTAACCTTTACCTAGTAGAAGTTTATTAAACGATTACACCCTGGTATTCCTTTAAAAATCATTGTACTCTCTTTATTTTCCTCCAAGATAAAGGAATGTTTCCATGGTATTCCCATTAAGTGCGTAAAATCATGCCAATAATTTTAGTTTGTTGGATAAATAAACTTTGAACCACCACAGATAATGTTCATTGAGTCTATAAGGTGACATGCATTCCGACTTGTACGTTTTGTCTACATATTTTTCATAGACATTGTTGTTGGCAGCAACATTAATAGCAGAAGGAACAATAAAAAAAAGGAATGATGTTGGTCAAGCGTAAATAATAAACGTAAGCAAAATACCTGGAATGAGTGACAGTTTGATGTGATATTGCTACTGCAAATAAACATATACACTCACACATAATTATACTAACACAAACAGAGAAAGACGCCACGCAATGACTTAACATTAATACGTAAATTGCTACATTTACGACAGTATTGCCAGGCATATGTTAACACTAAGATTGAAAGATAAGATTCTAATAAGATTTAAAGTCTTATACGAAATATGCTTAACAATTCTGCATGTAGTTGCCATGTTTCAAGATATATTTAAAATCAAATGTAAATATCGATGGATTAATGTAGAAAGGCCCTAAGTCGATTTTTATTTTTTTTACGGGTAAAAGCAACAAACTCAGTTAAATCTGAGAAAGTTTTGATATAAAATTTCTTTAGACACAATTTTTAATTATTACTTCACCTCTTTAAAAATAAAAAACTTAGTAAGGACCTTTATCTATTATGCCATCGATACGAAATAGAGGAAATTCATTAAAACTGTTTAATTTAGATTTTATTTCGAACTTGTTTGTGGTAAGTTTTCAACATTTCTAGGAAACAACTTTATAAGTTATACTAAAAGCACTGCAATAGTAAACTTACAGTAGTGGCTAACAATATAGTTATATTAAGTTTAGCATTATATTTTTTCTTATTTTTATAATAATCTTTTATGCAGCATTCCAATGTTTGAAGCATTTACTGTTTCCATAAAAAACGATTGAGAATCTTTAATATAAAGTTCATTTTTATACCTTTTCACATATGACGACGATGATGATGGTTGGAACCATTGACCATTATTGCCTTCAACTTTTCGTAATAACACATCAATTGCAAAAGCACATGTTAAAACGACATACGGCGACATACACGACACTTTTAAAAGTGTCATTGTCATCATCATCAGCAGCAACAGCTACAGCCCTAGCATCGGCCGCAAGTTGCAGTACTGCAACATAGTTAGGGACAATCTATATCTATGAGCTCCTTAACACCATCATGCTATTGCTATGCCACGCCATGCAATATTGTGCCATCCTTCTTCATGTTCACAAACATAATGACAATGTTGATGATGAAGATGATGACGATGGCTATGATGATGGTGTCGCCAATATTGGCATCCTTTTGTGGCTTTAGAATTCTTTTTGTTGTTGTTATTGCATGTAGAAGTTGGTGTTTTTTTCTACCTTAATTCTAAAAAGAGTGTTCAAGTGGTGAAGAATGTAACCCAATTGAAAATATCCGATTTACTTGAAATCTGGGTTCATACACTAATAGAAAAAAGTTTGTAAATTTTTTTGCTAAAACTACTAAAAATTAGTCAAAAACAACGTTGAAAAAATTTAATTCTACAAATGTTAAGTTATATTTGAGCTAAATTTTAGTTAATTGAAAGTAACAAAGTAATCTGCTAAAATCAGCAAAAACTTTGCTAAATATTAGCAGATAAAAAATATAAAAAAAATTTGAAATTTCTAAAAAGTTTGTTTTAATATGAATACAAATCTGCACTTTTGAAATCGTCAATCTACAATTGTTTAGCAAAATTTTCTGTATATTTTAGCAAACTATACTGCAATTTGCCCTCTACTAAATTTAACGTAAATATAGAAAACATTTTGTAGATATTATAGTTTTGGTTTTCTGTTTTTAATCAACAAATATTTAGTAAAAGTTTTTGCTAATTTTAACAGAGTAGTTTGCCATTTTCATTTTACTTAAATTCAATTCAAATATCACTAAAATTTTGTAGAGTTAATTGCTTTATTTTTGCTTTATTAATATTTGGAAAAAAAAATTGCTAATTTTATCAGTTTTTTTCTGCAATGTCATTTTTAACTAATTTTACAGGTTTATTCTATGAGTGTAAGGATTATACATTTCAGTTAAGATATATAAGAAGAACTTAAGTCATCTCTTATGACAATGTCAATTCTATTTCAGAATTTTTTTTTGAAATATTCACCAATTTTTAAGATTTTACTGCGAAAAACTAAAAAAAAAGTGGAATATAACAAAGAAAAAAAAACTTCATACTCAGTCTAAAGAAACTTCCCAAACTAGCCTTGAAGAAGAGTCAGGTACACCCGATATTATTTTCTCTAAGGCTCCTTATATTAAAATTTTACAAAATAGGAAATTTCCTATTGGTGGACATTCCTTGCAAGTGAGGTGTTTTTGTTTTAGCATGTAGTTTTTGCTGTTTGTACACACTATAATTTTTGTCCTGGTATGCAGTCAATTCCATTTTATTTTCCCAGTGCAGCCCAAAAGCCATGAAAATGTGACACTACATAAATGTTCGTACCATAGACTATGGGCCAGAGTAGAGTAATTATGTGAAGAAAAATAAGAGCAATTATGTGAAGAAAAATAAAACTTATTTAAAGCTGTTTTTAAAGAACTTAAATATTTTTTTGTGGCCACTAACTGAAGAAGAATGTAAATGGATAAATTGAGCTTTTATTAAATACATTTAGTCTCAACTTTTAAAATTTTCCATGGATTTTTGTAAAATACAACTCGTTTTCATTTTAAGAGTGTGGCCTTAATGTATGTTTTATACTATTTCTAATTTTTAGATTTTGCGCATATTTAGAACATTGTTGTGGTGGAAATATAAGTTTAAATTTTTGAATATGAATCAAATTTCTTTAAATCGAACTATATATAAAAAGCCACACGTTCAGGAAGTTTTAAACATTTAATTTTAATTAAAATTTTTCAAAAATTCACAACAATTAAAATATATAGTTGAAATTTTAAAAACTGTTGCTGAATATAAAAAATAGCGGAACAATTTTGAGATATTGTATCAAATATTTGGTATCAAAAATGTTTAATATCTTACAAGATATCTTATCTACTTCTTAGTTTTCCATTCATGTGTCGTTAATACTTATGGTTTTCAACGTACACTTTAAATAAGAAAGGTTATGAGAATTATAAACTTTAAAAAAAGTTAGTCAAAATTTTGAAATCAGTTCTCATTTTTAATTTGATACAATTAAAATTGAATTGAAATTTCTTAAAATATTTAATTAAAAAATTGATTGATAAGTGAATCTTTTTAATTCAAATTTAAGTTTTAGAAAAGTTTCACTAATCTAATTAAAAACTTCATTGGCGGATTTCCAAATAAACTTTAGCGATTTAAAAAATAAAATAAATTATTAATATTATAAGGATACTTTTTTTTGTTGTTAAATTGCTATTTAAATGTAAGTCGAGGGATAATCGCCGTCAATTAAATAATAATAATAATATTAACTTAAGGAAATATTACCCATAGTGCCATAAGTGTTGAGTTTTTTTTTCTATATTGTTGGTTTGTCAGTATTATTTTTTTGCTGTTCTCAAAAATCCTATAATATACCAAGTTGAACTTGTAGCAATTTGATCGATCTCGGGTTTCATTTCGTTTCTTTTTGTTTAGATTTTAGTTTAAAGAATTTTCAAAGCCGTCAACGTAATTGTGTCTACATTCTTGCCATAATTTTTGATTGGTATGTGCGTATAAAAAAAAGAAAAAGGGTTCCATACTAACTTTTGACTTTGGTTATTCTAAGAAATATATGTTTGTTTATTTTTTGTCCTAAACGAATTAAAAAAAAGTTAAGTTTTGTTGGCAATTCTCAATAAAAAAAATGAACTCTTTGAATACTAAGATATATTTTAGCAAATTTAACGATAAATTATGTTTTTATGGTTTATAATTTTTTTTTTGTGCGTTCCATTGAAAAATGAAACGAAGGTGGGAAAAATAATACAAATATCATTGAATTTATTGATTTGGTTGTTATTCGAAAAACAGGCTCATATTCGGGAGTGTTGCGGAAATGTTTGTTTTTATTGTTGCCAACATTATTTATTATTGCTCTTGTTAACTTTGATTGCAATATACCATATATATTTTTATGGGGAATACGAAACAACTCCATATAACAAATTCATATTAACAAACAAAACCAACTGGAAAGACAGACATACAAATATGATTTGATTACCTACGAAAGGATATGAGTTTTGTTATATTAGCTGACTGACTGGCTGGTTGGTTAGTTGGCTGAATATATGTATAAAGTCACTATGTGTATTTGTAAATTTATTGCAATTTAAATTGGATTTAAAATGAGAAAAAGCAAACGTCGCTTTGCATTGAAGTGTTATGTTCTTGTTCTTTTTGCACAATATTGCGTTTTTGTTATTTGTGGCAGTTTGTACTATGATGTTCAACACTTTTAGCCCTTTTTCAATTAAATTCCTAAACCCAACAGGCATATTCAAACTGACTGCCAACCACATTTAACTCATGCTGACACATCTTTGCCAACTCATGCAACCAGCTAACACAAAAGTGTTTGACCATCCATTCGTCCAGTCAGCCAACCAAACAACTAGCATCTCTTTATACTATATACTCGGGGCAATCTAAACTAAAGAACAGCAACACCATTACCACCATCATATTCTTTATCATTATCATGAGAACATATTTACTTTTATAAACTTTGTAGTTTTTTATTTTGGTGTTTAATTTTCCAAAAAGTAGTTGAGAGAAAAGAAAAACTTTTAATCAAATATTGGCGACATTCGTTTTAAGGCTTCATTACTCGAGCGGATACGTTTCGTAAACTAACTGTAACTCCATACAATGTGTAAAAATAGTACCTACATACAATATGTTGTCTCTGTTTTACATACTAAACAAATTGTGGCGGATTTGCGGAAAGTATATTCTGTTGAAAACAGACTATTTGTACAATGTGTAGAAATAGTAGTCCGTTTTCGAAACGGATCCGCGCGAGTAATGAAGCCTTTAGTGTTTGGTGTTTATCTGGTCAGTTTTCATTGGACACCTCTCTCTATATCTCTCTCGATGTACTATAAGGAACGCATGGATGCTTCATTGGATTTTAACTCAGACAATAGCAAACATCAATTCCAAGGTGATAAAATATGTTGTGAATTTATTTGATTTTTTTCCATTTTACTTTATTTCATTTCCACTTTAATTCGTATTTTTTCATTTAGCACACACTAGGTGAATGACTTTTATAAATATGCAATGTCTATAAGACATTTTCAACAACCCAACAGACAAAATAATATAAGATTATTCGAATATTAACATAAAAGTTAGGAAAGTTGCTTAGACAAATATCAACAATGAGTTGCCATGTGAAAATGGGATAATTTATCAACATATATGATCAACATATTGATCAGAAATTTTGCTTAGTAAACTACCAAAGGAGGCCACCCAATGCCTAACGCCAATTTGAATGAAATCCCGGATCAGTTACAGACAATGAAAATCCACAGTTTATTTTATTTTTTTCTTGTCCTTGCTCCGATGGATAGCAGCGCATTTTACAGACAGAAAAAATGATTGTCAAAAAAATTTAAATTTAACTTTGTTTGATTTCAAACTCACTGTCAATTAAAAGTTAAATAATATGTAGGTATTAAATGCTAAATTGAAAATGAATTTAGTGCACGCACAATGTCCAGTTTTTATAACCCATAATGACAACAAAGAAAAAAAAATCCAAAATTTTAATTTAATACAATTTCTAAAATTAAAAGAAATCTTAAGTTTTCTTTGATCTTCTTTTATTTTGTTCTTCAAATATTGTTCCCTGAAGAAGTCACTCAATGTGGAGACGAAATATTGGAAATAAGTAATTAATAAATAAATGATCTTAAGCTCGTTTAAACTAAGAAGATTAAAAGAAATCGCTAACATTTAAAAAAATCAACAAATTGAAATAATTCGCTAAATTTTGCAAAAGTAGAAATATTGCCGAAATTAAAAAAAAATCAAAATTAATTACAAAAAATTAAAAATATTTTCGAGATATAGTAGTTTTAAATTTTATTTTAGTAATTTTTTAAATTTTAATTTATTTTAGCGATTTTTGACAATTGTTTTCCAATTTTTTATAATTTCTTTTTAATTTTGGCCTTTTTTTTCTTTTTTTAAATTTTGTATTTTTGTAATTTCTGCAATTGTAAATTTTTTTTTTTAATTTTGTCGTGTTTTTTAATATTGTCGATTTATTTAAAATTTGCCAGTTTGTTAATTTTGGTGATTTTTTTTAATATTAGGGATTTCTTATTTTAGGCAATTTTTTCAATTTAGCAATTTTTTTGAATTTTGAAAAAAATTCCTTTTTTGTCCAACTTTGGTTTTTTTTCATTTCGATGATTTTTTCTAACTTTGTTTTTTTTTCAATTTTGTCGTTTTTTAATTTTGGCGAGTTTTTCCCACCAATTTTTGGTAATTTTTTGCAAAGTTTGTTTAAAGTTTAATACTATCTACTAAACTTTTTTTTTTTTAATCAAAAGCAATATTTAATTAAAGTTTTAATAGATTAAAACATTAATTTAAAAAATCTATTAAATATGTAGTTACAAATCATTTTAATTGATGCTGCAATTTTCTTAATAGGTCCGAATTTAACATTTAATTGCATCAACGATATAATATTAGCCAACTAAGTATATGGAAAAGTAGGCATGATTTTTTTTCAAAATGCATGTCAATAAAATCTTATATTTTAAGCATTATTGTTCATGTTCAAAAGTGAAAAAATTCAAAATGAAAGTTGTTGAACAAAACAGTTTAAGAAAAAATGTCTATGCCATGATTGGACGGTATCCTAAAAAACGAAGTGTTACATCGTTTCCTTAAGGAACAAGTACCACGTAGCAGAATATATTCCATGTTTAAACGGTTTCAAAATGGAGTGGCATCAACCGTGATAAAAAATAAAGGAACGTCCAAAAAAAATTACCGCAGCTGAGCTTGTTGAATTGAAAGTATCAAAATCGTTGTCCAGAAAATTTCGCGTTTCCAAAAAAACTTCATTCAAAAAAATTTTTAAACAATTTTGGATTATGAAAAATACTTTTCTTTTGCTTGGAACAACGGAAGAATTAATTCTGGTTTTATTTTTATGACTTGAGAGAATTCCCGACAAGGCACGGTATTCGGCCAAAGCGAAGTTTAAACCAAAAGTACTAATGTGGGCAGCCATTTCGGCAAAAGGTATATTACAACTCTACAACCAGGATTCAAAAGCTATGGCTGTAAACGCAGAAAAACTGGAAAAATTTATCAGAGATAGACACTCTAAAGACGACATATTATTTCGGCCAGATTTAGCAGACTGTCATTATGCCAAAAATACGTTACAATGGCTTAATGCAAAAAAACATATCTTTTGTACCGAAATACGCAAATCCTCCAAACGTCCCAAAAGCACGTCCAATTGAGGACTTTTGGGCTTTTTATGCTAAAAACTGTATAAAAATGGTTGGGAAGCCAAATGCACTGAAGAATTGAAGAAAAAATTAAAAGCAGTGTAAAAAATATTGACATGAATGTCGTCCAAAGCATGATTAGAGGTATCAAGCATAAAATACGCCAAATAAAAGATCGCGGTCCGTTGGCTCTCTACAAAAAGTGAATTAATAATTTTTAGTCTATACTGTGGTATAAATAAAAATACTTTTTCAAAAAAAATAATTACTTTTTTAACTACAAGCGTTTTAAAATTGTACAACTACTAAATTGGCATAGGTTAATGTAGTCTCAAAAATAGAAAGTTTGATACGCATATTGTATATTTTTTTGCACAGATAATATCTAGTTGTTGAAAAATGTGGCAAAAAATTGCTTCGGTGGAAGTTCGTTAAAATCAGAAAAAATTACGAATATCGGAAAAAGAAAAAATATATGTTTGATAACATTTAATAATGAATTATAAACGTGAAATTGATATTCCTTGGATTATACATCTCCATATAAAGTTGAACAATTTCAGTTCTACAACAACAACCAAAATAGTACACACCTAAGGTAAAAGTATATGGTCCTTTGAAAATATCCTTTCACTAACACTACTTTTTTATACAATTCCATGATAAGAAATGTTAAAAAATAAAAAACAATCAAATAAAATAGTACCTACACCCAGATAACAGACACGGTAGAAGAACCGTATTTGAAGCCAATCGAATGGTTCGGTTGTAGATATCGAATTTTTCATTTCGTGTTTAGGCAATCGAAGTTCTATTGTGGTTTTAGAATTTTTGTTGTTTCAATCGAATGATTGTTATCATAACCGAAAAATTTGATCGCAGCAACCAAAGAATTCGATTAGCAACAAATACGGTTGCCACGAGCGAGTTTGTTTTCTGGGTGTATACATTTGAGGCACTTTTTTACACCCTTAATATCGGAGATGGCACATAAAAAAAGGTAAGTTGATGTATATTCTCTATCATATGGTGGGACTCCCTTGATAGTTTCGTATTATCTAACAAGGGAGGTATCCCGACCCGGACCGGCATATCTTAATGGACTACGGATATGTTGTAGAGAAAACAATTTATGGGACCCGTGTTTTTGTTTAACTGCCCAATCTCATGTTGAGGTGTTACTGAGTGAAGTCAAAAATTACCCCCTTTTATGTTTTTTCGGTTTACTTCGTTCTATTTAAAGTAACTATAGACAAATGTCGTGTCAAATGAAAGGTTCTTTGAAAGACACATTCATTGGTGTACAAATTATGTCTAAAGACGTTCAAGTATTTTTGTTATTAAACAAAATGTGTTTTAAGTAACATTAAATCTGCCGTTTTATTAAGGAAATGTAATTGCATAAGCTAAAAATAATGTATAGTAATGCCTATTTTATTTAATCGATATGGTGTCTGAGCTTTTTCCGATATTCGGAATCGTTCAGTTTTCATGCGACTTTTCCCGAATGAGCCTTTTTCAGTTTATTTCAAATAACTCAAAAATGTTGCACAAATAAATCTAGTTTTCGTAAATTAAAGACAAGTTTTCATACAAAAACAAATGAATTTTTAACCCTTAAACGTGAGATTGGACAGCTAAAAATAAACGTGTCTCTTTTTTCATTATCTACAACATATCCAAAGTTCATTAAAAAATGCTAGTTCCGATCGGGATATCTTTCTTGTGAGTACTTTTAAAATTACAGTTGTCCTTTTTTTAATTACTCGTAATATTTTTTTGGCTCAATAATTTGTTTAATAAACCTGCACAAAATGGAGGAACATCGGAAATGAACTGTTAATATTTAATTAGTTCAGTACATGCAAATGAACTATATTAAGCCCAACTCTATTTTAAATCACAATAAATTTTTGAGCTTTAATTACTTTGTGGTTTGTTGGGTTATAAAAATGTCTGATATATACAACAACAATATAAAATAAGCAAAAACAAATTGAAGCGTTATTTATCTGCGTATCGATGCCTCAAGGCTACTGTAAGTGCACCATGTTCAGGTTTATGCAAGTACGGATATATTCCTTGATATAAATACACTCATAAAAAAGTCTGTACAAATTGTTGAAAGTTCTGATAAGTTTTTTTTTTATACAGAGTATAATCTACAATATACAGGGTCATATAAATTTTTTTAAATTATAGGCGGTTTTTTAAGACAACTTTGTAGGTAAGGAGTTTTCTTTGAATTGTTTCCATTTACCTATTTCGAGCTAAACATGTGTTTTGGTGAAGCAAATTTATGAACCAACATGTACAAACGATATTTAGTTTCAAAATACATTCACTGGAAACGAAGCCTTTGTTTGCGATATTTTATAATTATATTACTAAAGATTTCTTTGCAAATTAGTTAAACTACTAATAAATTTAGTTTAAATTAAATTTATTAGTAAATTTAAATAGTGTTAACAAAATCATTTAATGAAAATACAGATTTAAGCAAAAACTAATTCAGATGGAGTAAAAATTTTACAGATTTTTGTACTGCCGTTTTTTTAGTGTATATATTGTGCGTTAGCCATATGACGTTTGCATAGCACACAATAAACAGACGAATGTATGCACATTTAGTACTAGGACATGGCGAGTAAATGTTATATTTGTATGTATAAAGTGTAGTGACGCCAACCATCATGTTGTTAGCGTGTTGGCATCTTGAAGTATTTGCCACTGAACACCAAACAGCCAAATAGTCAGCCAACAAACCAACCAACCACGAAAGATAGAAGGAACAACTGAAGGAACGTATAGAAAGTTAAACAGCGGCGTGTGAAGTCTTGACCGAAAATGACCATGGGCTGTATTGTTATACATATTTATAACTTGTTATATGGAAAATGTTGATTAAAATATAATTGAAAATCGAATATTTCTTATTTTGTTTCTTTCAATTTAATTTCTTTGCATTTATCTTACTACCAAAAAAAAAACACAAAAATAAATACCAAAATGATATTGACATTTTCATTAAAATGTCAAGACAAAGAAATTTCATAATAAAAAAAAAATTATGGAAAACGAGAAAGAACGGTATATTAAAACAAAAATTTATCAAGAATGGAGAAAATGATGGGCATTAGAATTTAACATTTATGTGTTTAATTGAAAGGTCATTAAATGTTTGATTCTAAAGCCTTTTTATTGAAAATGTCTTAACATTTTTTCAACAATTACTTAAATATAGTTATAACTAGGGCAACCAAAAAAACAGCTGAGAAGCAATGTTTTAAGCGCTTAAGATAAGCTCGATAAGCTGAAAAATAATCCATTTAAATAGAAAAACAAGCCGTTAAATTAAAAAAATAAATAAACTGTTTAATTTTATAACTGATTATTAAAACCGTTACCACAAATAAAATTGGTTTCATGAAACTTCATCAGTCAACCAAAGGTGCAATCGAGAAATTGTTTTTCTTAAGCTGTAAAGTTCAAATTGCTTTATTTTATAAATATTTTTTGACAAACCTACAAAATGTAACATTAAATTTTCAATTCTCAATAAAAAAAAATATGCTGCAAAATACTGATTGCTAAAAAAATAGAAAAAAAGCTCTATGTTAAATAAAAAAGCTAAAACAAGCATAATTTTTAAAGAAAAAAGTCAAAAAGTGCATAAGCAAACATAAAAAATAAGCTAAAAAAAAGCTTAACAAATATACCTAAAAATTTACATAATTTCATGATCAGAATTTGTATTTAGTCTAAATAGTTCTAATTTTTCAAATAAAACACAAGCTCTAGCTTATTTTTGGTTGCCCTAGTTATAACCCTTTTTTAGTATTTTTATGTCCAATTATCTTTGTGCATCTAAAGGCGGCATAATTATTATGCAACACAACATATATTTTTAGTTTGAAATAAACTTATCAGCATACCCTCCTTCTCCTTAAAACCAACTCCGCCTACTCCTACAACTAACAAAACAATTAGAACAAAGTCTTCTTAAATTAAACTAGTCTGAAATAAATTGAATTACCTGCTTTAAACATGATTTGATTTTATAATGTGAATTATATGGTAGACTTTAAAGCGTCAGTCACGGCATACATATGTACGTAACGTACTTAATATACCCATAGTCGTTCATATAGCCAGCAGAGTAGAGTTTTATATAAAACACAAAAAAAAAGAACTTTGCATGTTGGAAAATTAACACATTTGGAAAATAAATTCTGCTTTGGCCGTATAGATATGTATAAGTAGGTATACAAAAATAAAGATCAAATACTTGAGTGCCGCCACCAGGGTCACTTTTTAATAATATTCACGTTTTTGTGTTAAAAATCGAGCAATGGCTGCAATTGCTCTGTAAAGCGGTGTAACAACCGAACGTGGTGCACTTAAAGAAAACAAATCATTTTGTAAAAAGTAAAGCTATGAGTTTTTACTATCATGAAATAATGGTAGAATTGTTACACTTAAAAAAAATATGTGGTAACAAAAGACAAAATTTATGGATTTTTATGGAGAGTGTATATGTATATCATATAAATTTCCATAAATTTCTGAGTAATTTTAGGATTACTATTAATTTTAAATAGTGATGGCATAGGAAGGTTTATTGAAACATTTAAGACAACTTGTGACGTGTTAGGTGGTTCATCTAAAATAAGATTTTCTAATAAACTAAAAAAAAAAAACTAGCCTAACAAGACCATACTTGGGAATTTTTCATTGGAATTAAAATTTAATTTGCATTACTTGCTGTCAATGCCAAAATATTTCATTACAATTCCAATTCAATGAATTTTATTTTAAATTTGCATTGATTAATCAAATGGCACCAATGCCTAAAAAACAATTTAGTAATTTTCGGAAACATAATTGTTTATAAAAAGTGGTTTGTTTTGAGAAAAAATATAAAAAATTTTAAATTTAAGTCCTAAATTTATATGTATTCGCTATTTTTCAGCCTTTTATTGGCATTGATTGTAAGCAATTTTAATGCCGAAAAATTTAATTTAATTAATTATATCGATATCAAACAATGCCAATTAAATTGGCACTTAATTCAATGAATTAGTATGAACAAGACAATTGTTCTACCATCTGAACTAATGTTGGTTATTGTCTGACTAACAGCAAAGTTCTATGCTTAGCGTGTGTATTTAAGTCCAAAAGAAACAAAATAAATCAAAACAAACAGCACGAGAAAATAAGAGAAAATAATGTTATGAAAGAAATATAACAACAAAAATAGTATTATATATTTTATATAATGTGATCCAGTTTTGTAAAATTTAATATAGTTAAGTATGACATTATGTATAGTACCATTCAATTTTACTTGAAACTGCAATACAACAAATTTAGAGAAAAACTAATTTTCGTCTGAATATTATGAGTCACAATCGACACAGGTGAAAAAGGTGGCTGTTATATTTGCACAACTCAAGTGACAGCCTTGTATGTGTTGCAGTTTACGGAATTCTTAAAATTTAATTTTATGGACATTTTTTTAAACAAATTAACCCTCAAACCGGCCTAGTTTTTTCAATGAAATTTGTACCACTTGTTCGGCACGAAAAATAGACAATATGTTCTTCAACCAAAATTTTTTTCGTTGTCTATTTTAGGCGATATAGAGCAAAATAGGTTTAGAGCGAAACTCGAAAAGTAATCCATAAAAATGAATAAGGTTAGACATTAATTATTCCTCTTACCAAGATATAGCTACAGTCCAAAAACTACCCTGTTTGTGTCTTTACTTAAGAATATACGACGATTTTCGGATTTCGAAAAACATGAAATTGAGCGAAAACGAACCTAAACTTCAACATATTTTGATTAAACTTAAATGCTTGGCTAATACTACTAAATATAAACTTTCTTACAAATTTCATAAAAATCCGTCCATACGTTTTCAAGTTAAGACAATGTCCTTTAGAGGTATGATATTGGAATCCTGTATGTCAAAATTAGAACTTTGTTGCAAAGTTTAGCTTAAATCTTACTTTACTTAAGTATGAACGGTTTCTAGCCCACATAAATATCTTTTAGAGAAATATTTATTTAAAGCAATTGTGGAGGGTGATAAAAGTCTTGCCTTTTTAGAGGTATACATTTTGAAGTATGATATTATAATTACGTGCGATGGAATAACGTCCTTTTTTATTTTGACATCTTTTATTGCTTCTAATAAATCACTTTGTCTATGGATGGCGTAATGTACTTCGCGGCATATCTCTTTAATTTGCGTCATCAGAATTTTCAATGCAGTTGTAAATCATAGTCTGATAAATTTCGGTGACCTAAGAGAATTTAGCAAAATCAACAGAATTTTAAGCTGAATTAACAGAAAATTTCTACCAAAAAGTTCTTTTCGGATCTGACCAGAGTCAGGTCCATATTTAGTACCGAGAGTAATTTTATCAGTGTATCTAGTTACTCGTCAGTCTTGTTGTTAGTAAGTACTTTGTGATATTGTTGAAATACTCATCATTTATACGCTGTAAACTAAATTAAAAAAAAAACGACGAGTTAATCGCGGTAAATTACTTGGCAAGTACGTGATTGTATATCATCACATGCTTTGTATTTGATTATCAACAAACAACTCAACAGCCAACAAAATCATCAACTATTTTTTATTTTAGTTCAGATATTTATATCAAACATGACCAGGAGTGAGTACTACGTTTCGGCGTACATACTCTTGAAATACAAGTTTATTATGCATATTTTCAACATTATTATTGTTGTTAAGACGTAGAGTTGAGTTGAGTTGTTTTAGTTTTTAGCATTTCTAGATTGTCATTGATTTTGAGTTGTACAAAGGAAGTTGAAGGAATTTGGTTAAATTTGTTTTAAGTAAAGGAGTTTTTTTTTAACTTTTGACTACATTTTAAGTATTTTTTTTTTCGTTTTTATTTTGATTGAAATTTTTTTTTTTTTACAAAATTTTCCATTCTAATAGTGGTAAATGATTTTTTTAGTTGTTTTATTTAAAAAGTTTACAGAAAAATTACAGACAACCGAAAAAAATGATAAAGTAGCATGGCGAGGTTAAACGTGTTGTTGCTAGAACATTAACAAATATTTCGTGAGTGTAACCAAAATGCAGTCAATATACATATTGTATATTTTTACTTGTTACAAAGAAATCAACCAAACAATTTACTTACAACATACTCTTGCAATGTTCTTTTTTTTTGTGGATTTTATACAAACAATTGCAGAAAATCATGGGTGGAGTATGTTAAGTTGATCTTAACGTTGGTAAGACCTTGAAAATTTTGTTAGTGGAATTTAAATAAATAGTGATTAAAAATCTGCGATATAATTTGAATACTAACAAAGAACAAAATAATATTTGATATAAAATTGAGTTTTAAGTTAATAAGTAATGCGACCGGCTTACAAGGAAGGTATCCCGACCCGGAGATTTTAATAAGCTTCGGATATGTTGTAGAGAATAAAAATTTAAGGAACCTGTATTATTTCGTTTTATTTGAAAGTATCATTCACTGGCATAAAAATTATGTCTGAAGACTCAAGTATTTTTGTTATTCAGACAAACGTCTTCTAGGTATATTTAATTTGATCGAGGGGGTGTCTGAGCTTTTTCCGGTATTCGTAATCGTTTGGTTTTAATGCGACTTTTTCCGAAGAGCTAAAAATCTGGAGAGTAAATTTGAATTCGAAAATCTTGCACATATGTAAAAAAATAGTTACTAATGAAAATTCTTCTTTTGTTTTCTTTACGGTTCTTACTCTTGTACCATACATATACAAATTAACTACTTTCTTTTTACAAAAGGCCCAATATTTTCAAATTCGAACTTTTTTTCGAATCAAGTTCCGCGGTAATCACCTTGGCTTCTCTGGGCCTACTATATAGGCAATATGGGTATCAAATATTTTGTTTTCTTGAAAAAAAATAAATTTTCTTAAATTTCATATGAAAACAAATAATTTTGTTCAACCTTTAAACGTAAGATTGAGCAGCTAAAAAAAACATGTTTCTTTTTTGCTCCTCTACAGCATACAAAGAAAAAAATATTTCCTTTCTTTTTTCAATTAAATCGATTTGTTGAAAATTTTAAAAGCTGTCAATTAAAAATTAATTGAATCAATTAAATATTTGCTAAAATTCGGAACTTGTTTGACTTTTTTTATATTATTGCTCAAAAGCAAACATCAACACATTGCTGATGTTTTTTGAAATATTTATGTAGTTGTGTTTTAGAAATGTTAATATATTTTTTAAATTCATTTCAATTACATTAGACATTAATTCTTATTAGGTTTGTTATTTATTAAGTTAAATAATTTATTCTTTTTAGTTTAAACGAGCTTAAGATCATTTCTTTATTAATTATTTATTTCCAATATTTCGTCCCCACATTGGGGGACTTCTTCAGGGAGAAAATAAATAATTAATAAATAAATGATCTTAAGGTCGTTTAAACTAAAAAGAATAAATAAAAGAAAATCGAAGAAAACTTAACATTGTTAAATAATTTAGTTTCAGGGGTTTAAATCTGAATATTTATTCTAAAACATCATCATAAAATTGAAAGTGTAACTAATGTAATTTTTAAAGTTCAATTTTATTTAATAAAAATTTTTTAAACAAAACGAAAACCAAAAAGTAAATAAAAAATTGTTTTAAAAAGAAATAAATACTCCTGTTTCAACAAAGCGGCTAATTTCTGCGAAGAAAAAAAAAAAAAAAATCAGAAAAAAAATTTTCCCATAGTCCCTACGCTTCAATAGAAAGAAAAAACTGATTTCTGTGTGAATTTGTTCCCATAAGTATAAATTATTCTATTAACTAAATATAAAACATATGATTTGCTATTGTTGATTTACTTGAATAAACGTCACTACATTGCTAGGTCTGTCAAAAAAAAAACAGAGTAGTATTTGGAAGATGACAAAGCCAATTGTGATAATATTTTGTTGTTGTTTTTGTTTTTTCTTTGATATTTTAAATTTTGAATTACGCTCCTAGACGAGGACAAGAAATTCTCATTGAGTTTGTGATTTAACATAACAAATATCTCTAGAAATTCTAATAACAAAGTCCCCTAAAGATTTCCTTGAACAGGAATGAAATCCGGATAGGGACAAGCCTACAGCAGATTGTTTTCACAATTTGTTAAATAAGTTTTGGGACTTTAGCACATTTAATTACTATAAATGCAATTAATGTTTATCCCGATGAAAATTAATTTAAAATAAATGAGAATTTCATGCCGGTTGCAATTCAATGTTAAAATGTTTAAGCTATAAAAAACATTTGGTATGGCAACCACATTTAATTCCATTGTTTTTTACTTTTTGGGAAGGTATACGATATTGATCACTTTTTAATCAAATGAGTTATTATTTAATTCAAAAATAATTCAATTAAAGAGCTATTAATTTCTAATTGATTAAGTAATTCTCGTTGTTGGAATTTCAGCAATTAAAGTTATTGAATTGGTGGTTTTCGTGATTGAAATGAGTTTTTTTTTTGTGTGTCTCCAAAGTTCATTATAATCTGCGGGTTCGGGTCAGGATACCCTAACGAACGTAATTAAAAATTAAGTTAAATATTAAATTCTATAAAATAATAATTAATTCAATTAAAAATGTTAAGTAATTTTAAAATGTTTGAATATATTTGTATAGCCTTTTTACTTAAAGTGTACGGTTAAATAGAATAAACATAAGTAAAAAAGCCATGTGAACGTAATTTAAGGAAGTACAAATAAATCTTATTATTCAGAGGAAGAAAGTTGAAATTTTACTTTTTGAAATTTTATGCATGCTTAATTTTTTTTAAATTTAAACATTGTGCATAAACTAGATATTCCAATGAAATATAGTTTGTATTAAAATTGCAAATGTCCTGAAATAGTTAGAAAGAAACAACTATTCACATGCTTCATATACCAAAGTAAAAAGATTTGCAGAACTTGTCTTTGTAATACATATTTTCTAATAGAATAAGGTACGCTGAGTATAAATCTGGCAAACAACAAAATCTCATAGGTAGTTTTTGACATATCGCGGATTTTATATTTACGTTCCACACTCCACTTTTTTATATAAAATTGTCTTCTTTTTAAATATTAGGATATTTCCAATGGACTTTGCAATTATAATACAAATATGTGGAATGCAAAAAAAAAGAGCGAAATATAAAAAAATGGGGTAAATGAAAAATATAAATATAAAAACCGCAATATTTCAAAAACTGCAAATGACAAAAAAAAAATTAGCCGATTTGGATTCAGCGTACCTAAGTCTGATTAAAAAATATGTATTTCACAATAGGTTCTGAAAAAAATAAAATTGCTGAGTAGCGTTATTTAAAGAAGACTTTTAAAAAATATAATAAATTTAATACTCAAAATTAATGAATTTAATATAAAAATATACTAATTTTCTTTAAATATTCGGCGTTCGGCCAAACTTTGGTCGAACGCCACTTTTTGGACGAACTTTGTAGCCTAATACTTGGTCGGGCACTAATAATCACACATAAATATCATCATTAAACTGATATCTCTGTTAGTTGAGAATTTCGTATTTTTGAATTTTCATGAACCGATTAGTCAGATTTTTGAGTGAAATTTATAATTGACGAACATTTTTTCGTTGGTAGAATAAATTTTGAAAATGTTTTTATAAAATTAGTTCTAAAAATATAACACGCAGGGTACACTTATGTTCACAAATAGTTTTCTTGAAAAAATGGAAAAAATATTCAAAATTAGGGGAAAGCTTAGCTGTTTTGAAAAAAATTTTTTTTGACGAAACCTTTAATTGACGAAAAATGTCAATATGTTGTAAATTTATTGTTTTTTTCATTCTTAAAAAAATAAAACAAAAACAAATTGCATATAAATAACAAAATAGGATTTTAACGGCAAAAGGAACAATTGTTTGCAAGTTTTGAGCAAAAAATGTAGTTTGGAAAACTTATTACCACCCAATTCATTAAATCGCAACAATAACATGATCCTGTTTTTTACTATAACATCTCAAAAATACAGATACACTATTGGGACTGAAAGAGTTAAGGTACCTTTCATTTGCTATACAAATTTATATAAGTTTCTGTATATAAGTTCAGTCTGGCACAGTAGGGTAAATCTTAAATTCATTCTTGCCTCAGCAAAAACTATTACTTGTTTAATTTTAAATACATTTTACAGAAAAAAGACTCAAGGTAAAAAACCCTGAACTTTTTGTATAATTTATAAGAATATTTTATTGTTAACGAGAAAAACCACCCGCGCTATTTGCCAATTGCTATTGCAAATGTAACAAACCACTCTTTACTGTTGTTTGATTAAATTCTTAAAAAGATGCAACAATGTTGTTGAATGAAGTAAAATAAAACTTAAGAAAAAAATAAGATTCATTGTTACATGATCCTGATGCAATTGTGCGTAACAATTAAGTCGTGCTTTTAGCCTGTATTTTTTTTAAATGAACGAGATATAAACTTGGCTAAATGTTATCGTTTTTAGTTAAATGTTGTTTTTGTTTCAGTTGATTACACATCACGATCAGTTTAGCTTTAAAGTTGTTGGTTTTTGGAGCATCGAAAGTTTGTTATTTTTTGGATAGGAAAAATATAATATAACAGCAAAAAAATTCTTTAGCATTTGGCTTTGACAAGTGGGAGCCTTTATAGTGGTTAATCACGATTCCAAGTTTAAGGCATATTTGGGCAACATTTGGCGAAAAACGGTTTCATTGTTCTCCGAGGCCAATAAAAACAATCATCATCATCAGCAACAGCAGCCGCCGAGTTATTCGCGGCAGCAATGCCAGACGGCGTTTCTTGTGGTCGAGCAATGAACAAACTGTTTATTTATATTTTTTTATAGAACACTGTTCAGCATGTTTTTTTTTTGGTTGGCTGTTGTAACATGGTTTGCTTCAAAAAGTTGTTGGATGTTGAATAAAATTATTGCAAACACGTCGCGTTGATTTATTGTTAAATCGCGCATGAGTAATGGTGCAAAACTTAAGTATGTATGCCCGTTTTTGTTGTTGTTGCTGCTAGAAAGGAGCTTAAGAAATATTCCAAAGAACTAAACCACAGCACTGTTGTATGACTAACTTGCTGTCAGTGTTGCCAACATTTTGAGAGCAAAAGCATAAAGGCATTATTTTTTTTTTTCAAGTAGTGATAAAGCACTAGACAAACTTTTTTTAAAATGTATTTGCAAAGTTATTAAAACTTTTTTTTTTATAACTGTTTTATGAAGTAACCACATTTCTGCACCGATTATTTCGGTGTTTAGTCAACAATTTCATTCGAATATATTTGTCAATCTCCATAAAAAATTAGTTTTTCGAATCATATTAAAATGCATCGAAAAAGTGACCTTTGGCAGTAATTTTCTTAAGACTCTAAAAAATTGGTGTTTTTGATAGTTTTTACTGTAATTTTAGACATAGTACAGGTATTAAAAACTAAATTGGTTAAAATTCATCACAAGCACTAACGACAAATTACAAAAGCACCAATTTAGTGTTTTTTATGTTTTGGTCCATGAGTCAAATTTTGGTGTTTTGTGTAATTGAAAATGCACCATAAATAGTGCAAAAAGCACCATGCTGGCATCACTGCTTGCTGTTGGTTTTTGTTGTTGTTATTATTTTCCAACAACTTCTAGCAAATAACATTTAGTTTGAGAACTCTAGCAATTGTTCTTTTAAACACAAAATATTGTAAGTTTTTTTTATTTGTTCCTTCTTTTATCAAAAATACCCATAATAAATATTTGCTTTGTATAGTTTCGTTGGGATTTTTGTTTCTGTTGCCTTTTCTTGTAATGTTGTTGCTGCTTTTTTGTCGAAATGTTATTTATGCGGGCAATTTTTAAAATGGATTTATTGATTAAGACAATCCACAACAACAGCAACAACAGCAAGTAAATAAATATGAACAACCAAAAGCCCTTATAAAACTTCAAATAAGAAACCAAACAAATTATTTTCAAATTGTCATAAAGTTTAATTCAAAGACATTTATCATTCTTCAATAAAATGTTAAGACAAAATAAACACTTCCTTTCGCTAGTTGCAAAATGGACAGTGGTACGAAAGTATTAAATTTTGTTATAACATAAATTGATGTAATCGAAATGTTAATTAATTATGTTTTTTGGATGGTGAGCTCCAATTCGTTGTATATTTGTCCTACAGAAAAAAACTAAAATCTAAAAATGAAAATTATTCAAGTTCGAAGCCCTACTCTATATTTCTTTATTATTGATTCACAGAAAAAACTTGAAATAGGTTTCAATTAAAGAAATTATTGCTCGGCCCCTGAGCACAGCTCTGGAAAACTTTGAATGCAGTAATAAAGTAAGATGAAGTTGGTTAAAAATGGCTCATTGCTCGGCCCATGAGCACAGCTCTGGAAAACTTTGAATGCAATAATAAAGTAGGATGAAGTGGTTACCTAATCCACCAGGTCGGATCTCGTTTCCACTTCCTAGATGGCCATAGTGTCATATGAAATTAAACAAATGTAAAAAATTTCAATATTGAATTTTAAATTTGGCTCATAGCTTCG
Organism: Delia radicum; assembly: GCA_021234595.1. Lineage (NCBI taxonomy): Eukaryota > Metazoa > Arthropoda > Insecta > Diptera > Anthomyiidae > Delia > Delia radicum. The sequence goes on from CM037853.1 coordinate 239,324,615, forward strand.
CCCCTGAGCACAGCCCTGAAAAACTTTATATGCAGTTATGAACTAGGATCAAGTGGTTATCTAATTCACCTGGTCGGATCTCGTTTCCCCTTCCAAAATGGCAACCGTTTCATATAAAAGTACCAAAATTTTAAAATGGGATAATGATAATGGCCCATAGTATCGCCCCTAACCGAATTTCGAGAAAAGGATTTTCAGTTACATTTGTTATTTAATTTTTTAATAAATAAAAAATTATCATTCATTATTGCACTGATTAAATTGCTTTATTACAAATTTACAAATTTACAATTTTTATTTCATTTACACGACAAAACACAAATATTGCTTTTTTTCCTGTTTTGTTATTTTTTTTAACATTTAATTTAACAGCTGATGGTAAAATTGACTGAGAACTAGAGAGAAAAAAAATTGCTACTGTTATCATTCCTGGGTGAATTTCAATAAAATGGAATTTAACTATGGAATTTATCTTCACACACATCTTTTCGTTGTAGATTTTTTATTAACGAAATCGTTGTTCTTTTGGAAATATAGCTAACTGTAAAATTCTAAGGCCATATTCGTGATCTGCGTCTAAAAGTTTTTCAGAAAGAATAGGTCGCGACCCCGATGCATAAACTTTTTATGGTATTGTTGAACTGTGTATATCATTCATTTGTTTTTATTCAAGAAATTAATTGAATAAGTTAAACATTTGATTAAATTTAAATATTATTACAAACAAATCTTTAAATGAAAACTTTTGGGCAATAATTTCTTTGTATAGGATTTCCTCCTGAAATTATGAAACAATTTTGAATTCAGTCCTTGGACCAAATACCATTAGAAAGAAAAGTCGGCCTGTGTAATAATAAAACTAGTGTCGCTCGAAAAAAATACATTTTGTACCACTGTAGTAACAATGTTGCCAGTTTAGTGGTTCGCTATCAGATGCTCGTGGTAGTTCTTAAGTTGCTTGTATTTGTCGCTGTAATTGTAATGTATTTGTATTTGTGTAATTAATGTAACCTTAACAAGTGACAACATGTCTGTTGTTTTTAATTAACCATTAATTATGTTCTAATTATTCACTTCCATAGTTAACGTGAAATAATGAAAACAGAATCCTTTTTCTTGTACCACAATATAGTTAAAGCTACAAAGGTACGGCAAAGTGTTGTTATAGTTGTCTGTGTATTAGTGAGAAGGTGGTGTGCAATTAGGAATTTTTTTAGCTTTATAAAATGCTAATGAAATAATCAACTTTAACACATAGAAATTTCCAAATACACACCTTTTGAACAATTAATAGCTGTGGAACCTCACAGCTAACCAACAATTATTTCAGGAAATAGACAAGTTTTGTTCATTTTGCTTCTTTTGTTAAAGTCGTTGATGTTGATGTTGCTGTATGCTGATTTTGGAGTTTAAGTTTATTTGCATGTTAATATTTTTTTAACTTTTTTTTTTGTATTTATTCTTTAGTACTCCTCCCACTTCTTGTGCTTGTTTGCTTGCATGCAAACTGCATTCATAATGAGTCTTACGTTTTTAGGCGGTTATTTTAGTTTTTTTTTTTGTATTTTTGGTATTCTGATTCAGAGTAAACCTCCAGTAAACGTCCTACGCACTATAAGCAGCAGCAGAAGCTTTTAAAATAATCGGGTATTTGAGAATTTATTTGTGACTTTTCTTTTGGCTCCTTTTAAAAGATTTCCATCTTAAACGAGTAGTTTTGCCAATTTTACATGTTTTCGTTTTTGAGCCATATTAACAATAATGTATTTTTTACAATCATCAGGTTCATCAACCGTTTATTTAAATTATATAGATATCGGTACATAATTGTTATATTATTGCTTAAGTTAAGATAAAGTCATAAAAACGGTATTAGTCCTTACTTCAAAGGGAGAATAAATTTGTGATTATATTCCAGGTTTTTTAACCCATGTTGGATATACAGTTCTTTTTTAAACGCAGAACATTTAAATGAAAATATTATGTTATTGGATAAAAATTAATTATTTTAACATCTTACGTTATATTGTAAATGAAAAAATGTTTATCCAAAGTTTCCAAATATTTATTAAAAAATTAAAATTTGTAAGTTTGTAATAAAATACTCGTATGTTTATATGAATTTTTATAAGAAAACACAAAGCTGTATATAATTTATGAAAATATGATCGATCGGAGCATGTATTTTCCAAATACTCAAAGTCGAAATTAAAGATAGTTCAGTGGCCTAAAAATCATAAAGCAATACAACATCTCGAACAAAATCGTAAATGAAAAAATGTGTATCCAGGTTGCCAGATATTTATTTAAAACATAAAATGTTTGTAATTTTGTTATGGGACTTTTTATTAAACAAATTAATTCAATATATATAAAAAAGGTCTACCAGTTATATTTTTGATGTGCATGATAAAAAAATACCAATCTCAAAAGTTATTTCGCTAACAGTACATAAATTATTAATATCTGACCGATCGGAGCAGTTATTTACAAGATATACAAAGTTATAAATAAGGATAATTCAGTGGTTTAAGGTTCATGAAATAATTTTATATTTTCATTTCAAGCTTAAATAATTTTTTTTACAAAAACTGAGACTCAACTTTTTTACGACTGAATGTATTTTAATACGAAAAAAAACAATGCTTTAATAATATTGTAAATTAGTTCGCCAACTGTACACAGAAAAAACTAAAAACGGGTTTCAATTAAAAATTTTATTGAATCAATTAATATTATAATTGATTTTGCACCTACCACTGAAATGATAGTATTAACTAAAAAAAATTGCAGACAGTTTATTAAAAATCTTTCAATTAAAATAATAATAATATCAATTAAAAGAGTTATTGTTTTTCTTTACAACCTCAATTAAAAAGTTTAGTTAAATTGATTAAAACTTGAGAAGAAAACAATGGTAGTTTTAATTGAAAACTCGTATTTTTTATTTTTGTTATATGCCCCCCATTAAGTAAAAAAAGAAATGTAGGTTTGTAAATTAAATTGACATTTTATTTTTAATAAAATTAATGCTTTTTAATATAAAATTGTATTATAAGAAAACAAATAAAAGTAAAGACAAAATTTTGTTTTGCTTGTCTTGTCTGAACTTTTTCTTGAAATTAAATTGCTTTCTTAAAAAAATCACACACAACTTTAAAATGATAGTTTAATGACACTTATACTTATTGAAAATTTATTTATTTACAAAAATAATAGTTTAATTGTCCTTTTTCGATAAGGTTTATTTAAATCCACATGTGCACTTTTATTACCACAGATAAAACACGAAACTAAATTAAGTTTTCGTGCGTACACGAATATCTCAACAAAAAGAGTGTTGCAAACTCTAGTGAAATAACAACGATTTTGCGTGTATTTGAAATCGGTAAACTATTCAACTTATTAAAAGTTAATCATTTGCGATTTTTTTTTCTTTTTATTTACAAATTAAGTAATATATTGATATAATTAAACCTTTGTTTGATTATTTAATCTAAATAAAATAAAAAAAATAGTTTGCCAAATTTTTAAAAATTTTGTTTACATGTTGTCAACACTGTATGGATATATTAGAAAATTCAATAAATTTTTAATTGAATCAATTAAAAAAATTGTTTAAATTGCCATTGATATTCAAACAATCGATTAATTAGATATTTTTGGCCCATCATTTTTTCTGTGTATATAATTTATAAAAATCTGACCGATCAGAGTATGCATTTTCCAAATATTAAAAGGCGAAATTAAAGATATTTCAGTGGTCGAGAAATCATTACACAATTTAACTTCTTGATTACAATCAAAAATTAATAAAATTTTAAAAGTTGGTTTTAGAGTTGACAATATTTTTTAAAAAATTTTAATTTTTGTTGTTTGTGAAGCGAAAAATTATTTTAAAATATAAAAAAGGGACAAACATTTGTATATGAATATGAAAATACCAAGCTTAAAAAATTAGTTCATCAACTGCATATGATTTATGAAAATCTGACCGATCGGAGCAAGAATTTTCCAGATACACAAAATAAAAAAATCAGTTTTCTCTCAAACATAAATAACGGCTAGAATTTATTGAAATACTAACTAATACACCTAAAAATTATAATATCTGAGTAGCCATATAATAATTTAAAAAAAAATAAAAAATATATATATCATTTATTCTTTGAAAGAAGACCAAAAAATTTTCATCTTTTGACCTAATGTCTTCCGATTTTCTTTATATTAAAAACATATAATCTCTATCTCAATGTTAAGTTTTTCAAATTTTTAAAGACTCGCCATTTTTTACGGTTTTAATTTTTAAAACAATCAAAAAATCCCAAAAGTAGGTAACTTTGAAGAGCCGTATATTCGAAAGTTGATATCGGCTTTCGCTGATTCGAAATACGTTCGATTTTTATGATTGTCCTCTTTCACTCTAACGCAATAAATAAAATGCATTCAAGAAAATATGCATTTTTTATAGAAATACAAGTTTCAGATGCATTTTTAAAAATGACCTAACCTTTCAAAATTTTTGAAACATGGATTAATCGAAAATTTAAATATTTTTTTATAAAATTAAGTTTTCGCTGTTTCTGTGAAAACAAGAAAACTTAACAAAAAATCCTTATCCCATTATTTATAAATTACCGAGTTCAAGTTTACTTTTAATTGAATTAACAAACATTTTAATTGAAACTCGATTTTAGTTTTTTTCTGTGGACGAAAGATTAATAAAATTGGTTCACTGACTGTTATTATATCAGGAATAAACCCTTTTGACTTTAGATAAACCGGATATTATCTCAAACATACGTAGTACATAAAAATAAAAATTTTACAAAGATATTGTGTTTTTTACCATTGATCTGACTTTTTAGTCTCAAGTTTATTTCGACCATCTGAAATTTCGGGAGCAAAAATTTTACCCAGTGTAGGGCATTATACGGTTGTTCTTGACCGACTCTAAATTTTTACTTGTTTTAATATTAAAATGAAATTAGTATTTTCCTTTACCCAAAATTTCCAAGAAATAGTTACACTTATGAACAATCATTTAAGAAATTTTATATTTCAACTTTTTGATGTATGATAATGCATAATCATTTTTGATGTTCAATAACCAATGACATGCATGATGTAACCTGTTTTTTTGTTCAATGTTTCTTTCTACCTGGGTGATCTTTTGTCTATGTTTCAGTCCACTTGTATTCTTAAATTAATGTATAATAAATTATAAAATTACATAATTTCATTATGTTGTTATTGAAGATGTTCTAGGAACTAAAATTATAATAAAAAAAAACTAAAATTAAAAGAAAATGATCGATTGCCTAAAATGATATTAACATCAGCACCCATTAAATAAAATAACATAGAATTTTTTTTAAATAAAAATCAAAAAAAAAAACAGTAAGGGGTTGTCTTAGCTGTCAGCTGTAAATAGATGTAATTTTTTCTATAATTTCCTATATTTAAAATATGACTGAACCTTAGAAGAGGTTCAGTCATATTTTAAATATAGAACCTGTGTATTAAAAAAAAAATTGATTAATGTTTAATGAAACTGTCATTTTACACTTGTAAATTGTTAGATGGTTGAATTCGTTATTTTTTTCTTCTTTGTTGGATAGTTGAATATTTGGCGGGTTGTTATAGGTAAAGGGTCAAATTGTTTGTTTTATTAATTTAGCCCGCGGGTTTTTCAAACATGTGCTTATTTCCGTTGTCTAGTTTTTATTACAAAAATAGAAGAAGTTACCAAAAAAAAAACTACACATAAAGAAGAGGTCATGTGAACATTTTTCAACATGTGTTTTACCCCTTTTTTAGGGTTATTGAGTTTTTTTTATTTAATTGTTCTTTTTTTCATGACGAAAGGTAATTTTGTCATTAACATTTTACATGCTTGAGTTCTTTATAGTTTTATGACTTTAACTCGAAATTATTGTTTAAATTTATAAATGTTGTTCACACACCTCCATATTCATACGTTTAACTAACTATACAATACATCAGTAGAGATCCGATCTGATCACAAAAGAAGATTCCTGTTTAACAATAAAATTGACAAATGAAGACAAATCATTATTTTCATTTAAACAATAACTTTTCATCATACAAGTACGAACAACAACAAAAGTAATGTGGACAACAGGCCATGAAAATGAGAAAGAAAAAAGATCATCATCGATCACTGTAATGGACATAATAGAAGCTTTAAACCAAAAAAACGTCATCATAAATCTTAAAACTCAAAAGAAAAGCGATTTTAAAACAAATTCAAGTATAACCTTGTTAACCAACACCACCACTACTGCTGCTCCAACACTGTACGCCACTTATGCATTCTCCCGATCGCTTGCTCATCTTCTTAAACTTTTAACGAAAGTGTTAAGAAGTGATATGACTGGGAGATGTAGCAACCATAATAACAACATGTCCCCGGAGATAAAAGGGATATTCCACTTTTTGGAATTCAAAAAACCCTTGCACCTGTAATTCCACTTAACACCATGAACAAATGAAACAAGCGTTAATCATTTCACTTCATAGTCGAAACAACACAATAACATTGACGATGATCATCAGCAACAGAAGCAACAACAGCAACATCTAAAGCTTCAACAGTATTATGGCTTATAAACTGCCAACACTTCTCACCTCCTTCATAATTGCAATCAATTTCAATTTCTATACAATCTTTTTTTAGCATAAACAACTTATATACACTAAAAAAAATGTAGGTGCACTAATAATTTTTTGACAAGGTGAAAGCAGGAATATTAGTTGATGCGTCAATAAAACTAAATACAAATTTTGGAGAAAATCGGGTTTTCCGTGATTTTTTGCACTCTTAACAGTGTAAGAAGCGTTTTTAAATATTAAATGAATTTTAGGTGAAAACAATTTTAGGTGAATATTAGGGTTGTCACTCGAATAAAAATTATTCTATTAATCGAACGAACAACTTAAAAAAAATTGATTTTCGAATAATTCGAATACTTTTTGAACAAATTTTTTTAGAAAATTTACTAGTTTTGGGAAAATTTTAATAAAAAATGGCAATAGAAAAAAAATAAATCAAAACTCTATTGAAGAAATAACAGAAATTTTAAAACTTTTATTAATCGTTTTCCAATTGATTAGGCTTCTTAAAAAACCAATTGCTTTTATTAAGTGTTTTTAGTGTTTTTGAATAAAAAGAATCGCTTTTTTTATGAACTACTTTCATACAAAAATTTTTATTTTTAAAAATATGTCTATCTCAATTTTTGACCTCGTTTGCTAGAATGGTTCAGTTTTTAGAAGCATCCACTTATTGTAAATGATACACAAATTTAGGTGGTAATTAATATATCTAGCCATTGGAGTACATTTTTTTTTAATTATTCAATTAAATTTTTTTAAATAATTTGAATTATTAAGAAAATTGCACAAATTATTGTGAAATTTGTAAAAATAAATCATTTTGAAAGAGACTCTTTATTCTAATAATTCCCTCAGTGTTTATTGCCAAAGCCATTTCTTAAAAACTTTTTCAATGTGAGAGATTTAAAATTTGTTTTAACTTATTTATTTGGACAGGGTGAATTCTCTTGGACGAAAAATAATGTAATTTTTCCAGTAAATCATTAAAACTTCTTTATTGTGTGTATGAAACTTTTAATTAATATAATTATATTTAAAAATGTTAAGTTTTCTTCGATCTTCTTTTATTTTATTCTTTTTAGTTTAATCGAGCTTAAGATCATTTATTTATTAATTATTTATTTCCAATATTTCGTCTCCAAACTAGTTTTTTCAAATTGTAATATTTGTTCCCTGAAGAAGTCACCCAATGTGGAAACGAAATATTGGAAATAAATAATTAATAAATAAATGATCTTAAGCTCGTTTAAACTAAAAAGAATATAATTATATTTTTCATACAATTTTATGAAAACTTGCATTAACTTAATGAACATTTTTCAATGGATTAGTTCCAGTTCAATTTCATTGATTTAATGAAAAATATTATTAATATCATGCAAATAATTCTCTCAGTGTGAGTGTAACTTTTTTTTTAAGTAACCACATAAACATCTTCTTGCCCCACTATCATCATCACCAGCATCATCAGTCTTCAAAGCTTTATAACGATCTGCACATCTTACACATCACATCACATCTCTCATCACATTCATATTATGTTTTGTAGTCTTGTTGTAAACCAAACCACTCCTTTTGTCTTTTAGCACAACTTTGATCAATGCGCGGCGACATTGACTTTTTGTTCTTTGCGTGTTGCTGCTGCAGTTGTTGCTCTGTTTTTATCATTTTACTGCAAAATGTTAACAATATTCAGTTGCACATTTCATTGTCGTCTTTCGTCCTCATCGTCATCGTCAACATCATCATCGTCATTATTATTGTTATTATTATTGATGCTCAGTCTGTTGTATTAAGTTTTTTTTTCTTCTTTCATTTCATTGTAGATATTTTAAGTTTGATTGCATTTTGTTGCTTGGAAGAATGGTTGCCTGGGCAGGATGACTAGTTAGTTGGTTGTCTTCTGACTGTTTGCCAGAAATAGCAAAAATAACATTGTGCCACTCATATCACATCATAATAACAATTTATTGTTAATTTTCTCTATAGGGTAAAGGGTATTTGTGTAAATATGATAAAAATTTAATCACATGAGAGATTTACCAATTTATATTAAGACGTGATCGTATGTTTATACAAGTTTTAATATTTAATTGAATTTTCAACGTATGTAGACGAAAATAGAATTGAAATCATTGAAGGTGATTGTTAAAGAAATGAAGAAGAATTATTAAGAATATTAAAATTTTGCGACCACTAAATAAAGCATCTTACCAAAGTTTTCATGAAAATTGTAACTGGAACTCGTCCATTGACACTTTTCATAGAATCTATGAAACAGGTTTTATTGAAGAAAATTCTTATGAAATACTTCATAGAATTAATGTAAATCTTCATAAAATTAATGAATCATTCCGACATTATAAGCGTTTCATAGATTTTATGAAACAGTTTCATAAAGTTCTAAAATACACCGATAGCATTTTGTACATAGTATAAATAAATTTTTTCATTAATGCAATGAAATTTTTCAGTGAAATTTTGCTAAATAACGACTTTATTGAATTAATGAAACGTTCATTTAATATATGAGAGATTTTTATTAAATATAAAAAAATGTTTTGATGGGTGAATCGCCTCCTAAATCAGCTAAATTTTTTGGTATTTAAAATTAACATTTTAGTATGCAAAAACTAATACTTATAAAATTATAGCATTCTTTAATTAACAACCGAACATATCAGTAAAAGAAGCTTCATTGAATTAATGAAACCCTTCATGAATATTTAAAAAAAAAAAATTATTAGAATTAAGCCAATTTATGGAAAATTTCATAAAAGTTCAAAATTAATAAAATCCCTTATTGAATTAATAAAACAATAAAATATCCCAGTAAAATAGTAAAAAAAAATAATAGGTTCTAATTTATGTTCTCCGGCCGATGCTTTTTGTATGGAGTTTGTACTATTTGCAATAGATTATTTACGTACAAACAAGAACAGGCTGCTTCAGAACCGGTTCTAGAACCAGTTTGAAAGAGTGTTGGGACATTGAAACCATTGCTAGTATTTAGCAAAAAATCTGCTAATTTCAGCAGTTACATTTGCACCGTAATTTTTAACTAATTTTTACTAGTTTTTGCAAAAATTCTTACTAATTTGTTTCTATTAGCGTAGTAAAAATATTAGTAACCAAAGTTAAAACTTTGACAAAATATAAATCCTCGACGGTTGAAGATATATTAAAAATTTGTATAAATCTGTAAACAAATATTAATTAAAAAAAATATATAAAAACTTGATTTTTTTATTTTTAATTTATATAGCCTCCATATATTTACAAATATTAAGCAAATCAAACATATGTATTAGCTAGGTTGATAGTAGTATTTCGATCTGGCTAAAGCTTTAGAAAAGCTAGAGCCTTTCAGGTTAACCGATTTTCAATTTTTTGGAAAAATCTCGTTGTTTTTGACCATTTTTTTTAAATTGTCATATGGCAACCCTGACATAATAATTTTTATAAGTGTAGTTGTATTTAAATGAAAACCGGCCGTTATTTATGTTTTGAGTGAAAACTGAATACATTTTGGAATATTTTGATCAGATTTTCAAAAATTGCGTGCAATCTATGAACTAGTTTTTAGCAAAAAATTAACATTGTCATATTTTCTCATCAACATAACAATCAAAAATATAAAAGAATTGGCTTTTTTTATATTTTAAAATAATTTTTGAAAAATGTCAAAAATTGATTTTTACAAATAAATATTATACGAGTATTGAGAAAACAACAAATAAAAAAGTTATTACCAAAAAAATTTAAAGTCGTAACAAAATGTAAAAAGTTAAATTATAAAAAACAGAAAGGAAGCAGAAAGAAGTATAAAATAAAACAGTTTATCCTTAAAACAACAAAAATTAGCATTTTTTGGGCATTAAGTGACTTAAACCAAAAAGATGCGTTCTAAGGGAATGAAACAAAAAAGTCAAGGTCATTAACCATGATGTAATTCAATAAGGGAAGTTAAATCAAAATGGAAGGAATTCCTAAGGAAGTTCATTCCCTAGGGAATGAATTCCCTGACCAAAAGTTTAATTTACTGAATTTTAATGAATTCTTGTTGAATAATTTCCATAATTTTTTTGCTTACTGTTTTAGAAATACAATTCATTCTCTAAATTTGAATTCATTCTTAGTATTTTCTTATTAAAGAATTTATTACTTGAATTAAAATATTTAACTCAAATTTAGGGAATTCATTCCCAATTCTTCAAAGCTCTGATTATTACATAGAAAAACAACTGCAATTGAAAACAACAACTAATGTTTTACTTCACCAACATATAGACCATAGGTCATTATAATTCTTGTTGTTTATGAAATGCTTCATAAATATTGATGAAATTGTAACATTGGAAGAAAATTGATAAAACTTGTTCCCGTTTTTCTCTGGGTGTGATCTCACTCCTCATATATCTTTCAAATTAAACTAAACTAAGTTCCGTCTAATCAATTTTTCTGTTGTTTTCTTGTTTAATTTTCCAATTTTCACAAACTACTTATTAACGAAAACAATACACCTGCTGATTGATGGGTTAGAACAAAAAACAACAACAAAAAGTGGTAACAAATGAGAAGAAAATTTCAAATTCATGTTTTGTTACATTTGATTTGTACAAATTTTCTGGTTAACACCTATAGTTTTTAATATTTGATGTAGCGCTTATATGGCAACTTCATATACTACACTCTACACTAAGAAAAAAAAGTTTGTAGAAAAAATTTTGCAATCGCACTTTACTATTTTTATACTAATTTTTAGTACAATTTTTTTTATTTTAGTAAAATTTTTTTGCCATTTTTTGCTATTCTCATTTTACAAATTACTGAATTTTGTACTAATTTCTGTTGCAGATTTTAGCAAAATATACTACAAATTTTTTAAAACCAGTTGCTAAATTTAGCAAAAATTTTACTTATCACAAAAAAAATATATATTTTAAAAAAATAAAATTTTTTAGTCCAGAGTTAGAGTCAAAATAATGTTCATCAAAAAGTGTAAAGAATTGAAAAACAAAGTCGCTTTATATTACTTTTTAAATTTTTATTCTGTGAAGTTCTATTGGATGTACTAAAATTTAGCAAATTTTTTGCCGAATTTAGCAAATTAATATTTGATTGTAGTTTACTGGACTTTTACTAAAATTTAGTAGCGGCTACTAAAATTGTTAACTTTCCCGCAATAACAGCAAAGTTTTCAGTATCCATTACAGATTTTTTTTCTTAGTGTAGTGCCGATGATATGCAATTCAAAAGTAAATACTTCATGCCTCGGTATTGTTTATTAAACCTATCAAAAGGTATTGAACCGACAAGGTGTAATTTTCCAATTTTAATTCTAATATCAAAACGTGAGCCTAAATTTAAACTAAATTTCATGGTGTTTTTCCTTAAAACAAAAAAAAAAGCAGCAAACATGATTTTACAACGATATAAAAATTGAACTCCTCGCTCACATGAGTATAACCATAAAGTAGTGGAAAAAAATATATAAAGAAAAAATATAAAAATTTTCACACTTAAGTGATGATCATTTGAGGCATTGTTTCAAAGTCTACGTTACATTTCATCACGTTCTTCATATTATGTATATAAAAACTAGAATTATTCTGTTGCAGCCGATGCTGTTTTCTAGTATAAGATGCAAAAGATATGTGTTAATTTGAGATATTTTAAAATTTGTTGCATGGGTAAAGGATTAAGAAATTTAAGTTTTCATATTATTTGGTACCTCCTGTGTTTATTTAGTATTGATTGGTTTTATTCGTTGCTAATTTAAAGTTTTTTTTTTAGAAAACGCCTATAATTAAGATTTTTATGATTTCATACACTCAGAAAAAAATTAGTAGAAAAAGTGTTCAATCGCACTTGTACTAATTTTTAGTAAATTTTTTTATTTTAGTAAGATTTTTTGCTATTCTCATTTTAAAAATTACTGAATTTTGTACTAAAAATTTTTATTACAGAGTTAAAATTAAAAAAAATGTTTATCTATTAAGAAAAAGGTGTAAAGGACTGAAAGACAAAGTTGATTTATTTTACTTTTTTAATTTTTACTCTGTAAAGTTCTATTGGATGTACTACAATTTAGAAAATTTTTTTCTGATTTTAGCAAATCACTACTAATTTTATTTTACTACAGTTCAGCAGACATGTGCAAAAAATACGGCAAAGCTCAAAATATTTAATTTTCCCGTAATAACAGCAAAATTTTCAGTAGGCATTATAGATTTTTTTTCTTAGTGTATCTCTTGTAATGAGTTGGAAAAACCTTTTGTAAACCCTTTCACCTAAGGGACTGTTTAAAATTTAAAATTCAAAAGAAATACCGCCTTCATTAGCCTAAGGTTCTTTGTTTTAATTTAAACATATTGTTTCTTTAAATGAAACCATGACCTTCTCTACTGTATTTTTGCCCACATATTGTATTAGTCTGCAATGATAAAGTTTTATGATTGTGCTAATAGTTGAGGTTATAAAAACTTAAGTAAACAGTAGCCACATTTTATGAATTCTGGAAAGACAAAGACTACACTCAAAAAAAAGTCAGTTAAGTCAGCTACATGTTTGCTGGGAGGATCTTTGCTGAAAAATTTCTAATATCAGCAAAAAAAAATTGTAAATTCAGCAAAAATTTTGCTAAATTTTTTGATGATGATAGCAATTTTTCTGCAATGATCCTCCCAGCAAACATGTTGCTGACTTCACCGACTTTTTTTTTTGGAGTGTAGTAAAGGAAGAGAAAATATTAACCTTATCCTTTGGCATTGAACAATTAACAATTATCAACCAAGAGCTATAAAAAAATATTCTTAAGAATTCCTTACTGTTTGTGTGTGTATCGATTTCAAGGCGAAATTTACACTAATGATTCATAGAATTACGGATATAGAACGGTTTCTTCATAAATAACCACAAACTTATTCAATGAGTTTTTAGTATTTTAAGAATTTTTTGTTTTACCAAATATGTATTGCTCCTAATAATGTTCTTAATTATTCATATAATTTTAGCAATAATTCTTTTTTTTTTGCAATCAAAAAAATGTTTTTGTATAAAAAAAAAATATGTTTTTGCACAAAACAACATAATGCAAATTGTCATATATTTTAACCAGGACATTACACCTAGTGGTGAATAATATCTACCTTAATTTTTTTTTTAATCAAATAAAAATGTTCACCAAAAAATTTGATTCGCCGTAAACTTTTTACAACACTAATTTTTCCTCATTTCACTTTTTGTTACAAAAATCTTGTAGAGGAAATACAAACAATTCGACAAAGCCGCTTTTAGCTGTTTTTGCAAGAAATTATGCGCTTTTGAGACACCTATCTTTTTTATAAAAATTCCATGATTTTTAGACATATTTCGCTCCCCGAATTTTTTAAAGATTTTTAAGCATATTTTCAATGAAAAAATTATGAAATTTTGCTACATTTTTCCTACATTCTGATAGATATTTAAAATAAAAAATTCTACGATTCAAATTTATTTTCTGTAGAAAATTGTAAAATATTAGGATATTCTTTATACCGAAAATTGTTACATGTTTAGATTTTTTTTTTTTTAATTTCACACATTTAGATACTTTGAACTTTTTTCTATATACCTACTGTGAAAATGTTGGCGAAATATTCGCAGAAATAACAAAGTTACAACTTGTGGAACAAACTCCTTGTGCTATATTTTAATTGAGAGATATTTACTTTAAATGACTTGCAGCCTTTACGGGTGGACCGATTTTCATATAGTATATATTTTAAAGTCCCTGATGTAGACATTTTTAAATGTTTGCCTATTTTTTTTTTAAACAAAAAATAAAGATTTTTGCATCTCGTTAGATTTGCTCATATAAGATTTTTTATATTAATTTCGAAAAATAATTTCTCTAATTCCCATGTTAATCTGATTTTTGACTGGCTGTTTGTATAACTTTACAGAACAGGTAGTTTTGTAGTAAACTAGACAACTTTATAGTTGTAATGTGAGAAATTAAAAAAAATTTAGAGAGTCCTTATCTTTTCACTCACAAATTTTTAACTACTTTTGCTCATTTTTAATTAAAACTTTGTCATTTTAACAAACAAGTTAATTGTATATACAAATTGTGACTTTTAAAAAAGCATTTATTTTATTTTTTATTTTATTAATTAATAATCATATAATTACAAATTATATACTATTACCCTAACCCTACTATGGCCTTCGGCGCGTTGTAGCGAAAACAGACCAGTGCCTCTGGTGGGAATCGAACCCACGACCCCCGCACTGATAAGCCAGCACGCTACCAACTAGCCTACCGGGGCGCACGACTAAAAAATTAAAATTTTTAACTAATATAAATTTTTTAAGTAATTTGAAAAATTATGCAAAAATAATTCATGCGATTATAACTGTAGATAAAAATTGAAAATATGTTTCCTGCGATTATAACTGTAGATGAAAATTGTGGGCCGTACAAAGCAATAAAATGCAGAAACAGGTCTCAAAATTTAACACATGGCTAAATTTCCCACTTTATCCCATGCTCCCCTATATATTTAATTTGAGATTGCAACTATTTGACCAGTTCGTATAATTTTTCATATAAATTGCCTAATTATTGCAAAATTAATTCATATAAGTAAAGATTTAACGGACTTTTTAGTACACCCTACAGCTATTACACTGAAAGCCTTAATACGGCAATAAAATTTAACACTTTGGCGCAATACCCGACTAGGGTGGACTGTTTAAATATCATTAGAACGTACGTCAGATGAAAATATTGATGACAGCACAATTTAAATAATTTTTTAGAGCAATTTAAATAATTTGATTTTGTTCAATACTTACAATAAATAAGAAATCGTAATGTAATAGATTCTTACCTAGAAATAGAAGAAAAAAAAAATTATTAAAATGTTACATATGTATATTAAAATCGACTAGAATGTAAGTTACAATCGAATTTATTAATCTAAAACACTATTGCAAAAACTATATTCCCAGTTTCTCTTCATTATCAAAAAATCTTCATATTCCAAATTCGTCACTAAAGAGGGTTATGGCCAGTGCTGCCACTTCTTGTGTAATTACACAAATTGCGTGTAATTTTGACTTGATTGTGTAGTCCACGCATGTGTAATTTATGTGTAATTTAAAATTTATGTAAATTTATGTTTACTTTGATAAATTTCAGATTCTAAGGGTTTTTTTATTTGGAAACTTTAAGATTATAATGACTATTTTACATAAAAAAAACTGTAATAATATGTTAGGTACTGGAAACTTCGTGTTACAACAATTTTGTGAAGTTGATTCATGTACACAGTGGATATAATCTTTAAAAAAAAGACTTTTAGAAAGCCCCGTATATTCTAAGGACTTTTTCCCATAGAATTATGACTCTAATTGCAAGGAGCTTTTATATAGAAAACTTCAAATATTTTAGGGAGTTTTAAAAAACAGAAAACCTGTTGTATTCTGAGGATGTTTCCTCTTTAAAAGCATATGTGTGTAAAAGAAAATTCTCCAGATTTCAAAAACAATTTCCTATAGAAAACACTTCAAGATCTCTACGATTTTTCCATGAAGGAATATCTGACAATGAGAACATAAAATTATTAATTATTTTTAATATCTGTGTAATTTGAATTTTTTTTTTTGACTCCTATCAAGTGAAATTTTGAATTTCTCTTGTGGCAACACTGGTTATGGTACAAATGACTAGAATCTTTGATTTGTTAGTCAGTTTTAATCTTAGTCTACAAAGCTTAATTATAGGTTTAACTTTATACTGCAATAAACCCCATTACCAGTACATTGAAAGAATTATCCTTCGTGATATTAATGAAACAATTTCATAGAATTTTTCGTAGATTCAATAAAGAATTTCATTATATCCAAGAAATCTTATTAATATTAAAAAAATGTTTCATCCACTTTTTTTCATAAAATTTCATAGTTTCATAAAAAAAATCATTCGTTTTCATAAATTATGTCTTCATAAAGTTAATGAAAACTTTCTTTAGAGCTATGAAATTATTTCAAAGACTTATTTTTTGTTTTCATTAAATTTCATTAATTTTCATACATTTTAAACTGTAGTTTTAAGATTTAATTCTCAAGTATTCAACATGTTGATAACGTGCTTTATTAATTTAATGTAGTCTTGTATTAATTTTGGACTTCTATGAATTGTTGTTTAAAAAATCATATGAAGCGGTTGATTTGCTTAGTTCCAATTAATTTTTCAAGACATTCATGAAGAGTTTTGTTAACTCAAATAAATTCTTAACATTAAAAAATTTTATGAAACTGTTTCATAAATTTTATAAACGCTTCATTGTCCGGAATGTTTCATTAGTTTTGTGAAGATTTTCATTAATTCTAAAAACATTTCATAAACATTGTCTTTAATGAAACATGTTTCATAGATTCTATGAAAAGTTTCAATGGACGAGTTCCATTGACAATTTTCATTAAAGCTATGAAGAAATTCATTACTGAAGTGAAGAGAATTCCCTGTGTAAATTTTTTTTTTATTAAATATGTATAGTCGCCATTGAGATAAACTTAATAATCTTTATATTGACAATAAAATCAACAGCATATTAAGAATTTTAATTTAAAGCTGGCGTCTTCAAATTATATAGAAAAAAATAGAATTTTTTTATTGCAATTCAAATAAAAGCAAGAAATAGCTAAAAGCTTTAACAATTTCTTATTAATATGTTCGTATACGCGTAAATCCCAGCAATCTGTTTTGAGGTAAGAAGCACGTTAAGGAACTTGTTATTGAATACTACAATGGAATGACCCAGCAAAATATTGGTAATGTAATCTCATTACTGTTTGCATTACCAATAATGACATATCATTATTGCATTATTTTAAAATACAAAATATTGACTTCTTAATAATGGCCTATTATAGAGATTATTTTAATTGAAAAATAATGACTTACTAATAATGGGTTAAATAAGCACTTTTTAAAGTAATATGGAGGTAATATGTGTTTTGTAAGGTGTTACCAGAATTTCAATTGCTGTCATATTGGATCTCAATAGAAAAGATATTTAGAATTTGACCTGGAAGGCTACCGCGTAGAAATTGTTTCATTAATATCATTAAGGATAATTCTTTCAGTGTATTCGTAGTTGGATTTACTTGTAAAACCTCTAACATTAGGCTATTTTTGCTATAATAATATTGTTAATAATTGGTGTTCGTTCAACATATCAAAATAAGAAACATATTCTTAAAAATATTGCTAGGTTATTTTTCTTTTTTTTTTCTTTTAACGACTAAAAATTGTTTTTTGAGATTTTTTCCAATAATATATAAAAATTAAATTTTGTTCTTATAAATAAATTGCGGCTTATTATCAAACCACGTTTCATGATACAAAAAGGCGTTAATTGGAAAACTTTATCATTTTATGTTCAACATTATTTATTTTTCAAACTTATATGAGACTTCAAGTATTTGTTAAAGAAATACCATGAATTTGTAATTATTATGTTTATTCGTTGCTTAGTTAAACCAATGAATATGACTACAAAGTTATACAGTAAAATGGATCTACCAGTTGCCTACAGAAGAAGTTGAGAGATACCCACTGTGCACAAACGCATTTATAATATATATTGGCGCATTGACACAATCTAATTCATAAAACGATGGAAAGTTAGGCATTAACAAAAAACCCAATAGGTAGGGGAATATAGTGTGTGTAATCAAAGTTGTAGGTACACTCTTAATGTGAAGTTATATTTATAAAAAAAAAAACTACAAAAATACCTGTTATATCCCGCAGTGTAATAAAGAGTAGAAACGATTTTTTTTTTATGTATAGGCGAAGAAATGTACTAAACCTTTTACATAAATGTTAACTCGTGCTTAATCAGCAGTTGAATTGTTTAAATATTAAATATTTCATAGTTAAGCTAGAGACCAAGAGATTATAAATGTTTTACAAATGATGTGAATAATATTAGTTAAACATTTGTTTCATTTATAAAGGTGACAGAGATGGTGGTTGCGGTAGAAGTTGTGGTTAATTCCCTATAAAAGTGGGAGTTTTTTCTTTTTGTTGGAAGTTTATTTTTCCATTTTTATTAAATAACATATGATATTTAGATTTATTTGAGTTTTTCTTTAAGATTTTTTTTTTAAAGAATTCTTTAAATTAATATTTTCCCACACTAAAACAAAAGACTTAGGCAACAAACCTGATAATAACGAGATGAAATTAGTTAAGGTGGACATTTTTCTTTAGAGATTATCTATATTTTCATAATTTTTATTAAAAAGAAAACACTGGCATTGTTAGGAAATATTATAAAAACAACATTATAAGACAAGACCAAGCAAATGTTGGCAAAACATCATATGTTGATTTTTCTTTGAATGAATAGATAATTTTTTTATACAAAAAATACCCACACTATTTAACAAAGATTGTTTAAAATGAATAACACTCAGGGTTGGCCACCGTTTCATTCGGTTATAGGTTTTGGATAACGGTATTTTGTTAATATTTCGTTTGGGTATTTTAAGGTTAATGATATTTAAAAATTTTATCGTTATATTATAACGTTATTTTAAGCTATTTCGTTAGGTTATTTTATGGTTAATATTATTTTACGGGTTAACGTTATTTTACTTAATTTTTTAGTACACATAAAGGGTCCGCCAAATAACTTTTTTTTTTGAACTCCTGAACCAATTGGACTTTGTATGGCGTCATACCAAGGTCTTTATGCAAAATTCGTCTCAATGATGTCTCCGAAATGTTCAATTGTTGAGTACGACGGTGAATTGATGTTGATGGCGCTTCACGCACACTTTCTGCCACAGCAGCAATATTCTCGGGTGTACGCACTGTTTTTGGCTTTTCACGCTTTGGTTTATCGATGAGGATGCCAGTTTCTTTCACTTTTTTCACAAGATAACGAACATACGGACCATATTCGTTCAGCGAAGGATAAAACTAATATCTGTCAAATCAGACATGAGCTAAGTGTTACCATTCACGAAATAAGCACTAGTTGAAAAAAAAACGTTAGATGGCGGACCCTTTATTTTACAGCTAATAGCAGTACCTATCGCACCTTAATTAAAAAGCAAAAAATGCATTCCAAAATAACAACAACAGTAAAAATGTATTTTTAGAAAGAATAGCCTATTTTTGAAAAAATAAATATGTAAATAAAACCGCGAGATTTTCAAAATTTTAAAGATCTAAAAATGAAGAAAGTCCCAACATGAAGAAAGTCATGAAGAAGATATGAGGTCAAAAATTGCGAATTTTTCAATGTTTTTTTACGTAATGAACGATATGTAATCGTTATGTATCTTTGTTTGTATTTCTGATTAACAAAATTGACCGTTATGAACTTTTTTTTATAATTTTAAAGTATTGATGTTTTTAAGAGAAAAATATGTATTGTGTGGGGATATTTTAAGGTTATCGATTTTTTAAATTATTGCGTCAGGGTATTTTAAGGTTAACGGTATTTAAAGTTAATTCATTAGGGTGTTTTAGGGTTATCGATATTTTAAGTTAATTCGTTAGTGTTATTTTAAGGTTAAAAATGGTTTCTTGAAACGGTATTAATTATTATCGGTATTTTAGGGTTAGTGTTTGCCAACCATGATAGCAACACATGCAATGTTGTTTTTTTTTTATAAATAATTGACATCTGTTAAGAATTGTAATAAAAATTGACAGGTAGAAGGAACACACACACATGTTATTATGTATTAAATACTAAGATTTTCTATTTAAAATCTCGTTAAAATAAATTAAAATATAAAATCTTTTCTTATTGTTAGGGATACAAATTCTAAGAATTTCTATTACCTCCGCGTTGTTTGAAAAATATATAAATTAAAAAGAAATTCAATATATTTTGTTAATTTCATTTTAAAATCTCTAATAAAATGTTAGTTCAATTTGAAATTTAGCTGTAATTTAGTAAAGAAGCTAAATGATTTCTATCAAGTGTATTGGCGTCAATTAAAATTTTCTAAAGCAATAGCCAGCATTCTAACATTTATGTTTTAACAATAATAGCTATCTAAGATTTGATTTTGTTTCTTATTTCTTTTTTTTTTTACCACGAACTTAAGAACTCATTAACTTGTAGTTTTATTTTCATGTGATTAACAATCGATAGGAGTATACAACACCCAAAAATATCATCTTCTTGTATGAGGTATCAAAAATAAAAAAAAAATCGTGTGAAACGCGTTTATATCGGCCTCGTTTTTTTTTTTTTATTTGGCTTTTTTGTATTTGGTATACTTTGATACTCTATGATCAAGTATCTAAATCCAATACAACAACATCTATAAACCTTTCTATTCCACTATGGGACGGAGGGTTCAGAATTTTTAATTTAAAAATAGAAATCAAAAGCATACCAATCAGTGTTGAAAAAAGAGAAATTCAAGATTACACAAAAAATTCCAAATTACGCATGGAATTAAAAATAATTGTATGTTGTTAAGGTACCTATACACTAGCAATATTATTGCACAACTTCTCGTTTTTCTTTTGTGTCTTATTACAATAGATGGTAATAGATTAAAGAACAAAGTCGAAACATTGCGCAATAATGTTGCTAGTGTATGGGTACCTTTAAGGTCTGATGCTTCCTTTTGGACAGTTCTGAAATCTGCGTGATAAAGGTTATGAAAGTTGATTACAAGTTTTTGGAATCTGAAGGTATTCATTTAAGAAAAAGTTTGCACGCACACGGGCTTTTAATTAAAAAACATCCTCGAAATTTATCAGGGGTTCTGTTAATAAAAACTCCTTAACATGTTTGAAATTTTAAACATAAATATGCTGTAAATATTTGTAGTTGTTTGAGTTGTCATACAGTTATCTTTATTTTTAAGTGAAAAAACAGTCATTTGTAGAAGAAATTTAATTTTTTGACTACATATGTAGTTCATTTAAAAAAACAAACCACAACAAATTACAAATTTTGAGATTAGGAAAAATATATAATATTTTCTCTTAACTTTATATTGGAGATAACTTTGTTCCGAAAAAATATGTTATGGGTGACAAAAGAAACACTTTTGAAAAAATCGGCTAAAACCAGAAAAATATCCAAATATCAACAAAATCTTTAATTGACCCCGGATATACCTTCTTTGTAAGTATAATATAAATTCTTTTTCTAAATTTTTTTCAGATTTCTACCCTATAGTATCTTCATTCAAAAGAAAATAAAAACGTGATGAAATTTCTTTCTTTACCTCTACATGACGACGGCCAAGATGTTGTGGATGATGATGCTGTATTGTATGGGTTATATGGTTGAGTTGAGTGGTATCTGCAGTATGATCGTGGCCAAGTGTTACAATACAGGTTGCTTGCTAGATACCGTAAATATAACCTTTAAACACAAGTAAGTGCGTTCAAGACCTTTATTTCTATTTTTTTGTGAAACATTTCTTATGAATTTGTTGTTGATTTGATTACATTTTTTTTAACATTTTGTTTTTAATTTATTACAGTCATTGTTTTTTCTAACAACTAAAAAAAATCTCCAAATCTTTTATTGATAACACTTGTTTTTATTTGATTCTTAGTTCATTTTATCATCTTTTTAAATACAATTTAAGATCATAAGACATAAAACAGGTAACAAAGAATTGCAAAACAAAGATTAGATATATTTAATCAATAATAAGGAACATTTGTTTGTAAATAAACCCACAATAGCTACAGATACCAATGAAAGGAAAGAAAGAACACTTGAACAGAAATCCCATAAAATCTAATAAAGAAGGTTTGTTATAATTTAACTACAAGTGACATATGGATTTAGTTTTGTAACAAAAACAAAGAGGGTAAAAACAAATGTTTATCTTAAAATCCATAAAATTGTTTTAAAAGATATTTTAAATGAAATCAAAATAATACGTGATCTAACAAACCATAACAAAATATACAAAAACATTTGTTTTAATTTATATATGTTCTCATCTTAAACCCACACCCATACATATATACATACACCTTCATCGATATTCTGGTATTACCTTCACTTTAGTTGGATAAATAACCAAAAATTATTTTAGCGATTTTTTATTTAAAGATTTGTGCCAAATTGCTCATATTTCATTTACATAGTTTTATTTGTACTCCGCTGGCATCTTTTGCCGGTTTTTTTTTTATTATTTCTATACATACGAGTACGTAGTCTTAAAGTAGTTAAAGGCATTCACTTGTTTTTCTTTATCTTTTTTGGTTGTTAATATTAATAAAAAAAAAACTACTTTGCAATATTACTTTTTAACTTGGTCGCAATTTATACGACAGCTTGTTAACGAGTTTTTGGATTTTTTTGTAGTGGCTTATAGTCTAAAATACAATAAAGAGTACGCTCAATATTTTTGGATATATTTTATAGATTAAGTGGATTTGTATGATACTCGTATGTATAAGTATTTAATAGATAAATATTAGTAAATAAACGAAGGTGATTTCTTATTTGGCGAGACTATAACCAAAAGTAATTAACCTTTTAATATTAACCACATCAATAAAAATATAAGTTAATTTTAATTAAAAGTTGTTTAAAATCTATACAGCGATACAAGAAAATGCTGTTAGTAACCAAATTTGAGACCAATCGAACGGTTCGGTTCCCCAAGACCTAATTTCCCTTCTTGTCAGAAATCGGTCCTTGGTCGGCTTTTCTATATCAAAGAAACGGCCACCTTAACATGAAGTTGTCGTAGAAGGTGCTCAATTTACACACATGAAACACCTTTAGCTGCGGTATCTAAAACTAGATTTTCAAATAAGTTTGACACAAATGCTCCACAGCCTGTACTAGTTGTGCTTGGGAATATTGACTGCCTAACAGCAAGCTTATATTTTGTGCGCGTGTGTTTAAATAAAAAGCTAAAATACCAAAGGAAACAACACTACACTCAGGTAACTTCTGCTGTAAATATTTGTAGTTGTTTGAGTTGTAATACAGTAATCTTTATTTTTAAGTGAAAAAAACAGTAATTTTGTAGAAGAAATTTAATTTTTGACTACATATGTAGTTATTAAAAAAAAACCACATCAATTTACTGTATTATGATTTTACATTTATTTTATACAGTAGTTTTTTTTTATTTTAAAAATAAAACAAATAAATGTTTATTTTTGGACTACATATGTGGTTAATTTTTACTACAATTGTGGTTAATTAGTTGAACAGTAAAAAACAAATAACAATTTTAGTTGAATTTACTGAAATGTAGGTCGTCCTTTCTTTAAGTGAAGTTTCATTTGTTTTTAACTACATTTGCAGTGGTCTTTACCTACATAGTATTCTAAGTGTAGAAATTATTTCATCAATTGTATAAAATTTTGGAAAAATTTTACCGATCTAACGATGAATTTTACAAATACACAAAGTCTAAAATATGCCACCTGTATTTTTCTATAAAAGCTACCCAGGCAGAAAAATACAATCGGCACATTGCTGACAAAGCGTCGGTGACGGTCGGTTATGCGTTTGCCAGAATGTGGGATGAACAATCTTAACAGTATTGTCCTGTTACCCTATTGATAACAGTGGCCAACCGTTGGCTTAAGCTTACTTGCCACCGTCGGCGTAACGTTGGTAAATCAAAAAATGTTGTACTTTTAAAATACCTTAAATTTAATTAATTTTGAGAAATATGTATGGTTGAATTTACTGAAATGTAAGTCGTCATTTCTTTAAGTGAAGTTTCATTTGATTTTTAACTACATTTGCTGTGGTCTTTACCTACATAGTATTCTAAGCGTAACACTAAAGAAAAGTAAATATTTAAAGTGCAGTGATATGCTCTGTATTAACCGGTCACAGAATAGATCTTTTGATGTCAGTTGCTTTATTTGTTGGCTTGTTTTTAAATTTTCGTTTTTTTAAAGAAATATGTAAAAAGTAAAAAAATTAAACACTTCCTAAAATATTGATATATAAAAAAAGGTAATATTGATATATAAAAAAGGGTTTACGTTGCGGTTACGTTTCGTAAACGGCTGTAACTCCATACAATGTGTAAAAAAAAGTACCAACATGCAATATGTGGTCTATGTTTTACATACTAAACAAATGGTAACGGATTTTCGGAAAGTAAATTCTGTTGAACATAGAATTTACTTTCCGCAAATCCGTTCCATTTTCACTAGTAGTCATGGGACCAATTCTTTCAATACAATTGACACCACTTAGCCCACAGCAATCTCAGATTGTACTAGTTCTGTGATAAATCCAGCTTTAACTTGTCATGGTATATGCCCTTTGGGGGCAATTGGCTTCTCATTCCCCATAGGCTTGTTGATTTTGAGTACTAGATATGGCTTAACATAAAGAAATCATAAAAAATAAGACAAATCTTAAAATTCTTCGTGAATCAATTAATTTCCCAAAAAAAAAACCGAACTTAAAGACTCTGAGAACCAAAATATAAAACACAATATATCAAAAATTTCTATTTATAAATCACAGTTTTGTTTTTGGATATTGTTGCTGGTGTTGTTGTTGTTGGCGATTGCTGTTGCGTTATTTAGCACCCTACATTTACCATGAAAAATGATCATGAATGTCGTTTCACCATACCCAACAAAATAAGCAGCTGAGCTCAAAACATCAACGATTAATTATACAATTTGACAGAAGTATGCTGAGGATCCTTAAGACTGACATTAAAGAAACAAAAAACGAATTTAAAAAAAAAACCTTTATATACATAATTGAGAGGATCATCGCCATTATAATGATCTTAATACAGAGAAATGAAAGCAAAATGATTATGTTAAAGTTCCTAACAAGGGGGAACACTCGTATAATTTAAGAAATAAATTAAAAAAAAACATAATTAATTATAAGAATTAATAACTGGATATGGTGGATGATAAAAGTGAAACGGATAGACTTAATTTTTAAAATACTTATTTAATTTATTATTTTAAATTGTACTTATTATAATGATGATTGAAAATTTTTATAAACATTTTTTGGTAAATATTATCTATAAAATTTATGGAATAAATGCCACATTATAAATTTTGAAAAAAAGCCTCATAACAATATAATCAATGTCGAAATAGGCAGACATACTTGAAGGAAATAAACATAGCTAGACAGAAACACACAAATACACTTATACAATTAAACAAAGCCAAAGGTAACATAAGCTATTTGCAGATTTATGCACATATGTATAGTAGGGTAGCTTTTATTTACAAGAAGCTAAAGTTTTGGAGGTATTTAAAATATAATTTTAGCATCAGTGAGTATGATTGTTATAAATGCAATATGCATATAACAAGCATACGCCTTAGTGGACATATTTTATATTTAATAATTTATTTTTTTTACATATTTGGTAATAACTTTGGAATTTATCGATGGATTTTCCAAATTTATACTTTATTTTCATCAGTAAAGAACACGCTTTTGACGTAGTTATCTTTGTAGAAAATGATATGTTTTTAATTACAAAAAAATTATTACTGCCCTAATACAGACAGACATCAATATAAGTATGTACTAAACATTTTCAAGTGTGTATGCATATAAACATACATATTTATAAGTACACTCGAAAAAAAAGTCTGGAAAGTCCGCAACATTTATGCTGAGTGTATCATTGCATAAAAATTGCTAATATCAGCAAAAAAAAAATAGTAAATTGGAAAAAATTTGCTAAATTTTTGATGGTTTTAGCAATTTTTCAGCAAGGATCCTCCATCAAAAATGTTGCTGACTCTACAGACTTTTTTTTAGTGTAGTTATATTTAATCATTCATACAAATTTGAATTTCCATGTAGTATATCAATTTATAAACACAAAAAAGAATCGTACATGTTCTGTATTTCACTTTCGGGTGAAAGTGAAAATTTCATAAAATTAATTTCACAACTTAATTTCGTTTTATTCGAAATTGAAGTGAATTATGTTTGTACATTGGCCATTTAATAGAAAAAAATTCAAATTGAGTCAATAATATTTTAGAACACAGTGTATATAGTGTCATGAATTTAAATTTTATTGCGATTTGTAATCACTTGAAATCCAGAACACAGCCGATAGCTTCTTATTAATATTATACAGGCTCATTTAATATTGATTTGTACAAAATGTGCATAATATTGGTTAAGATGTGGATGAATGGTTGAATAAATTTATATGCATTTTCTAGTACATACTACTATATTCTTGATATCTCTCGTAAGTGATTAATTCATAAGTACTTTATAACACTCAAGTGTTTAGTATACAAAGTTGAACTGAAATGGCAATTATGACACAAATCATTTACGTTTGATATAAAGACAGAAAGATGATGTATAATATGATGGATTGATATTGTATTGGTTTAAAACTTATGGAGATGAAGTTTTATTTGTATCGGTTAAATGATGGTTTATACTTCTAAATGATTTTATTGTATCATTTCTAAGCTCATCAATATATTATTATCGTTTTAAAAAAAGGCCATCATTATAAATTCCTTTTGTTAGGATTTAAATGCATTTGTAAAAGATATATCTAAAGGAAATTAAAATTTCTTGTATTTAACATAAATAAATAAATTGTAAAGAAATAGAGGTTTGAGTAAAAAATGTATTTAGTAATTTCCTGATAGTTTTTTTTTTTATACAAATCACATTAATCAATAAGTAGTTTTAAAATCGAATTGCATATATGTTTCATTAACCCTTGCACTACCCTTGTACACACATTTTTAAATACCCGAATTAAAAAAAATTAATATGATGCAACAACGAAATTTATCATATTATGGCCGTATATACATTTGAAATACAATTTGATCCAAAAAATGGTGGATCGTATTAAGGGCCGTAACTAGGAATTTGTTTTGGGGAGCCCGAAATTTTTTTTCAAAATTGTGCACAGAGAAATTTTTTTTTTTTTTTATCCAAATTTGGCTTTCATTAAGTACTCAAAAGTGAAATGGCAAGTCTAAAAAATGTTTAGCCAAGGGCTAAAATATCTACTTAAGTCAAGTAAAAATAGAAACAAGGCTACAGAGTTTTTATGCGAGAACAAGATACATTTTTCAACCAATTATATATAGTAATTATACTTTGTTTGGAAAATTTAACTTTGGGGTATCATTATTTTTTAAACACTTTTTACATCAAGAAAGTGGTGCAAATTTTCGTCTTGCAATACCTCTTCAGCGAAGAGGTATGGAAAGGAGTAGGAATATTTAAAGACAAAATTGCACCTTTTTTTTCCTTAACATTTAACGAACCTGAGATTAATCACTTTTATATAGGAACATTTTTTAAAATTTTTATGAATTTCTGTGGGAAAAATTTTTAAAAACTAAAATTCTTAAAGGAAAAAATATCCATTTAAATATAACTATCAATTAGCAAAGTTCACGGTATTTGGATTTGATCTGATTTAAAACAAAAAATGTTTAGAGTCTAAAGCATTTTTTATAAATAAATAAATATTTAAAGATTTTGGTGTAGAAAAAAATCATGAAAATGAAATGGGTTTTCTCTTACTTTTGAGTTAGTGTGAAACAATCCAAATGGAAAAAAACATTTTTTTGTTTTGGAAAACGTTTTTTGTTTTGGAAAACGTTTTTTACGTTTTTTACGAGAAATTAAGAAAAATGCAATAAAAATACGACAAAATAAATAAAAATATGCAATAAACATATGCATTTAAAGCAAAATAAGTAAAAATATGCAATAAATATGCATTTAAAGCAAAATATGAAAAAATATGCATTTATAGCAAAATATGCAAAAATGTGAACTAACGAATCGATGAACTTTTAATGCAAATTCTTTAATTCGTAAAGATATTTTATTTATTCTGTTCTCAGACGTAAGGAAAAAACTTGCATGTGTATGAACTTAAAGTCCCTGATAATTAGATATGCGCCAGATGGGAAAATTATTTTTTTTTTAATATTTTGTTCAATAAATACAATATTTTGGGATCAGTCAGGATTTCACAATTTTGAGATCAATTTGATATTATTTAATCCAGTAATATATCTGAAGGATCTAATTGGATATTACTGGATAGCAAGAATTTGAGATGAACTTGGATAATATTAAATATCGATCTATGTCAAATGCGATATGAGCCTATATTTGAGATAAAACTTTTTTTATCGGGTTAAATAGAAAACAATCTTAGTTATATTTCACATCAGTTTCTATTTAATTTAATGTAGCATATGCCAAACAAAGAATAATTCAACAAAACAATATTAATTGCTAATTAAATTTTCCTAAACCTACTTAAATTTATTATAATAATAACAATAAATTGTTCATTGACCACCTAGTGAAGATAACAAATAAATAATAAAAAAAATTGAACAAAGTGCATCATCAGCAATATAAAGATAATGATGAAAGCATAAATCAAATCATGTCATAACAAGCTTTGTCGGGTCGGCTTAAAGACAAACGTCAACTACAAGTGAAGCACCAATCGCTCATTTTATTTGATGTC
The DNA here is from genome assembly GCA_021234595.1 of Delia radicum. Classification (NCBI taxonomy): domain Eukaryota; kingdom Metazoa; phylum Arthropoda; class Insecta; order Diptera; family Anthomyiidae; genus Delia; species Delia radicum. The sequence goes on from CM037853.1 coordinate 239,353,769, forward strand.
GCACACAGAAAATGTCAATGTCATTTAGTCAAACTACATAAAACCAACAATAGTTGCAACAATAAACAGCAACAACAAACAAAAAAGAACTTTGGGGCGCAAAAATATTGTTTTTTTTCTCTCTTTTTAATTACACAACTACATAAATTGCAAACAACAGCAACAATTGTCAATTGGCAAATATACGAAAAAACCTTACAGAACAGCAACAACAGCAGTAGCAGCAACATTGATTAACTAATAAAAAAAAAAACTACTAACAACAACATGATGGTTAACGATTACAAAACAAAAACATGAGACTTAAAGAAAAACATGTCGTACGATTGATAATGTTTCGATAGAATGGCTGAAGCTGGATGACTGGAAGATGAAGCCGCCTTGGGAAGTACATGAAAAAACTATAAGAAACAAAAAAGACAGATCCACTTTTAACTGAAAAGATTACTAAGAATCTTTACAATAAATGCGTAAAAAATAAAACAACCGTTTTCCAAACATACATAGACGCCACTTTAAAGAAAATTAAACGAAACGCATCTGAACAAAAAAAAAAATAAAATCATTAAACAATTTCAAAAGAACATAACATTTCAACAAACTAAAACAATACTTCTCCATTAAACATACTTACATTCACAAGACCAACCAAAAAAAAAATCTACGAAAACATTAACAAAGCTGTCGATCCTCAAATGGTTGCAAAAACGATAAAAGCGCCTGAAACAATACTAAATATATCTAAACTATACACTTAGAAAAAAGTAGCGCAAACAAAATAACCTAAATACATAAATTGCCATATGTATGGTAGGGTTAAACTTTTTGCAATTTTCGCAAATATGCAAGCTCCAGTTTCAAAATCCTTTAGGGCATGGAAAAAACTAAGAACTGCGATTTCACTTTTTCGTGGTCGTTAAAAAAGTTTACGCACCAAATGCATTGAAGTATATACCATTTTTTTTTTTTTAATTAAAAAAGTGATATTTCGAATTGGTCAAACTTTCATCTCAAAAGTTTTATAAGAAAACCATAAGAATAAGAACGATTCGGTTGAAATGAGGTTGAAAATTTGGTAGCTGCAACCGATTTCCGAATTTGGTCATCTCAACCGAATTCTGAGGTTGTAACATTAAATGCATTAGGTTCCAAATCGGTTGTGTCCACAGAATGATTTTACATTAATCAAGGTTTGTTGACACAGCCTAATTATATGGCTGCAGCAACCGAATTAAATTTTAACTCGGCTGTAGCAACCGTATTTTTCATAAATCCGGCTACACCAACCGAATTTTTTATAAATTCGGTTGCGAATTTGGAATTGAAAACTGATTACGTTTTCAAAACAAAATAATATTAAAATCAACACACGAAACAAAAAATATAAAAATATCATATTGGAGCAACTTAAAACAAACTTGTGGATTAATTTGTAGAGTTTTCAATTGAATGTTTGCGAATATATTCATAGAAATGAGCATCGAAATCTGTAAGTATGGAAACATGAGGAATATGTTAAACATAAAGTTTATTCTTGTTTTAATTATTCGATAATTTGCTATGGTGAAAATATGATCACTATCCCTTATAAATATCTAGCACACAATATACAATTGCGATTGAAAAATGCAAAAGAGAAAGGAGGCTGGTCTTTTAAGATCAAAAAGTGTATCTACCGATTCAGAATCGTTTAGTACACGTTTTTAGAACTGATTTTTAGAGATCTTTCTAATTTAAAACTTTCTGCAGGTTATTTGGTATGGAAATTATTGCATATCACAGTTAATAGTCAAAATCAATAAGTAGTTGATGTTTTTCAGATAACTATTGTTCCACGTGTTTAAGAAAACTATTGGTTAGAAAATCATCATTATCTTATTTGACTGGATGGCATGAAAATCATCATATAAACAATTACTAGTGCATTTCAATTTTAGCTCCTTTTATATTCAGACTGATTGTAAGTTGTATGTACTGTTTGGAAGAAAACGTACTGAAAAGGAACTATCGTATTTGATCAAAATACTCTAAAAACGTTAAATATTAACATTTCTTCCAAAGATTTTTAAAATTACCCTTTAATTGAAACGATATTTATGCTCCATTTTTATAAAGAGTTATAAAGATATACGTTTTATTTTAAAATGTAATAAAAGTTTTATTGTTTCATAAAGCACCCTTAGATCACAATGGACTGGAAAAAGTACACTTTTGTCCAAAGCCTGCAAAAATAAGTGATTTATTTTTTGAAAGTGATTCATTTTTTTGGAAAATAACAATTAAGTACCCTTGCAATAAAAGAGTACTTACTGCAAAAGTGTATTAAAAAGGAAAACTTTTTATAAAATAGTACCGAAAATACTTTAAACGAAAGAATCTTCCAATATTCTTTAAGTGTACAATTCTTCAAATGACAAATTGTTACTTATTTTTAACTTCCGAAATGTTACCTTTATAGCCCATTTGAGGAAACGGTACATTTTTTAATACTATTTTAGAAAAATTGTGTTTCTTTTAATACTCTTCTCAAGAACTGATACTTATTTCAGATTATAATTTCCTGATCTAAAAGATGCATGACAAATCTGCGTTTTAATATCGAAAAATATTGTGAGAATTACGTAAAAAAATATAAATATTTGGTTAGGACGACCCCGTTACATAAAGGATTCGGTTGTAAATGGAAATGACGGAAATGAACTAAGAACTATTAAGCACAACACTATATCAAACCGTTGCGACAATAAACCTTTGGTCAATATTTAAATTGGCAAAAAATTTGATTATAACAACGCATCATTTTCCTTGAAAACAATTTTTATACTATTGTTGCAATTCGGAGGCTTAATATTTTCTCTAAGTGTATCTCAACCAACAGTAGCAAACCCAATTGTCGTAATCATCCAAATAAGGATTTTTGTAATTTTTTATTTTCCTTTTCTCCACAACTGATCTCCAGTGAGCTTTTTGTTACAAATCTGTGTCAAAATTTTTATTTAGTATTGAAGAAGTTAAAAAAAATATATATACTGAAGGAAAACAGTCATATCGAATATTTTAGATGATTCTTATAAACTGACTGCAACATTACGTCTAATCGTTTATTTAGTCGAAATAATAAAAAAATATGTACATAAACTCTAAACAGAGAGTTGAGGAAGAAAGCAAAAAACAAAGCGACAAGTGATCATATCACATGTCGCTTGCAATCTCGTTGATCACAATGTCAACAAGAAATCCCGCGGGGCAAAGCATTTATAAAACATTTAAGACTTTAAAGCTACTGCAAAAAAAAAATAGCAGCAAAAAATATTTTTTTTAACAAAAAGATGAAGAAAATATGATTTCTTCTTTGTGGCATGCTAAAAAACTAAATGCCAGGGCATTTTAAGTTTTTTTTTTAGTTTTGTTCTTTAGAGGATGATCGAAGACAAAATCAATGATCAATGATGATCGACAACAAACACCGATATGAACAACAGTAACAGCAGCCAAAGGATTGTTATCATTTAAAATTGATGATAAACGTACTTCTACTTCTTTGCTTAAATGTTGTTGTTGATCGTTTGTTGCTGTTGTTAAACAACAATAACAATAAATATCCGGTGTTAAGTCTTTAAATCAATTGTATAGAGTTTAATCATAATCATTTGTGAAATGTTAAAATCGATAAAAATTTATTACACCATTACGATAATTAAAATTTCAGAAGTTATGTTTTAAACAAAAGACCTTTTTTTGTCTGTGAAGAGTATAGAGTTTCCGCATTTCCACCTAAATTAAAGGTATGTTTTTTTTTAATATGTATTTTTTTTATTGCATAATTTTAAAAAGGACAACCATATAAATAAATTGCTTTTTGAATCAGAGAAATCAGATAACACCAAGTTCTTCAAATTTGCAATACGACAAATTTCCAATACGATGTCTAGTTCTGCAGTTATTGAAGTTTCAATTTCGAAAATTTTGATTTTTTTACATTTGAGATCATCAGAGTGGCCCTTAAACTAAAAATTTTTAGCGCGAACAATTTTTTTTAGTAGGCTAGAACTGTGATACTCACTTATATGGTTTCAGAAAGCAAAGCACAAGAGAAAAACATTTATTTAATAACCTCTTTTTTTGCACATAATCCATTTCAGCGACCCTTTTCAAAAAATCTAAAAAATGATCAAAAATCTTTTGGGTCATAAGTATTTATATCCCGCTTCAAGAGTTGCAAAAACCAAAAAAAGTGGAAATGCTGAAACGCCATAGTGAAGAGTTTAAAAATGTATTTTCAAACAAATTGAAGTATATTTGAAGAAAATTCATGGATAAATTTCGAAGTTGTAACAAAAACTACTGCAAGCATTAAAGGGTTTTAAGAAATCAATATAAACAATATTTAAACAATTATTTATAAAAAAAATAAGGAAATAGTTTATTAAAAATTTAAATTTAAAATTCGGACACAAATAAATTCTTTAATTTCTAACTTAGTAGGACTTTTAAATTTTTGATTTGAATTAAAATGGTATACTTAAAAAAAACACCCAAAAAACTATACACAGAGAAAAAATTTAGCTATTTCTCAACTGAAATTCAGTTACTACGACTTAAATTGAGTTATTACGAATTTCAGACGTTTGGCCCAACTTAACATTAGTTTTCACAACAAGGTTGAGCTAAATTTCAGTTGCAACTCTCAAAATATTCAGGACTCTAATGTTAGCATTAATATACACTTTTAAATTCAGTTGGCACTTTATTTCTCTGTGTGTAGGCAAAAATATAAAAATTTATCTACGTTAGGGACTTATTTTTTTAGTACTCTATATAAGAAACTGATTAAAAGTCGGTCCATCCGTTAACACTGCACAGTGGCACCCGATTTTCAATATGTTGTTTGAAGAAAAAGGAATTTAAAATAAATATAGAAAAAAAAGTTCAAACTACCGAAATGTGAAAAAAATCTACAGAGATTTTAAATCGGTGCAGACCTTTTTTCTTGCATATCGTTCTAATATATTAAGTATTTTCTTTATAGAATTAGAATGCCCTAAAAAGCAATTTTTACTACATAAAAAGTGCCAGGCAATCGTAGAGATCAGAAATTATAAAATAACTACCAAGATTTCACACATATTCTATAATATTCGCTCTCATTTTTACATTTAAAATCAACTCCGGCACTGATCCCTATAGGTTTTCAAAGTTTTGGCATGCCACAAAATTAACGATTATTTTTTGATTTGAATTTTTTTATATTTTATGTGCAGTATGTAACAAATTTGCTATATTTGTATAGGAAATAGGCAAAAAAATTTGCTTCATTTTTGGACTTGAGATAAAAAAATGTATTGATTAAAAACAGCAATGCACAAGAGAACAAAAAAATGTGTGCGTTAAGCCAATCATCGTTTTCTTATTGCTGACAACTGAAGATTAGATGATGCATATGAAACAATTGTGAAAATTATCAAACTTTTTAAAGAGCAACAAAGAAAAATCAAATTTGAGGTAGAACAATATTCTACCTAAAGACATGAAAATATAGAAACTCCGAAAAACCATTTTTTTGATACAAAAACTAAAACATTTTTGAACATTTTTTTAAGTTTAAAATTTGTGTGTTTTAATACCAATACTTGGCTTTGACTGCTTCCATTGTTAAGGCTGAAACATAATTGGCTTAAGTGAGTTAAGTCAGGTATTGGCATGAAACGAAAATTTAAAATTTTCAAATTTAAATACATGTATTTTCAAATTTTCTTTTTATACCACCACCTGACTTAATTTACTTAAGCAAATTATGTTTCAGCACTTTAAAAATATTTATTAAAGTTTTCTCCATAATTTTTAAACTAACAAATTGTATTTTTTTTTATATTTTTCTATTTAACATTTTAACACTTTGTTGATGATTTTTTTATTCTATTTTCCAAACAGCCACTGTTTATGTTTGTTTCCACCTTTTTTTATTATTCCTTAACATTTTTATTGAATTAAAACTATATGAAAGAAATGGAAAACCCACTCAAATATTGACGCTATGCTCTGGCGCAATTATAATTGGAATTGAAACATGTTTAACAAGATCTAAATAAATATTATTATGCGCAACGAGCAAGGCGCGGCGGCGTTAAACATATCACCAGACCCAGGCATGGCAAAGAGTCAGCCTGGCTGGCTGGCTGGATAACTGACTGACTGAATGAATGGCAAACAAGCCAACCAAATAAAATTGTACTGGTAAGTTGGTACAAATAAGAAGTCAAAGTCTGACACTCAACCAGTGAGCCATATATGTAGACAAACATATGAACGTATGTTTAAATATGAGAGTTAACGAAGAAAAAGAAGCAGCAACAGCAGAAGCAAAAGTTTAACATGTACGTAAACAAGAAGCAGCAAAAGCATATTTATGTTGATTCAGTGGAATCATCAACAAATGGATAAAAAATCTGTGATAATCAAACACCTTTTCTTATAATGGACACATTTTGTCAAAGTGCATTGACTTTTTTGCGAAATAACATAATTGCAGTGCAGTTTAATTTGTTGGCCGCTCTTAAAAGATGTTACTGTACATAATACCAATAACGAAAAAAAAGTTGCATATAAACATATTTTCACGGCTGCATTAACTTAAAAATATACCAGAAATAAAAACACAACAATATAAGAAGAAATTTCTTAACTAAAGTTACCAGATCTTTTATTTTATTTATAAATTTTGATAATTGTTGGTCGATAAAGTCAAATAAAAAGCTTCATATTTATGAATGTTTCAGGAAATTTTATCCCAATGTCACCTTTCATAGCATTTATGAAACATTTCATAAAAAACAAAATTAATTTCATTATATTTATGAAATGTTTTCCTATATATAAAGTATATTTTGTATTAGTAAGGATGTCATTATTTTTGTATACAAAAAATCTATAAATACCTTGATATGGTCATTGTAATTCGTGTTGTTTATGAAATGTTTCATAAATATTGATGAAATTGTTACATTGAACTAATATTTATGAAACTTATTGCTGTTTTTCTCTGGTTGTACAAACTGGGCACTTTAAATCTTAATGAATCTTGGATATGGTGTAAGGGATAAAAACTATTGAACAAACTATTTTGTTTGGGGTCAAACCTGACCCCATTTTTTTTGCGTTTTACCATGTATGTTTAAAAGGAAAAAAGAATTTCTGTGATGTATCCTATAGAATATTAAAAATATTAAAAAGTTCTCAAATAAAGAAGTTTCGAACAAACTTCGAACTCATTTTTACAACCTGAAAATTAAATTGCAAAGGTATGTTTAAGAGAAAATATTTTATACTGTTTTCCCCTCTATCGCTCTAAGAGTCGTGGTTTTCACCACTGTGTAGTTTCCTTGTAAGTTAGCAAAGACTTAAAAAAAAATTTAATTTGGTTTAGTTTAGTTTAGTTTAGACTACGGATTAACATACAATTTTAATTTTTTGTACGATTTTGGAATTCTAAAAGTATCTTTCCACAAATTTTTAAATAAGTTCAAGTTTCTTCAAAAATCTTCGATGCAATATTGTTGTTTTACTTCTTAATACACTTTTGAATTCCAAAATTCACATGATGCTTTATTCGCCTAACCACCTATTATCTTTGTGTCTAAATTTGCGATTTGTAAAGCGACTGCATACAAAATTCAAATTGTTTTGGGTACATTAGTCAAAAACACAGTGTAATACAAACATGGTTGCATTCGTCGTGCTATCAGTTAGTGATATCAGAGAATTTAGCTTTTGAAGTTCAAAAAAAAAAAAATGGAAGAAAACATTCTTTTAAAAATTGCCTCATTTCAACCATTTTGTAAGCAAACTAATTTAAACAGATAGTGGTTTAGCACTTTAACCATTTTCAGATATTTTCTCCACTTTGATTTCCATCTGGCATCCTTGTTTTTAGCAATAATAAAAGGTAATAATGATATTATGAATTTAAAAACGAAAGAATGAAAGAATTTGCCAACTAAAAACTGAGACTCAAGTATAAAATGAATAACAACTTTAAATGGAAATGAAAATGCTAATTTATATGTTTCATATGATATTCAAGACCAGACTACAACACAAAAAAAAAATGTTCAAGTATTAAAAAATACGCAAAGTATATGTTGCTGTACACAGTGAAAATTTTCTTGGGCGAGTTTTAATAAAACTTTTTTTTTAGTAAAATTTTCATTTCAAGGTACCGATACATTTTGTTAATTTAATGAAAAATCTTCATAATTTTTATAAAACTAGTTTTTAATTAAACTTTTTATTGAGTGTATGAAACTTTTTAATAAATTAAATTTAATTTTTCATAAAATTTAATGAAAAATTGCATTAATTTAATGAAAGTTTTCAATGGACGAGTTCTAGTGAAACTTAATTTATTTGCAGATAATTTCATTAACAGCAAGTAGATAATTTTTTTAGTGTAGAAAAATAAGTATCTTATGATAATCCCAGGTATAATTCTTAACTGGAGACCACGACATTACGACTTACGTGAGTAGCAATATTTTCAAATCTTAATAGAAGCTAGTTTTACTTGCAATTAAGATATGATGAGGTACCGCATACATAACATTTAGTTATTGTATGATTAAAAAAAAAAATAACGTAAGAATTAATTATACATTGTAAAAAACAATATGACTGATAAAAAGGTGATATTACTACAATAAGAACAGCAACAAAAATAATTAATATTATATTACAAACATGATAACCCAGTAAAAATTTACATAACTTATGCTTATAGGAACTATAGATACGTTTTATATACAACAAAAAATATTATTTTTTAGCTGCAAAACCTCACGTTTAAGGGCTAAAAAGTGTAGTGAACAACTGTTAAGCCATAAGTGGCTCTTTAAGGATTTAGAGAGCATTACTAGCCAAAAGCTAATGTCTGTGCCAAGGTTATAACCCCACGACAAAACTGCTCACTTGAATTCGCCAAAAGGAATTTTCAAATCAACTAGAGAAAGGTAAATCAATAATCGCTGTTGGTTGGTAGGACTGCTTAAACATAAATTTCTTTTAAAGGCTGAGATAAAGTTCAATCTTGGTGGTCCAGATGGTTTTAACAGCTATTGGAGAAAGGAACCATTAATATAAAGTATTATAAGATAAATTGCTGCCCTTTATTATAGAATATAGCAATAAAGAATTCATTTTCCAACAAGACAATGCCTCAGTACATGTAAGTCGTCAGACGATGGAATGGCTATCATCAAAAAATATAAGAGTATTGGAATAGCACGCATGTTCTCCGGATCAAAACCCCATTTAGAATATATGGGGAGTATTAACCCGTCGAGTTTATTCAGAAAACCGTCAACGTGAAAGTGTTTTTCAACTAAAAGAAGCAGTTATTAATGCGTAAATATCTTTAACGGAAGAACTTCGAATAAATATGGTAGACAGTATGTCTGATTGAATTTTCGAGTTGATTATAAAAAGGAGGCCTCGCGCATTATTAAAACCGCTGCTTTAAAATATTTTTCTTAAATTTTTGTAAATTTTGTTATATTAAGTGTATTTATAGTTATGAATCACTAATTGATTGTGTTATTCCTTTTTAAATAATATAATTAAAACAAAATTAACTGTTTTTTGTCAAATACTATTAATTTTCCATTGATTTTACATTTAAGCCGGTGAAACGGTTAAACAGTATTACCTGTAGTTTTAACAAAGGTTTAGTTTTTTCAAAATATATCGTCTCTTTCATAATGAAATGGTAAAAACCTTACAACGAGATATTTATGTTCTGTGGTGTCCTCTAGAATGCTATATTAGGGGTGGAATTAGTGGATAAAATGTAAGACCGACCCCTATGTACCAGAAATTCTTAATTGTAATAATTAAAAACGTGAAATTTTTCAAAATTTTGTGTGCTTTTTTTAAGGCTTATAACTCTCATAGTCTTCTTATTTCAAGTGTACGATTAAATTATTATTTTTTATGACACAAATTCAGCTACGTCAAGAGAAAATAGTACCTGAATTTGAGACAGCAGAATTTAGGTGACCTAAATTTTAGCAGACAGTTTAATGTACAGTTGTAGTTCAATTAACTAAGAATTTGACTAAATAAACAAAATTTTTCAGATAAATTAACATACATTTTTTGCTTAAATGTTCTATCCGGATCGGACCAGAGGCAAGTCCATATTTACTACTAGGAGTAATGATTTTTGTTTCATTTTGCTCTACCTCGCTTAGTTTCCGAGATATAGCCTAATTTATGATTGTCAAACAAACAAAATAACACCACAAGTGAGACTGATAGCTGAGACACAAACATTTTTTTTTTTTTTTTTGAAAATAATTGTGGTTTAAATTCACTGGCAAATTTGTAAATTTGAAAATCGCGAACTACCAAAAAATTAATTTAAATGAAATAATATAACTAAGAACTTTAGCTAAATAACTGATTTTACTAAATAACTGATTTTTCTAAATAACTAACACTTTATACCAAATTTTGTTTTTATGAGTGTAAAGTCTTTGAAAGAAAATTTAAGAAGGTATAATTCAATAAGATAAAATACCATATAAATCATGTTCCGCCTTGTTTATATTCAGCAAAAAGTTTAATATATCAATTAAATATATTAATTGATATGATTAAAATTTTAATTAATTTTTTTTCTGATTTTTTATTGAATTTAGAAATATTTTAATTGAAATTTTAAAAAAGTTTGCTGGGTTATAGTGTTCTTATTTCATTACATATATTTTTTTTTTTTTTTGCCATAAATTCTGCAAATGATAACAAGTAGGTCATATATGAATAATAATTTTATGATAAACATAAAATTAAAAGAAAATTAATTATAAAACACTTGTTTACAATTAATTCGTCACAAAAACTTGCTACACACCATGTACAACGACAATCATTATTATTGCAATTGTTATTCATCAGCAGTAATGAAACAAAGTCATTGTTATTCATTATGAAGTTTTGCAAAAGAGTGATTCCCAAGAATGTCGTTTAATTATAAAGTATAAAGAACAATGCACTAATAGGAATGACTCAAATTTCACATAGACTCATCGGTAAATTATTGAAAAAATTTCATACAAAAGATTTTGAAACTAATAATATATTGCAAAAAATATATATAACTTTTTTGCAGTGATTTTTTTTTCTGTAACAAATCAGGTTACACAAATGAAGCAAAAAAAAAAATCTGATCCAATCATAATGTTAATGTGGAAGTATTGTAATCAAATTTCTTAAGGGATTAACATAAAAAATTTAAAAATTCATTGTAACCCATGATGCAACATGAGAAGATATGACATGTGGGTTGTAAGAAAACAAATCTCTCAAGAGATTTGTAACTTCCTTAATTTGAACAATAGAAAATAGAAAAAAAGTAGGAAACAGCATTCTAACATTCCCTGATGGATTAGCTAGATAACTAAGCAAGAACCAGAGCAATAAATACAACAAGGCAATTGTAAAAACACTACACAAAAAAAATTGATCTAAATTTTAAAAAACTACCTGTAAGATTGTACAATTTCACATACAACATATTCTTAACAGAGCAAAAATAAATTTCAACTTGAATGCACTTTTTGTAAATTTACTTATTTTTCACAATTTCTTTTCTTTCCTTTTCTTTGGTATTATTTTTCGTTTGATTCTTTTCATGTTCTTCATGGATAAATGCTCGTATGTTGTAGGTATGTATCCAAGTGTATCTAATGTATTTGTTTCATAATATCACCTGTCGTTAAATAAATGTTTTCTGATAAATAGCCATAATGTTATGAAATGAAATTTTTGTGATGTAATTTTATATAAACACTGAGAATACGATTGAATATGTGCGCCATAGTAACTATTTTTGGTAACATCATAAAAATGCATTTGTCCATGAAGCATAAAAATAAATAAACCGTATAGAAATAAAATAAATAGCTAAAAAATATTTTTGATTCTCTAAAAAAACAAAAAAAAAAACTAGAAATGAAATGAAATGTATGTTAAAAATTCTTGCTTTCAAGGGAAATTTTAGTCTTTAAGACCGACAAAAACCATACACTACAAAATATTAGTGTATTTAATAAAAAATTTAATTGGATTTGGAACAATTAGGGAATTTGTATTATCAGTTAAATCTATTGCTAAACATTTAATTAAAACTTTTTATTTGAACTTCTAATTATTTTAATTTAAAATCTTCTAAGTTTCAATTAAAATTTTAATCATATTAACAAATTTTGAGAAAACACAAAAAAATAATTAAGTTAAAAATATTATAACAGTTTTTAAATGATCCCAATGAAAAATGACACCAATCCGAAAATGAAAAAAGGCTCCAAATTTTTCTATTAGTGACAACATCACGAACATTTGGGGCAATTTTTCCAGCTCAACATTTAGTTAAAAAATCACCCCAATTATCAAAAATTACCCCATTTTAGGTTTTTAGCGGTTAATTTCGTTCTATTGAAAGTAACAATAGATAAATTTTGTTATCAATTCAAAGATTTTTTGAAGACGCATCCACTGGTGTACAAATCATACACAAAGACTTTCAAGTATTTTTGTTATTAAAGAATACGTGTTTTGAACCATATTAAATCTGGCGATTTATTAAAGAATTTTAGTTGTATTAAGCTAAAAATAATGCATATCAATGCCTACTTAATTTAATGGTGAGCATGTTTGAGCTTTTTCCGATATTCGAAACCGCTTGGTTTTTATGAGACTTTCCCGCAGAGCTATTTTCCCCTGTATTTCAAACAATGCAAAAATGTGGCACCTCTGGGTTCACTATATAGGCAATATGGGTATCATTTTTTTTTTCTTGAGTACTTTAACCGTGGGTACAAACAAATCTAGTTTTCGTAAACACACCAGTTTTCATACAAAAACAACTTAAATTTTAAAATTACTTTTTAACACTTAAACTTAAGATTGGGCAGCTAAAAATATGTGTCTCTTTTGTTTTGCTTCTTTGTAACATATTCAAAATTCATTAAAATCAGCGAGATCAGTTTCAAAATTATAAAAAAAAAATGTTAATAAAATATGCGCTGCTCTCAAAAATTTTGAATTAAAAATCACGGTGATTTTAAAATCCAAATTTTTGCGAGCAGCGCTTGAATAACTGGTTAAAAAAATATAAGAAAAAAAACTGTGAAATGAAAGAAGTACATAAAGCCTCAAGTTATTACAATTTAAAACACCTAATAACGAGAATGTCTGTTTAACTCTAAAGACAGTCTCGTTAATGTTCATAATAACTTTAATGACATTCGGAATACCTTGGTCAGATTTGTGGCGACTTGCAATGGAATGTTTGAAAATTATAATAAATATACATTTATCAAATACAATTATTTTGGGGAAATTTCAGCTTCATTACTGTTATAATATTTATCGTATTTTATTTTGACGCCTTTTTCCTTTTCATAAAAATGCTTTTATTTGTTTGGGGCCTTTTTCCACTATATATTGAAGCGATTTTTCATTTCAAATGACCCCAAAATTGGGTCCTATTTTCATTTTTCGCTTTGGGGTAATTTTTCATTGGGGTCATTTTTCAAGGATACATCTATAACTCTTTCACTACCGAACTTAAACTGCTGGAAATTTTGCAATTTTGTTGCGGATTAGTGTTTATCGCCCCAAAATTTCTTAAGAAAAGTGTCGTCAAAAATATTTTTATTCTACAACTCCTTCTATGTAAAAATCCATGGGACATATATATAACATTGACCCTCAACGGCCAAAATTAGTGAATACCTTCCCCAAGTATAACCGAAAGATGTGTCGAGTTTACGTCATATGACACATGTTTTTAAATTATTTTGCTATGCTTAATACGAATATGACAAAATTTTGAGTCGTAAATCGAGTTTTGATTGTAGTCCCAAAATGTCCTATTTATACGATATTTCAATTTGGAGACTAGATTTAGAATTAAGAGACACAAATCTATAAATATCACTATTTTAAATGAAATCAAGCAAAGATTGCTTAATTTTCTAAACGAACAAAAATAGAAAAACTGAACAAAAACTTTCTCTTTTTTACCTTTGACGACCAATTGGATATATAAGTATGTCCCATATTGTATCAGTGTCCTGTAGAAAATGGAATGAAACAATTCCAAATATCTCAATGATTCTTGAAACTTGAATGATTGGACCATGTCGTACCAAAATATCATCCCATAAGTAAAGTAGTATATAAAAAATGGGACATATATCAACCATTCGTCGTCGAAGGATTAATTAAAAAAAAATGTATCCCAATTAAATATGTTATTGATTCAATTAAGTTCATAATTAATATTGTAAACAAAACTTAATTGCAGCAATTAAAAAATAATCAAAACTTTTAACTGATTTCAAAATTTATTTCAGCATTATCTTTTTACTTAACTAAATATTTACTTTTTATTTTACTAAATATAGAAAAACTAAAGAATAAAAAAAAATCATGACGTAATTGCGAATAAAGAAATACACTGATAATATTCCATGCATAACAATACGAAAAAAATGTGAAAATAATAAAAAATTTTGTATATTAAACGAAAGTTTGTTTATATGACGAAAATTTTCGTTGTTTTGGAATTTTTTTTTTGTAATTTTATCATGGATTGCTATTAGTGTAGTAAGGGGCTCTTAAAAATTATGTGTTGGATACCTTAATAGTGTTTCATATTGTAGTTGATGTATAATTGTTTAAGGAAGTTGTTTACATATGGAAAGTTTGGAGTTTTTTTACATAATCTATGATAAGTAGTTGGACAATTTAAAAACGCTTGTAGTTAAAAAAATATTTTTTTTTGAAACAGTATTTTTATTTAAAACACAGTATAGACTATAAATTATTAATTCAATTTTTGTAGAGAACCTTCAAGCATGCGTTGGGTGACATTCATTTCAATCTTTTTACACTGCTTTTAATTCTTTAGTGCATTTGGCTTCATAACCATTTTCATACGCCAGAAGTCCTCAATTGGGCGTGTTTTTGGGACGTTTGGAGGATTTGCGTTTTTCGGTAGAAAAGGTACGTTTTTTGCATTAAGCCAGTCTAACGTCTTTTTGACATAATGACAGTTTACCAAATCTGGGCAAAATAATATGTCGTCTTTAGAGTGTCTATCTCTGATACATTTTCCAGTTCTACAAAGCATTTATTAATGTAAACATCCGAGTTTATAGACATAGTCTTTTAATCCTGGATGTTAAGATGTGATATATCTTTTGCCGAAATGGCTGCGCACAGTAGTACTTTTGGCTTAAACTTAAACCATTTAATAAAATCCAGTATTAATACCTCCGTTGTTCCAAGAAGAAGAAAAGTATTTTTCATCGTCCAAAATTAATTGAAAATTTGTTTTCATGAAGTTTTTTCTCCGTTGTCTGGATTTTGTTGGTACGCCTGCCAATTGTTTTTTTTTTACTATATTTGGGTACTGTCTTCCTCTAGTAGTGTTTCACGTTCATTTGGAGTAAGTTTTCGCGAATTGTTTCCTTGGAAACGCGAAATTTTCTGTTTCAACAACTTTCATTTTGAATTTTTTTACTTTTGAATATTTACAATAAGGATTAAATGTATAATATAAGATTTTATTGACATGCATTTTGAAAAAAACATGCCTAGTTAGCAACAATTTATATTTGATTGGACCCATTTTACTTAGTTGGCATAGTTTATTTGTAAAAAAAAACAATTCCAGAAAAATGTTGCGAACGACTTAAATATAAACTAATACTTTTTATTCAAGTCTTTCGCTGACAAGATTTTTGCGATATCGTGATTTGTTCTGTAAATACTATTGTAGGGTATTATTACAACAAAAACCAAAAATATTTATTTAAATCAGTGATGTGCTTCCTCTCAATTTCCAACCACACGGGGTTACAGAAGAAAATGCTGCTTACGCTGCGTCAACACACGTACACTATAAACATCTTCGTATGGCTTTCGATGTGCATATTCGGCTTTTGCTTTGTTCTCACTGAGTTAAAAGAAAACAAATCAATTGTAGTTGAACCATTGTTGAAGCAACACCACGCTGCGGAACACAAATAAAAATACACGTAGAAATATGTTTGATGATGAATGGGAAAATACTTTTTTTTTTTATAGAGAATATGGATGACGATGCACAATGCTTAATTTGTAATAAAATTATAAGTGAAAAATTTTTATTTATTTATTTTTTTATTTAAAAACCCTAAACAAACACCAGTGAAATATTCGTATTTTAAATAAAAATATTAATTGACCCAGCAATATCTTTACTTATAGAAATAAGTCTGTAGAAAAAGCATAAAAAGTAACTAAAAACTAGTTAAAAATGACCCCGCAGAAAAAAACCAGTTGAATTAACAGATTTTTAAACTAAATATTTGTAGACTTAAAATAGCAAAAATAAACCTGATGAATAGTAACAAAGTAACAAAAACACCTGCTAACATTAGCAAAACTAATTACTAAATATCTGTACCCAAATAAAATCATAAACATTTTGAAAATTTTAAGTTTTTTTTAATGCAATTAAAAATTTTCCGTTATTAAATCAGAAATTTACAATTATTTAGCAAAAATTTCAGTTGGTTTAACAATTTAACCTGTTATTTGCATTTTACAAAATTCGGGCTAAATTTAGCAAAAAAAAAATGTTAACACAACAGTTTTTGTTTGATATTTTAAGTCTGCAAATATTTAGTTAAAAAATCTCTTAATTCAACTGGTTTTTTCTGCAGAGTCACTTTTATCTAATTTTTAGTACCTTTTTTTTGCTATTTCTACAGACTTATTTCTAGGAGTGTACCAAAATTATATTTGAAATTAATTCTTGTACAGTCATAGAAATGAAAGCTATACTCATAGAAATAAGTCTGTAGAAATAGCAAAAAAAAGTTACTAAAAATTAGTTAAAAATGCCCTTCTAAATTTAGCCCGAATTATGTAAAATTTCTATGAGCGCATTTGTACAGCTTTATTTCTATGAGTGTAGCTTTCTTTCTATGCAAAAAATCTATTTTTTTAAATTGTAACAAAATTTTTTTCACTTGAGTACACACACTAATATGATACAACGCTAAACTGTTTCTGAGCCATGGTGGTTCCCAGGAGCCCTTGTCCGCTTAAGCCGAAATAGAAAAAAATATATATTTTTTAGTTTCAAAGGGGTTCATATATTAAAAAATATATTTTTATGAAATTCACTTTTTTCAAAAAAAATCTTTTTTCTGCAATTGAAATTTATTATCAGTGTACCGTAGAATAAACTTCGTTTTTTCGCTGCTACACACACAAGTATAAATGCAATAGTGTGCGTAAAGAACATCACTGATTTAAATGTTGTAAATAAAATAACATTGAATTTACACAAAAAAACAACAAAAAAAAAAATTGACTGTGGGAGAGTTGTTTTCAAATGCTGTTTTCTCTCCTCATCTTTTAATATTTTCGTAATATACAACAAAAAGATGTTGCAACTCAACCATAATAGTAAATGCATTTTAAAAATAATGAGATTTTAACACAAAAGAAACCAAGAGATACTTTTTATAAAACAATCTGGGAGATACATTTGTATGCTCTTGAATTGAGTAAAAGAGTATTATAGCCATTAAGAGTAAATTTAAGAGAGTTTTGAAACAAAGATACTCAATTTTAAAACTGGTTTTGAAACTCGTAATAAATTTTTACTCTCAATTATTTTACAATCTTTAAGATATTTTACTCAAACATGTGTGAGATAAATATAATAAATTGGATAAAGTATAATTGAAAATATTGAACGACAATGTTAACGAAATATTTTATAATCTTTCAGATATTTCATTTATTAATGCAAAGACTTTAGTTTACTTGACTAAAAGTAAAATTTGTATGCTAATATGTATATCTAAGATATTTAATTACTGTAACATATAAATTGTTTTTTAATATTAAATTAAGCAATTTGATATTAAATAATTTGTAAGACATTTTAGTGGGGTTTTTAATAAAAAATCTAAAAAGTATAATGTTTAGATGCTCACTACAAGAATTTTTTTTATTACTAACAAAATTTATATCATTCTGACCTTAATAATATTTTCACAAAAAAATGATTGTCGTCAAAGTGTTAAATTAATGATTTGTTTTTATCTATGAAAATTAAAATGCTATAACTACAAGAAAAGTCAAGGTAAGCCAAGAAATAACAACATTGAAAATCTTTGTTAATGCAACTTTTGGTTAAGCTCTGCTTTGAAATGCTCTATAAGAAATGCTCTATACTGAAAACTGAGATTTTGAGTATTTTTCCCACTAAGATGAGAATAATTTATTTTGTACTCATATTTAAATAAAACCATAATTTTATTTTACACTTTTCGAATTTTTTGTTTAAATTGCTTTAAAATTATTGCAATAATGGTTTCAAGTTTGATTAAAACGGTAATCTCTTACTCAAAATGCAACAAATCTTGGCTTAAAACTCTGGCTGTGACAGAATTACTCAAATTTGTTAAAACTTAAGGCTGCTCTGTTTTTCATTTTGTTTTAAAAAATACGGAGCCAAAACTAAGTAAACTGTAACTCAAAATGCAAACATTTCTGGTTTTGTCGAGACGACTCAAATTTTGTAAACTAAAATTTAACTTAATTACAGCTTTATTTATTATAAAAACAATAAGTTTTTATGATATTTTATTGAAAATAAAATAAGTTGTTTATAAATTATTTAGTTAAAATGTTAGGTAAAATGCTGTTAAGCCAAATAAAAAAATAAATATTCTCTGAAATTTCATTACAATCTACCACGATTATTTAATATCTTTGTATCTTTCTTTTTTTTTTATATATGTATATCTTTCCTAACAAAAGTAAAATCTACCCTCTTTTACTCTCCTGACAATGTTACGACAAAAAACCAACTCAATTCTACTCATATCCATAGTAAACCAAACAAACCGGTCTTGCTAGTGTCAATGCCTTGATGCACCAAAAGGTTTTCAGTTTTTGTCGTTTTTTTTTTTTGCATTTTTAATCTTGCTTAACAAGGTAGTCCGGCAGCCAAACATACTTTTACCACTAAATTCTCCATGGCTTGGCTCTGACACAATATACAAATGTTTGTATCTATGTTGGCTGTTTATGCATGTTCAATGAGTACTTAGCACTATGAAAAACAAACCACTCAAATTTTTGAACCACCACTCACTCTCTGTGTAGTACGATCTACTCTGGTACAAAATATTTTTGTTAATCACACAATTCCTTAGAGGACTGATGGCTACAATTTGAGAAATCAGTTAATGAGAAGATATCGAGTAGATCACACGTTTAAAAAATAATAACGGATACAAATTTTTTTGCAAAAATTTAAAAAATTATAAAAAAAAAAAATTGGATAATTTTTAAATATAAGATCTACTTAAGAAAAAATATACATAAGAAATTGACAAAAATCAAATAATAAAAAACGTTACGTTCGTATACGACACACAATTTGGATTACGGTTACGGTTTACGTTTCTTCGAGAAAAATAAATAAAAAATATAACAAAATCAGCAAATATGAACGCTACAACATAAAAGAAACGTGTTAAATTTCTTTTTCAAATTTACTCAAAATCAGTGCAATTTGATAAGAATTGAAAAAAAAATGAAGCATATAAAAAAACTAAAATCTCTAAATTAAAATTAAGTGTAATTTAATGATAAAAAAGAAAAATTCTTTTTAAAAAAGAAGAAAAAATCGACAACAAAAAATTGTAAAAGAAAAAATCATATTGTGCTTAAGATGGCTTTAATATCAAAAACCATCTTATCAGTACTAATTTCATTCATAATACCGGTACTCGGTGCCGCTTTAAGTAAAACCGTTTTATATCAGGCTCCCGATGAGTGTCGTTGGTCCGGTGCTAATGAAAACGATATTACATTAGTATGTCATTTACGTACCATAAATTCGGAACTCGAAAATACCAACTTTAGTGTTATCCAGCCACAAAATACCATTAGACTTCGTTTGGAATGCAACGATGCGCTGTTCTTCCAAAGCAGCCTAAGTCCAGATAGTTTCCGTTCTTTAGTAGAATTGAGAGCTTTAACCATAGAATACTGCAAATTGGGTAATCTTACCGAAGGCTCATTTCGTGGTTTACAAGATTTACGTAATCTTACCATACGTACTCATAATGGTGATTGGTCTACCATGTCTTTAGATATATCACCCACTAGTTTTACGGAATTTCGTCAATTAGATCGTTTGGATGTTAGTCTTAACAATATATGGCTAATACCTGATGGCATGATATGCCCTTTAAAAGTATTGAAACATTTGAACATCTCCCATAATGAAGTACAAGATATTGGTAACTTCCACTTTAGCGCTTCTTTGAGTACCCGAAAATCTCGTATCTGTGGTTCTTCATTAAACAGCATTGACTTGAGTCACAACAAAATTGCTAATTTACCTTCGGCTATATTATCCGGCTTGGGACGTTTAACTAATCTTAATTTGGCTCGTAATGGCATGAGTTTTATAGCTGATCGTGCCTTTGAAGGTCTGGTATCTTTACAAATTGTGAATTTATCCGAAAATCGTTTAACATCTTTACCACCAGAATTATTCTCCGAAGCTAAATTTGTTAAGGAAATCTACTTGAAAAACAACAGTATTAATGTATTGGCTCCTGGACTCTTTAGCGAATTATCCGATTTACTTGTTTTGGATTTATCCGCCAATGAACTTAATTCTCAGTGGGTTAATGCAGCCACCTTTGTGGGTCTAAAACGTTTGGTATTACTGGATCTCTCGGCTAATAAAATCAGCAAATTAGAAGCCAACATCTTTCGTTCATTGTCAAGTCTACAAATCCTTAAACTGGAAGAGAACTATATTGATCATATACCAGATGGTGTGTTTGCGGATTTAACTAACCTGCACACACTCATCTTGTCCAACAATCGCATCTCAATCATTCAACAAAACACATTCCGTGGTTTGTATGGCATACTAGTACTCAGTGTGGATTACAATCGTATTTCCAAGATAGACACGCAAGCCTTTAAAAATTGTTCCAGCATCCAAGATCTCCACCTTAATGGCAATAAACTCCAAACTATACCAGAAGCTCTGTCATATGTGCCGCTATTGAAAACATTGGATATGGGAGAAAATTTAATCACCAGCATTGAAAATACTTCCATATCAGTTATGGAAAACTTGTATGGCTTAAGACTCACCGAAAACTCTATTGATTATATAAGACGTGGTGTATTTGATCGCATGACCGCTTTGCAAATATTAAATTTGTCTGGCAACAAAATCAATGGTATTGAAGCCGGTGCTTTACAACGTAACACACAGCTGCAAGCCATACGTTTGGATAGTAATCATTTGAAAAACATTGCGGGACTTTTCACTGACTTGCCAAGTTTGGTTTGGCTTAACATTTCGGACAATCGCCTGGAGAAATTTGACTATTCACACATACCCACTGGCCTGCAATGGTTGGATGTGCGTGCCAATCGTATAACACAATTGGGCAATTACTTTGAGATTGAAAATGAATTACGTTTAACAACTTTCGATGCTAGCTCTAATCTGTTAAGTGAAATAACTGCTGGTTCTATACCAAATAGTATAGAAGTATTGTATTTAAATGATAACTTAATAAGTAAAATCCAACCCTACACATTCTTCAAAAAGCCCAACCTAACTAGGGTAGATTTGATACGCAATAAGTTAACTACCTTGGAGCCAAATGCCTTGAGATTGTCCCCCATACCAGATGATCGTGATATTCCCGAATTCTTTATAGGTCATAATCCCTTTCAGTGTGATTGCAATTTAGATTGGCTACAAAAAGTTAACATCGAATCACGTACTCAGCCCAAATTGATGGATTTAGATCAAATATACTGTAAACTCTCCTATGCTCGTGGTAAGACACATGTTCCCTTGATAGAAGCTAAATCTAGTGACTTTTTGTGTAAATATGAGACACACTGTTTTGCTTTGTGCCATTGTTGTGATTTTTATGCCTGTGACTGTAAAATGGAATGTCCCGATAGATGTGCCTGTTATCACGATCAATCTTGGACTTCCAATGTTGTCGATTGCTCGCGTTCGGGTTATGATCGTGAGTTACCTTCACATATACCAATGGATTCTACACAACTCTATTTGGATGGCAACAATTTCAAAGAATTGTCCAGTCATGCTTTTATTGGCCGCAAACGTTTGAAGGTTTTACATTTGAATCATTCACGCATCGAGCTTGTGCACAATCGTACCTTTTATGGTTTGTTGGAATTGGAAGTTTTGCAATTGAATCACAACAATTTACGTCAGCTAAATGGTAACGAATTTCAAGGTCTTGACAACTTGCAAGAATTATATCTGCAACATAATGCTATAGCCACCATTGATTCATTGACATTCACCCATCTGTATCATTTGAAAATATTGCGACTTGATCACAATCTTATAACAGAATTTGCTGTATGGAATTTTTTGCCTCCTTACCTTAATGAATTGCGTTTGTCGGGTAATCTTTGGTCATGCAATTGTGCTTTTGTAGACAAGTTCCGTGACTACGTAAATCGTCATGAATCGGTATTGGATAAAATGAAAATGAGATGTTTTGCTTTGGCTGGCAGTAATGGTACCGTGGGTATTAATGCTTCTGCTCTCACGCAACAACCAACCGAACAGTTTGCTTTATATCTTAGTCCGGAAATAGTTAAAGAAGGCAACACGCGTTATGTGGCTTGTGGTGGCGTTTTGCAGCAGCACTTGTTGGGTGTTAATGGCGCCAGTGGCGATTTTCTGGGCAACGACATCAATGATAATATCATCATCAATGGTAATATGACCTCTACTAAAATGATATTGTCGCAACCGCCTTTGCATGATTATGTTCCTATTTTGGTGGCCATTTTAACGGGTTTTGTATTTGTCATCATTTGCACCATGCTGGTATTTATCTTTCGTCAGGAAATGAGAGTATGGTGTCATTCTCGTTTTGGCATACGTTTATTTTACAATGGCAATAAGGATATGGATAAAAATGAACGTGAAAAGTTATTTGATGCTTTCATCTCATATAGTTCCAAAGATGAGGCATTTGTTACCGAAGAATTGTCTCCTCTGCTAGAACAAGGTGATACTCGTTATAAGTTGTGTTTGCAAAATCGTGATTTTCCAGTTGGTGGCTATATGGCTGAATCTATTGTCCAGGCTATAGATACTTCCAGAAGAACTATTATGATTTTGTCGGAGAATTTTATTAAATCTGAGTGGTGTCGTTTTGAATTTAAATCAGCTCATCAGTCGGTGTTAAGAGATAGAAGAAGACGTTTAATAGTCATAGTGCTGGGTGAAGTACCACAGAAAGATTTAGATCCTGATTTAAGATTATATTTGAAAACCAATGCTTATCTACAGTGGGGTGATAAATTATTTTGGGAAAAGCTAAGATTTGCTTTACCCGATGTACCTAACAATCAGCGAAGACCACATGGTGTTCCTGGTCATTGCACGGGAGTGAGTGTTCATATGCCTATGGCTCCTCATCATCATCATATGCAAACTCATCATCTGCATCATTTACATCCTCAGGCTCAATTGCAACAACATCATTTGCAACATGCTAGTTTTCGCTCACAAATGCATCACAATATTAATGGTTCGCGGCAGAATCATAACCGAAACAATACAAATCCTCAACAGCAACAGTCGACCATGTTAATGGGTCCTCCTTGCCAGTCAGGGCCAGTAGCTCAACAGCAGCCAATGCCTTTGCCGGCAACAGGACAAAGTAGTATACAACATCAAAGTCTACCTTTGCCACCATGTCCCAGTCCTAGAAGTGCCACTACACAATCATCCCTAGGAGGTAATTCAACAAATTCAGGAAGAACCGTAGCGGTACATATTTAAATAAAAGTGAGTGTAAGTGTAGAGTAAAATAAATTTGAGGATTTTTTTTGCCAAATTTGTTAAAAAAATAAAAACGTTTAGTTTAAAAAAAGCCTTTCTAAAAATGTTCTTAACAAATAGCAAAACTTAACTGACATGGATTTTAGTTAAGGCCGAAATATAATTGACTGTTGCCCATTATATTTCTTTTCAAATGTTTCTCATATTTCTTGTTTGATGAATTTTTATTTTCAAATATCTTCATAATTTCAATTATGTTTAGAACTTTTACATCATTGTTACTTTTTCTGCCAATTCTGTTAATGTTTTTGGTACCAGTCAATCATTTTAAATGACCATTTCTAAATTTGTATCTCGTTAAAACAAGAGGTTTTTATTTCACGTTTTTATGATTTTTTTTTCTTGTTGTTGTTATTTTGCTTCCAACAACAAAAAACACGTTAATGGGGAACGGAAAACCTATTACAATAACAGGCTGATAAACATGAAGCTCTAAAGACAACAAACGATGAAGACAACAATCCAACAACAGCAACCGACAAACTGTCAGACGAATGAGCTAACAAACAAACGAAAGAACGAACGAACGTACAGAATGGTAACAAACAAGGTCTAAAAAATATTATGTAGGTAATGAAGGAAACTACGAAAAGAAAAATTGTAGTCATAAAGAACCTTTTGGCACAATGGCAATGCCAAACAAGCGTAGCAAACGAGCCAAGATGCAAATGAGCAAATTGTGCTGCTGCTTTTGCTGGCGTTATACGTTGCTTGTTGCGCTTTTGTGGTGAAATCATTGAGCTCGAAACGCGTTTGTTTTGTTAGTGTGTTTTTTTCTCGTCTTTAGTTAAACGGCTACAATGACTTAAAAAAGTCTTGATTGTTGGCTGTTTTTAGAGTTTCCTTTTTTCCACCTTGTAATGATTCACAAAATTGATGTTGCATGCAACAATGAAAAAAAAAAAATAATATAAAACTACACATGAATTCATTTAAAAACAAGAGTTTGATATTACAATTAAGGCGTTAGGCGCCAAAATACATTCTTAATTTAGATAGATTTAGCAGTAATAGTCATTCTAGCTGGGCGCCATTATTGTTACCAGTTCTAAAGTTATCAAATCGTTGTCTTAACAATTAACGGTTACTATAAAGTTTATAAGATATGTTGTTAATTCATAAACTTTTCAATCTTAAATACTATTTTTATGTTAAAAATAGCCAGAAAAATAGGTGTCTTATATAAAGATGGCAAACTGGAAAAATTATTTAATATATTTCATATTAGCTTAGGAATAGTAAAACCATCCGTTCTTTTTTTTTATTTTTGTAGTCATCGCTTTGTCGCCTCAATTTTAGTCAGCCTTTTAATGGCAAACTTTCAAGAAAAGAGAGCAAAATAGTATGAAAACAAAACAAGAAAAAACCGGCATAAACTCACGTTGTATACGTTAGGCCCATCTCTTAGTGTAACACATTATATTGCACTTTAACAAAACTATACATTACTACCACTACATATTTTTGGCCAGACCAGACAAAACCGAGGGTTAGACATAGTTGTACAATGCAAAAACGACCAGACATTAAAAGAAAGAAAAAAAACCTGACGTCTTGGCGGTCACTAAATGGACAATGTTGAATTTTTATTTCTTTTTCACAAAAAAAATAACTATATGCAACATAAAGAAACAACAACAACGAAAAAAAATGAGGACAAGCAATGCAGCATTTGGGTTTTTACAACCAACAACTAAAATGCAACTTATATTATGTTGTGGATACAACAAGACATGACGAGGCACTACCAAAAAGAACAATTTGAAAAGAAAATAGATTTCTTTATTTTTTCCTTAGTATTTTAAAGGCAAAATTTTACCTAACAAATTACCACATTGGTTGCACTAGAAGCTAAATGTAGGCAACATGGCTTATCAAAAGAAAGGTAAGAATGGTATAATTTCATTTTAAAAAGAAAAAGGCTTTCTAAACGTTTTTCAGTTTCTTAGCAAATAAGAAAAT
Organism: Delia radicum; assembly: GCA_021234595.1. NCBI lineage: Eukaryota > Metazoa > Arthropoda > Insecta > Diptera > Anthomyiidae > Delia > Delia radicum. Next base: position 239,379,744 of record CM037853.1, read on the forward strand.
TATTTTTTGGCAAAAAAAACGAAAATTGAAAACATTCCAAGAAAGAAAGAAATGTAAATACACTATATAGACCAAGAATATAATCAACAGATAGATACAAACAAAACTAATTAAATGTAAAAAAAATTAACCCCTTAATTTGGAAAACCATAAACAAATTGTACACAATTTTTTACTCCACATGCATAGTAATTATTCAAAATTGTTAAAATGTTCATAAAATGATTTTTGTATAAAAATTTGTTCTATAAATAATTTATAAAATCAAAAATGATTATGCATGCGACCGTTATTATTTCCAAAACTTGTATATTTATTTGTATATTGAGTTGACAAATAAGGGAGTAACGTTTTGTTTTTTTAAATATAAATAAAATGTGATATAAAAAGTAATTTAAGTAATCTTAAAAAAAAAAACTTAACTACGTCCTGTAAATTAACAAATTATTATGTAGTATAAGTCAATATTAACGTCCTACCAGTCAGTAACAATTCAATAATAATAAAAATGTATATAAAAATCTATAAAACATAAACCTTTTAAGGTACTTAAAATAAACCACCTCTTATTGAAACTGAAAAACAGCCATATTTTTCTAATAATTTTTTTCTATAAAACTTTAAAAAATGCTCTTTAAATTCTATACTTTTTAGTTAAACAAAAATTTTAAAAATCAAAGTATTTTCTATGATAAATAGTGACTGATTATGTTTATAAGCTTATTATAAAAAACAATAAAATCCTATTGTAAAAAAAAAAATTTTAATTTTTGTAAAATTTATTATCTGTAAAATTTTGTTTTATATAATGTATATAATGCTCTATTTTAAAACCCTTTTTTTAATTATTAATTAATTTATTATTTTTATTGTTTTGTATTTTAACTTTTAAGTAGTATTAAATTAATTATATTTTGCAAATTATAGTCCTATAACAAAATGAGTAAATCGAACGAATATTGAAATTTGTGAAAGCTCTATACAAAAAAGACAATAAAAACAAAAAATAAAAAAAACATATTAAATATATGAAAAAATTATAAATCTTTAGTATTTTTATTTAAAACAAAAAAATGTTGACAATGTTTGGTTAGAAATCACAGAATAAAAAAAGATCTGAATTTGTCACTTTAGATTTTTTAAGGTTGATTCGAAATTCAGAACTGAGCCAATTACTTAGTTTTTCGACAAAAAATTACATATATTTAGGCCCAGTTTTAAGATGTAGATTATCGTTAATCTTAGTTTCATTTATTCATTCTTAGCATCACAGAACAGTGTTCTACGAATTAAATAAAAATAAATTATTATGTAAGACAGCTTTTTTTGACAAAACATACCATTTTTGGCATCTTAATGGCGGGTCGGAAACTAAAATTACCCTTTAAAAAATTGTTCGTTATATTTTCCTTATTCAGCTCTTCAATACTCATCGTTTGAGAGCTATTACACGAGCCAATTCGTAAAAACATCCTATGTCGGAACGCCCTACTGTTTAGCATTCAAAGCTGCCTTGAACAAAAATTTCTTGAAAATGTTTTTTCCGATTTTCGAGTATTTTTTTCTATGCCTATTATTAGCACTGATATAAAAACCAAAACAAATCTGTCGCGATTCTTGGAATGTTCAGAGGAAAGCGGCTATAAAGTCAGCTTATTTAAAATTTTTTTTATATTCTGCTATGCAATATTTAACAGTTATTTAAAAAAGATTTTAATCCATATTTAACCCTTTGACGACGAATGGTTGATATATGTCATATTTTTACTTTTTGCGATTTTAGAAAAACCTGCAGGGAGATTCCAACAAAACTTGTTGTGATCGACAATAGACAGATGTGGCTTTTTAGCGATACCTTTATATTGTAGCCTTATAGTCTCAAAGCCTTAAAAGGTCAACCCAAAGACAAAAAAATTAGTTTTTTGTTTTTTTATGACTGTTTTCAGTTTTATTATTATTTTTGGATTAGGCATAACTTAAAGCAAAATACAAAACTAAAACTAACGATGGAAGTCTCCCGATGGTTCTCTCCGATCTTAATAAAATTTGGATATTTGATAAAGAAAGAAATAAAAAATGGACACCTATTTTTTTCAACGGCCCAATCTCATGTTTAGGGGTTAAAAAGTTGGGTCAAAAATTACTTCATTTTTCGTTTTTCGGCTTGTTTCGAATTGCTTGGGAGAAATTTTAGACAAATATGGAACCAAATTAAACAGCTTATGAAGACGCATTAACTGGTATACGAAATATGTCCGATTATTTTTGATATTTAAAAAATATATTTTCAGTGATATTAAAACTGGCGTTTTGTTATAGAATTATAGTTGGATTAAGCTAATGCCTATCAAATTTAATTGATGGGGTGTCTGCGCTTTTTCCGACATTCGTAATTGGTCGGCGAGCTTTTTAACCTATATTTTAAATATTTTAAAACGACACTTTAAATATTTTAACTAGCACACTTCATAGGCAATATTGGTATCAACATTTTTGTTTTCTAGAGTAGATTAAAACTGCGTTCAATAAAATCTGAATTTCATAAGTTACAGACATGTTTCCATACAAAAATTCTTTAATTTGGGCCCACTTTTTAATCCTTAAACGTGAGATTGGGCCGCTAAAAAAAATTACAGGTCCCTTATTTTTTTTTTCTTTATCACATATCCAAATACCATTAAGATCGAAAAGAACCTTTCGGGAGACGCCCCTTGTTAGCCAAAATCTTAACCCATTAAGGGGTGACAGCACATTAATTATTTAGCTTTAGAGTAAAAATATGCCAACTCAATCAAAAATGTGGCATTTTCGGATCGACCACCCCCGATTTCAATGAAATTCACTACTGTCATACTCAACAAGAAATAAACGAAACACAAATTTCAGGTTCAAATTTATGCTTACAGTTTCGCGTATAACTTTTAAACTATACAAGACACAAACTTCATGTTGGTCTTACTTTTTAAGTTTTAAATTTGCTCATTAAAATGATATGTCATATTTTGGGGTATTGAGTTCAAAAGCCTACATGTCGAAATGCGCATTTGTTTTATTCTTAAAAAAATAGATGCTATTTATTGAACTCTCCTCTAAATTTGGTTGAACAATTCAGCGTGGTATCTCGAATGGTCTCTTAAGTTATAAAGTAATTGTAAAGAAAGTAGTTGTTATATTTTTTAATTTTCTAGGTTAGTGATAAACTCTTTGGGTAAAACTAAACCTGTATTAAATGATATTCCTGTTTCTTTCCAGAAAACATGGCTTTATTAAATTCGAGACTTGATTTTTTCTTAACAATCCTACATATTAGATTGAAGACAAATAAATTGGATGGAAAAAGTTAATTCCACGCAACAAATATAGCATATTACGGTTTTAATTGGCCAAATTCAATTCGGTTCTTTGAGCTATAGAAATTTTGAGCTTTCAAATAGTTTTTTCTTAAGATTTTCTGACTTAAAACACTTTTTTTTTGTTCATAAAATATTATTTATTCCCTGAAATTGAACCTTTTTTTAAGTGTATTTATTACATACTTTGCTTCTTTCTTTACAATATTTTAGGTTTAAATACATTTTGCTTTTTCTTTCGTATTCGCTGATAATTATAGATAAAAGCGGAAGATTTGTTTATTAATTTCCATTATATATAAAAATGATCGAATTTATCTTCTTACACAAACATTAATATACAATTGTAAGTATATATAATTATAAATAAAAGTGATAGAATTTGCTTGGCATTTTTGTATTATATATACTTATATATAACTATACATAGAAGTATATATGATCTGATATATAGCTATATCAATTATATACGATGAGATAAAAATATAACAAAAGATATAATAATATATGATGATATATGGCGCTATATTGAAATCTTTCGAAAAAAATAGAATGAGATGTATATTGTTACATATGGTCACATTTATAATTAGATACAATTATATCAAGCTATATATGACTAAACTTTTTTCATAGGGGAGTATATTTTAACCTAAAAATAAGGACAATACTAATTTTTTATCTTGTATAGTTTAAAAGTTATATTCAATTTTGTAACGATACTTCAGTCAAATTTTATATTTTTTGCAATTTTCATCGTGTCATATTTCAGAATCCGATAGGGTCCGGATTCTGAAATTTATGTTTCGACGATTTTTTGTCGAGTATAACAGGTGTGGTGATACTCGATCCAAATGGTGATTGAGTTGACATGTTTTCACTCTTTAGTGCTATATTTCTCCGATAGGGCAGCAGTAAAGCGGTAAAAGCAGCACAAATTTTAGTTTTAGTCATAGACCCAAGTCTGCACGAATTTTCGTCAAAAAATCTACAGTGTCTTAAGTTTGATTGCCAAAGGGTTAAGTATTTATAAACAAACAAGATCCTCAAAATTACATACTGTCTATACAAGAGATAAACATGAAGAAATAAATTTGCAGAAAATGTCAAAATTATGTTATCTTTAGTGTGGACCACTCAATTGCGTACATATTTATTGCCGGCAACATATGTTGCAACAAATATTTAGCAATATTTGTTAACACCTTAATCCCTGAATTTTTTTTTTTAATTATGAGTTAACATAAATGCGTGTTCCCATACCCTGAACATAAGCTCGGCAATAAGCAATATTATATAATATTCTGCCGACGTAATAAGTGAATTGCTAAGATAATTTATCTTAGTTCTAGACAATGGGTTAAAATAAACTCAAAAACTAATAATTTAATATAAACTATAAAATTAGATTAAAATCTATTTTTGGCATCTTGCACTGTAACATATCTTTGATTTCGGTTTGTTTTTAAATGTAACCTTCAATTTTAATACTGATCATAGATTGAACAAACTGTCAACTTGTTAGTTTGTTATCAATTAAAAAAGGCAAACCGCTTTTTATCCTTACAAAAACAAATTCTACAAAGAGAAATTAACCTTGATCAAAATCTTGTTAAAGCGAACTAACGAAACGAAAGACAGCTGGAATTTTATGACTTTTGCAATTGTAACAAACACGCCTACCTGTGATCTTTGTAACTAATACAGGTGTAGCAACAAATACACATTAATTTCAGTACAGACTACAAACGTTTTAACCCATAAGTAATTTTAACCTTCAAAATAATCATCATAGTGATATATTGTCTAACAAGAATATAATTCTTAGAACATATTGTTTTAAACAATACTTATCAAAATAGAAATTATTTAGTCACGGCCTAAGAAAAATTAGACCCAAACATTAATCATCATGTTTTTGGGTGGATAGAGATACTAGTCAGTGTGTGTCTATGGTTAAACACCCGTTGTGTATTTATTTTATCTACACAGAGCGAATTTTGTTGGACCAAAAATAATTAATTTTTTTAATGAAATTGATGAAATGAAAATAAACGAAAAATTTCTTGAAACTAATAAAGTGCTTCATACTTTTCATGAAACCAGTTTTTAATGGAACTTCTTCATTGATTATATCAAGTTTTATAAAAACTTGATTTAACTTAATGAAAAGTTTTAATGGACGAGTTAAGTGCAAATTCATAGGTTTTATGCAAAAATTTATTTATATCATGCAGATAATTCTCTCAGTGTAGTATTTTTGTTGTTTCATATAAGTAGTAACTCAGGTACACCCAACTCTGATATAGACACACATGAAAAATTATAGTTAGTAAAAGTAAAAATATTAAAACGGGGTGTGATTCTTATTAAAATATAAGCTAATTCATGTTAAGTTTAAATTGGCTGAATTTTTATTTTTTTTTTTATATTTTAAACATGGTTTGTTAAAATAATAAATTAAATCTTTTTATTGAGCAATGCTATAAACTGGATAATATGTGATCTTTCATACAGAGAGAATTATTTTCATGATATTAATGAATTTTAGTCTAAATTTCAGTGTAAATTTGCATAAAACTAAATGAAAAATATCATTGTAATTATTTCCCGTGTCCGACTGAAGACTTCGGCCAAAAACCGATAGTTGATTGGTTTTTTGGTATTTGGAGACAATGAGTAGAAATTTTGATATGGAAAAAATATTTGCTGTTCCATTTTAATTCGATTTTGAATAAAAAGTTTAAGGAAAAATCAGAAGTTTAGCTGCAAAGTTAAATAATCGGCCGCCTAACTTTTTACGATTTAGGCCGAATGTTCAGCGACCGAACACTAAATACATTGCTTAACTACGGACTTTTCTTAAATTTGTCACTCAAAATCTGCATCTAATAAGCCCAATAATCACTTCTCCATTTGTCGATGCTTCCATAATGCTAAAAATACCGACAAAATGCATTTTCTACCAGAAGTCTTCGGTCAGATACTATTTATTTCAGACACTCAATGAAGGAGTTTCTTTTAAAATTACTTTTATATAAAGTATGAGTTTCTTTATTAATTAAAAAAAAAATCATTAAATGACCAGTAGAAAATGGTTGAACTAGTTTCGAAAAGTTCTAGTTTGCAGACTAGTAAAAAGAAACTAGTTCACAAAACGGACTATAAAATAATCTATGTCGTTTTTGAAATTAATCTTTTGTTCATTACATTTTTTTTTTTTTTGTTTTTAAAAATATATTCTGAGTTCGCAAATAAACATTTAAATTTTTTATTGTGAATAGCGCTGAATTGGAAATCAACTGGTACAGTACTGGTGCCAAAGAGTCACTCCAGAACTAGTTTATGTGTTAATCTTTAAAACCAGTTTCGTTTTCTAATTTCTTTTCCAAAACAATAATTTTGAACCAGTTGTGTACTAGACTATGCCAACTAAGTAAATGGACAAAATTCAAATGTAAATTACTGCTAAGTAGGCGTGTTTTTTTTCAAAATGCATGTCAATAAAATATTATATTTTAAGCATTATTGTTAATGTTTAAAAGTGAAAAAATTCAAAGTGAAAGTGGTTGAACAAACCAGTTTAAGAAAAAAATGTCGTGGACGGTTTCCTAAGAACGAAGTGTTACATAATTTCCTTAAGGAACAAGTAACACGTAGCAAAATATATTCCATTTTCAAACGGTTTGTAAATGGAGTGGCATCAGCCGAGATAAAAAGAAAGGGCATACAAAAAAATTGACCGCAGCTGAGCTTGTTATATTGAAAAAATCGGCAGTTAATACGATTGGGAAATCGAATCTTAAGTTGGCTAGAAATTTTCGCGTTTCCAAGGAAACAATTTGCACAAACTTACGCCAAATGAACGTGAAACACTACCAGAGGAAGATAGTACCCAAATATAGTAAGAAAGAATTGGCAGAAATACCAACAAAATTCACGCAAATGGAAAAACTTCATAAAAAAAATGTTCCAATAAATTTTGGATGATGAAAAATACTTTTTTTTTTTTGCTTGTACCAACGGAACGATTAATTCTGGATTTTATTCTGATAACTTGAAAAAAAACTTCCGTCAATGTACGGTATTCTGCCAAAGCGAAGTTTGAACCAAAAGTACTAGTGTGGGCAGCCATTTTGGCAAAAGTTATATCACAACTTTACATTCAGGAATCAAAAGCTATGGCTGTAAACGTGAATGATTACATTAATAAATGTTTAGTTAAACCGGAAAAATTTATCAGAGATAGACACTCTAAAGACAACATTAGTAAGCTGTCATTATGCCAAAAAGACATTGGAATATCCTCATGCAAAAAACATATTTTTTGTACCGAAATACGCAAATCCTCCAAACGTCCCAAAAGCACGTCGAATTGAGGACTTTTAGAGTCTTTTATGCAAAAAAGTGTATGAAAATGGTTAGGAAGCCGAATGCACTACAGAATTAAAGCAGTGTAAAAAGAAGCATGGTTGGAGGTATCAAGTGTTAAATACGCCACATAGAAGATCGCAGTCCGTTGGCTGTCTACAAAAAGTGAATTAATAATTTATAGTCTATACTATGTTGTACATAAAAACACTTTTTCAAAAAAATTAATTATTTTTTTAACTACAAGCGTTTTAAAATTGTACAACTACTAAATTGGCATAGGTTAGTTCGATATGAAATATTTCAAGACTGTTTCAAAAAACTCCATTTAAATACGAGTTTTGAAACATTTGTTTTTAATAATATGTATATTCCATGGTTGGCAAACACTACCTTTTCATTATAACGGCAGTTGTCTACCACACAGGTTTTATTTCAAAATTGTACCAATTAATTTTTGTCAAATCAACTTTATAACTCGTCGTTTCGGTATTTTAGCGTTATTTTGACTTTAGATCAAGATATTTCAAAATCAAACAGGTAAAAAAGCAAAATAAAACCGGTTATGAAAGAAGAAACGTGTCTTTAATGAAATCGCATTTTGAAAATTTTTATTTGAGTCTTAATGTTACTTTGGTAGCCAACTGCCGTTATTATGAGAAATTATTGAATGCCAACCCTTGTATATTCTGAGTGGGCAAATCATAAACACAAAATATATTTAAATATTATCTAGTATATGAACCTATTTATTTCAATATGATTAAACTATTGGTCCAACATTCGTTTCATCAGAGGAAAGCATTTGTTTTTTATTTATATAATTAAGTTCCAAACAACTGGCACATTACTGGTACAAAAGAACTGGCTCTGCGACTGTCACATTAGTACCAGTTTTGCTCCCTATTTTTCATCTTTTAATTTTAGTTTGCAAAATAGTTCTCAACTAGTTCTATAGCGGAAGTTTGGAGCTAGTTGACATTCCTATGACATATCCATGTTAAAGAGTTGGTGTTTGTATGGAGAGGCGGTAGAACTTTTACTATTTGCCTGGTTCAAATAAACTTGTAAAAAACTGGTTATGTACTAGTATTTTTTGATACTGGTGTTTCGTTCAATAAAATTTTTATTTTTTTTGTCTAGAATGGTATTAATATCTATGAAACATTGTTATACTATCCCTGAAGTGAATTTAAGGCAGACACATAATTGGCTTAAGTGATTTAAGTCATTGTGTGGCAAAAAATTTTTTTGTGTGGAAAAATATGCTTGAGGTAAAACACAAATAAATTTAAAGATACTTTCACGTTGCAACTTCTTAACCAATGGACCGATTTTAATAATTTTTAATACCAAACTGAACGGGAGGATAACAAACAATATGAGTAAATATGAGCTACCACTCTTTTGTCTTCGCGGCGTTAAATCAATTTCAACAAAAAGACGTTCATCGCCAGATCGGCTCATGAATAATATGCCTCAGACCAATATATCGACATGTTACAGAATGAATGACAAATTGATATATAACCTCATCACAGAATGTGGAGTGTATAAAAATCGTATATCCACATTCCGGCAATGATTCAATAAAATCTCTTACAAACAAGCATAATGTATATAATCTGAGAATTGAATATGAATCTTTAAGGAAGATGTACAGACTATCGTTTTTCTGAAAAATGTGTCATTTTTTGAATGTGCATAAATATTAAGGGCTTTGATAACAGATATTAAATGGAACCAATGCAGGGGCAATGTTTAAAAATATCTTCAATACATATTATGTGAAAGAATTCGGCGTTTTAATAAAAGTTATCTGTTTTTTAACTACAAATATTTAAGTACTTTAAAAAAAATTTAATTTTAAAATAACATTAGATTAAAACAACCAAGTCAATTTACTAAATATTTATCAACTCAAAAATTATAATTTATACGTGGCTGATATTGATTAAAATTTTTTTTATAATTATGACATCTGTCATTATATATTATTTATGAAATCTTTATACATAAATTTTTTCATGCATAACGATGGCTTAATGTAAAAGGTCCTAACCCATTTTTTTTATTTTTTTTTTTTAGAGGAAAAGGAAAAAACTTAAAGCAAAAACAGAATTAGCTTAAGTGACTTAAGTCAAGTGTTGGTATGAAACGATGTTTTTTTTATTTAAGCAATTGTATTTATAAATGTTCACCAACATCTGACTTTAGCCACTTAAGACAATTATATATCAGCCATAACCAAAATCTGATAAACTTGACATATAAAATGAAATCAAACTCGGTAACAATAAATATACGCAAAGTTTCTTAAATTTTACCAACATTTTTAAATCTCCACCAGAGAAATAACAAATCGAGTTAGGACCTTTCAATATTCAACCTACATGTAGCATTATAATTTTAATTATAATCTTAAATTTGTGAAAAAAAAAAAAAATTAATTAAATTTGACTACTGTAAATCTCTAAATGAACAACACCATAACCTTAGAAAAAAATCAAATTAATGTGATTAAAGATAATGACTACTAAAGAAAGTCATGGCAACACACAAAAAAAAAGAGTAGAAGAAGATATGGATCAAAAACCACAATACTAAAAAAACATGTAATAAATGACAGTACATCAAACATTAATTAGAAATTAATGTGATATATTTAAAAATCAAACATAAAAGTTTGACTTTTAATACCAAAAACATAGACAAAAAAAAAAGAAAACACACCGAAATATAAAATTAAACTATACCTATGAGAAAATAACAGATGTTTATTAAGGCTTATTAACAAAAAGCATAATCAAATCATTAAAAAACATCAGAGTTGGTATGTCTGGCAAATGAATGTTTTGTAAAATTGTTTGTAAGATTTTTATCCTAAACTAACAATCATGATTATTAACATCAATGTCATTTGTATGTTTATTATATGTTGATGTTTTCTAGTTGTTGTTATTGTGGAAATCTCTTTTTATGTTGTTGGCATGTATTTTGTTTTTTTAGTATGTTTGTTAATCTACTAATTTCTCTAGACCATGCAAGCCCATGTACAACAGACATTAAATAAATTTCCTTTATAACCTTGACTTTTATGGTAGCCTTTGTAAGTAATAGTATACACAGAGAAAACATTTTTGAACAACAATTCTATGAAAAATTAATTGATATAATGAAAATTTTGTTGGCAAAATTCCAACGAAACTTAATCGAATTTATGAGGCAATTCATTAATAGTGTGGGAAAAAAATCTCTCAGTGTATATTCATTTGATTTAGATGAGATAGTAGATTAGATTAGTATGGAAAACTCTTTAAAGCACTTACCAAAATATCATCAAAATTTCTTATCAATTTTTCGCTGAATGTAGCTGCAACAGTAGTATGAGAGTATTGAGTAGCACATTAAGCATCCAAAGAGACTTATTATAAGAAATGATATTTGACTAGGCATTTTCTTTAAATAAACGCAACTGCTACTCAAATTTTCATTGTTTTTCTTCGATTTTTCAGGATGACATCACGTTTTAAAATAATTTGTCAGCTGTAAAGACAAATAGGTAAAAAAAAAATATTTTAAAATTAAGTAGGTCTAGACCAAATAAAAATCGAATAATATGTGTATATAAAAAATATTGGGGAAATTTACAGTAGAAGTGTTAACGTGCTATCGTTGTAAATTAACATGATTTTTGAAGTTTAACATAATTAGGAAATTTCTCAAATTTGCAATAAATTACAATTTACCACTTTAATTGTGAATTTAATTACACAGTGCAACACGAAAAAAAATAACCATATACGGACACCACTACGTGATAAAAGACTAAAAAAAAAGACCCGTGTCTTCCAATTTTTCCGGAAGTCATCTCCTTTTTGTTTATGGGCCGCCAAAGATTTGGGGACCTCGGTATCATTTTCGCAAAAAAGTGATAATTTTCTCAGGCTCATATCTTGCAAACCGTTCAGAATTTCGTTTTACTCTCTATGGCAAAAAATTTACCTAAGATCTCAATAAACACATTTCTAGAACATATAAACTTCCTGGGAATTGGGTTTGCTACCTATGCACCTGGACAGGAGAAAAAAGGAAAAAAAAATGAAATTAAAAAATTTTTCACTTTTGCGCGCTACCTAAACAGTGTTAAGAATCATCTCTAGGAAGTTTATATGTTCTAGAAATTTGTTTATTGAGATCTTAGGTAAAATTTTTGTAGTTGATTGTTTCCTTGAATTTTGAACGGTTTGCTACCTATGGACCTGAACACGGGAAAAAAGGTAAAAAAAATCGATTTTTTTAAGTTTTTTGCGATTTTGATCTGGAAGGTGAAGTTTTTTTGATTTTATATGTTCGCAATTTTTGTTCTTTATGACAAGAGCTACAACTTTGCCATAGAGAGTAAATCGAAATTCTGAACGGTTTGCAAGATATGAGCCTGAGAAAATGATCACTTTTTTGCGAAAATGATACCGAGGTCCCAAATCTTTGGCGGCCCATAAAAAAAAGAGGAGATGACTTTGGAAAAAATTGGGAGACACGGGTCTTTTTTTTTTAGTCTTTTATCACGTAGTGGTGTCCGTATATGGTTATTTTGCCATGACTTAAAAAATTACACACAGTGTTATTGTAGTTATATAAATTATTTATAATTTAAATTAAATGTTTATTAAATATGACATAAAAAAAAAAACATCATTAATCAAATATTAATTTTTATTAATTTATAATCAATTACAGTGGAGTAGGCTTATAACGAACAGCGAACTATTATTATGGTCGCAACGCATTTCATATTTCATACAAAATAATACTGTTATAACGAACAACCGTTTATAGTGAACTTTTTATATAACGAACTAATTTTTTGCACCCTTTTACGAATTTTCATAAAAATTATAACGAACACATTAAAAAAATCAAAATTTTTTATGGAAAAGGTGCTGTGAATTTTAAAAACTTAAGATTTTTACTTAAACCTATACTAGAAAGAATTAAAATCTGTATGAAGAATTAAAAACTGTATAAATTTTATGGAAGAATTGTTTCAATATTACAAACAAAAAAAAACTAGCAGAATTAAAGATAAAAACTTGTCATTTAATTCATTTTTTTAATATGCTTCCAACAGCGAACTTCGCTTATAACGAACAAAATTGTACGGTCTCTGCGAGTTCGCTAGAACCGTGCTCCACTGTAATTATATAAACATATGAATAATATTGAAATTGCAACAATCATTCCCATGACTAAAGACCACCACCATAATAAATATTTATTACAAATATGATGTGAATTATATATTTTTTTTTATGTTATGTCCATTGTAGTTGAAATAATATGAAACCTTACTCCTCTGTATAAAATTGTTAAAAAATTCTTTGAAATTAGTATTTAATTCATGGCAAAAGAAAAAGAAGCAAACGTTTAATAATCATCATCACTAGCCAGTGGCGGATTCAGCACTCGATTTTTTTGTTGGTGGGGAGGGGGGTATGATTTTTGAACATTTTTGTATATTTTAAAGAAACTTTTCTGATTTTCTGAGACGGATTTTTACCCGAAAAGTTAGGATATGAAATATACAAATTTTTTAGTTTTTCTTGTGTCATATTTTCGCAAAAATACTACTCAAGAGTTCCAGGTTACTAAAAAAAATTATTCGTGGATCGATATTACAAATTATTTACTTTAGATGATCTTAAATGTAAAAATTCTGAATTTTCCAAATTAAAACTTCTTTAACTTCAGTAAAAGTATGGGTGTGAAATTCGAAATTTTTCATTTTAAGGTCATCAATTTTTATATCGAATAAAATCTGAAAATAATTTGTAAAACACAATAATATATAAAATTTAAAAAAAAATAAAATTCGGAAAATTTGTTCTTTTAAAACCAAAGAAAAGTAATTTGTTGTTTTTGGCTATTTTACAATATTTTGGATTTTTAATTTTCAAGCGCTCGTGTAAATTTTGTTAGGATTTTCTGACTTTAAAAATATTGACTTTGCTGTTTTCTAAGTGTTTTTTCCAACCTTTTACACTTTTGGTTGCCTCACGTAATTTTAATTACAATTTTATTGCAGAATTTAACTTTTTTTTGTTAAATTTTCTGGCGTTTATTTCTGTTTCCTACCGAAACATTTAAATTTCTATAAATTCTTAGAAGTTTTTACGGATTTTTGTTACACAAAATATCCTCTGTTTCAGCGCAACCAGATATATGTTGTTTAATGTTTTTTCCTGTGCATCGTATTGAAAAATTAATAAGATATTTATATATTTTAGAACAATTGACGAATTCTGGCATTGATTTGTTATAGCATATTTTGCTCTTGTATTTGCATATTTCGATAAAAAAAATGTTATTTGCGATAAAAAAAATCTTATTTTTGATAAAAAAAAATCTGATTTTTTAGTATATATCACCCAAATATATATTTTTAAACCAATAACATGTAACATAACATTTAGAACTAAAAAAAAAATACTCCAAAATACCGATGGATCAAAATAGCAAAATAAGCTAAAATAAGGAAATATCTAAAAATAAGCTAAAAAAGCTCTAACAAATATAGCTTAACATTTTTATAACTGTATGATCAGAATTTGTATTAAATCTAAATAGTTCTATCTTTTCAAATACAAAACAAGCTCCAGCTTATTTTTGGTTGCCCTAATCACCACCATCATCATTGTTTATAAATGGTAAACAAATACTTAAATTTATATCGTAAAAATTCATACAAAATTATTTGATACTTAATAAATACTTAAGTTTATATTGGGATAACTAGACTCTTTAGTAAACTATTTGTTGATGAATCTTGAAAAACGACAGCCGCCAGAACACACACACACATTCTGTTTAATAATAATAAGTTTCCACAGTAGCTTACTACTTTGGACTGTCAAATCAAATAGAAAACTGAAACCACACACAGTCCCTACTGTATAAACATTAAATAGTTGTCGTAGGCAAGTCCTGCCTTTTTTTAAAAACCCTCTTCAAAAACTATGTAAAAAGTGGGATTACAACAAAACCTTCTAACTCTTGAGCATACAAGGACTCTGTATTTGAACAAACCAAAAAAATGGGGATGTTTAATAAGGAAGCACACAAAAAAATGAATAAATCAAATAAATGAACATTAAGAATTTAAATAGATCTTATAGATAAATACAAATTGATTGGTGATTTGGACAGAAGAGTAGGCAGGGTCAAATTTAGAATTTATTAATACATTTTTAACTTTTATTTTACTTAAAATTATGAGTAGAGTAGTGGAAAACCGATTATATAATTTTTGCTTCTTTAAGGGAATTTATTATATAAAGTAAAATTCGAAATTTTGTAATATGTACACATTTTCATTTATTTTACGAAAGTTTTCGTTATTTTGGATTTTTTATATTTTTATGCATGGATGTAATGTTCTGCGTGAACATCATACATAACAACAATAATAATCCATGCATAAACTACAAAAATATAAAAAAAAACAAATAATTTTAAAATAATTGAAAATCTTAAAATATGCAGTAAAAAATGCAAAATATGAGATTAAAATATGCACTAAAAATTAAAAAACTTGCACAAAAATTAAAAGATATGCACATACAATTCATTGCTTTTTAAATTCGTATTACTACCCGAGAACGTTGGTTTAAAAATGTTGATGTTCCTATTTTTAGAGTGGTGCTTTTAAAATTCAAAATTTTCTTTATTTTTTCTTAGTTTGGATTTTAAAAAATATGCAATTATAGGCAAAATATGCAAAAATATGCATTTATAGCAGTGCATGCAAAATTATGCAACAACAAATCAATGGCATTTTGTTGCAAATTTTTTGATTCGGAAAAGTATTTATTCAAAATCGATTTTGAGCTACTCACTACAAACATGCATTTGCCAGAAAGTCGCTGTGCGGATTATAAGTATTCGCCGTTCGCTTTAATACGGCGTTGTTATACTAGGCGGTCAATTGCACATTAAAGGCACCTTGCTGACGTGTTAGGTGATGTGCATAAAAATTCAATTTTCAATTTAAAATACACTCAAAATTTCACAAAATCTACTAAGCGTCAGTAGGGTTCGATCACAGAACGTTCTGCTTATAAGGAATCTTAGCAGGCTAACAGCAAACTTATATTTTTTTGGCTGTGTGTTTAAATACAAAAAATAAGAAACAAAATACAAATAAACTAATAATGACCGGTCGCGACATAGGTCCTATGATGTCAATTGATACATTAGATTGCTGTTTCTTCATTTTTACTTAAATATGAACATTTTAGCAAAACTTAAAGCCTAAAATTAACTATGCAAATCAAAATAACGGAACAAAAATTGAAGTTTAAAATTGTTTTTAAATAAGAAAACATAATTAAAATGCAGGAACCACAAACAAATCAATTCAAAGTGCAATACATATTAATAATAATTCAAATTTACAAAAAAATTAAATAAAATTTCAACTGTGTAAAATAAAAACAATATAACAAAATCTGGAAAACTTTAGAAAGCACTAAAACGAGATAAGTCAATTTGAAAAAAGATAGTAAAAATGCTGTTTTATAGCTTAAGAAATTAAACAATTCGCAAAATATTAAAAAAAAAATAAAAAATAGCTCGCAAAAAATAAAGATAAAATATTAATTAAAAAAATATGTTCAAGATAAAATATAAAATAATCAGTTGTATGTCATCTTTTCACCAATCAAGGGACCAGTTCTTTGATAAGTCCTGCTTTAACCAATAACGGAACAGGTCGTTTGGGGGCAATTACCTGCTTTGGTCTCATATGCCCGCATCTGAATTCAAAAATGTTTTATCAAAAGTTTCAACTAAAAATACAAATGGAAATTTTTTCAAGAAAAGCATTTTTCATTATTCTGTTAGTGTGAAAAAAATCACATAAATAATAAATGTTAGTGGAAAAATTTGTATTCGAAACAAAAATATACTTTTTTGGAAAACTTCAGATCTTTAAATACGCTCTTGGCTGAATGTTCACAAAACTATTTTTACGTCTACCCGATGAAAATAGTTCCGATATAGGTATAAATAATCATATATAGTCATATATATAAGTCATTGCTACATCATATCATAGCTTATCCGAAAAATTACATACATAACCTTATTTCATAAGATCCCATGGGATCTCACCTTATTAAAATGGGTTTTAATTTGACTAGTATGTGATGCCATGTAAAAGTGATAGAATTTTTTCTTGTTTCTACTATATGTGTTTATATATATAATTATCTAAGACAATTTATTTTTTTATTATTACTTTTTATGTTTTTTTTGGCTTTTTTGAACTTACTCATAAATTATTATTTATTCTATTAACTTCGTTTTTGAGTGTAGCTTTACCAGGTTTTTTTACTTTTACTTTTTATACAATATTTTTTGCTTTAAATACATTGAAATTTGTTTGTCTTTTATGATAATTATATATAAAAATATATATTTATATATAACAGTGGCATAATTTTTCTTTTTAATTTTGACACATATATTTATATAGAATTATATGTGATTAAGTGATAGAATTTGTTTGATTTTATTGTATCATATATACCTATATATAATTATATATGGAAGTAGAAATAAATAAGAGATGTGAATATATATCGCTACATAATTATATATAATTATATAAAGTTATATCTGACTACACATAAACTCTTTTAGACGGGAATCCACAATTTGCTTTAAGATTATTTTTGCTCAAAGGTCGAATTCGATCCATTCTATTATACAGTTCTAAAATGTTGTTTTAAAATCATCGGTAAACATTTTTATTTTTTTTTTAACTTTATTTATCATAAATTAATCTTAATTGAATCTATTTGCGTAGGGTATGTAACTTGATGCAGAGCAAGATTTTGTTGTTTTTTGAAAGAAATTTGTAAAACATCACTGTAAAAACACTTTGGAACCTTTTACAAAATATTTTTTTTTAGTTTTTATTTTTTTTATTTGTTTTAAGATTAAAACTTTCAAAATGAAGCAGGAACAAATACAGTAGGTTAAAAACTATGAAACGAAGAGCAGAACAAATGATTCAGTTGAGTTAGACAATGATGATGATTATGATGAGGTACTTGAAGAAACAAGCTGCACTTGAGTGTCAGTCAGTAGCACTTGAGGGCCAAATGAATTTGATGAAGGCGACGACAGGTGGTGATGGTAGTCGTTTGGCTAAAACAGAACAAATGACACAGAAACAAACAAAGAGATAGTTGCAGAAGTATACTGTTTCATATAGTCATTGTTGTAATAGAAAAAGTGGCGCTAACACCAACCATTAAAAATCATTTCAATGACCATTCCGTATGAACTTAAATAAACGCAATCACTCATATGTAGAGTAGATAAAAGTTTTGTAGCAGTTACATTGTTAACTTGAGCTAAACTAAGGAAGTAAGTGGCCTTTTCCTGTCATACATTTTTTTGCTTTCGTTCTGTTGCTTTGCTTCACTACACTATCAAGTACTGAAATTATTAATTCCACTTAAATATGACTCAAAAGTATTATTTAGATGGAAACATGATGTTTTATTTTAGTTCCTTTTTTGTACTCTACCCAACACACTTCTTTCCTTCCATCTGGATTATTTGTTTTCTTGATGCGAACCACAACCGAAAAGTAACAATTTTAATAAGAAAAGATTTATTTAAGATAGTGAAGTGCTGAATTTGTTATATTTGTATCGAATCGATATCTATCTAAAAAAAGACGAGGAACAAGAAGAAAAACAAATTGTTTAATTTCTTTCAATTAAACACTGTCATCATGTTCAATTTAACAACGCACATGCTCAGTAATTTCAACTCAATTAATGTGCATTGCAAAACAAAGTGACTTACACTTATAGCAGAAATCTAAACGGACAGACATCCTCAGACACACTCTCGCACACAAGTACGTAATTTTTATGGCTGAAGAACTAAATAAATGAATGAACCAAGTACGTACAAACGAAGTGTCTGGTTTGTGTATATTCAGTTTAGATTAAGATACACATTTGCCACTTCCCAGTTGGCAAACTAGTCTTAGATGACCTTTTCATCAATGATGTTTTGGACGACATTTTGAAATTTGACGCCTATATTTTAATGTCGAGGATACGTTTAGCGACAAGATCATGCTCTTGGTCGCGTTTTAAAACTTATTGACGACTTCATAAGGGACTAATTTTTAACCGTGTCTTATATGTATGTATATTAGACCGACTCGCCTTGTATGGAGCGTTAAAAAGTAAAAAAAGTGCCCCTCTGAAAACGTGAATTAAATTGCTTTATGTCTATTCCCAAAATATTTTTGGTCTAGAGGCCGGACCGTTTTTAAAAAAGGTCTTTTTTTTTGATTTTTTGGAAAATTTTCCACTTTAACCCACTACACTTTACAAGTTATGCACATCATATGAAAGCTTTTTTGAAGACTCGTCTAACGACGTATATGACATGAAGAAGCATGCACTATAAACACGCGGAATTCAGTGAAATGTAATCTTCTTTAAGGTTTTTGACTATTTGTTTTAGGTCGCGATTTACCAAAATTTGGCGGATGTTTTTAGTATGTGTAATATGGGTATCAAAATCTTTCTTACGCGAAGACTCGTCCAAAGGGGTATAAGACATTAGTGAGCATGAACTTTACACATGCAAATTTCTTGAAATGTTTTTTTTTGCTGATTTTTGAATAAAAATATAATAATTTTGCAATCACATTAATATATTTTAATCACTTACTTTCCTGTAGAAAGTAAAACGAAAGCACTTTTTTCCTTATAGAAGTTATTAAAAATCATAAGACTGCTTTATAAGTTAAAATTGATCATTTTGACCGAAAACATATGCTTTCGATATTTTTTCGACATTTTTCGATTATTATTTTGAATTGTATACATTTATGGGGATTAGAAAGCACCAAATTTCAATTTCATGTGCTTTTAAATTTTATTCGTATTCAAAAAGTAAGTAAGTTCATCGAAATCAATTTCGAATTAACAGAAATTTAATATACGTACATAAAATGTTTTCCCAAATGTCGGGATTAACTGAGAATTCGTCTTATCAGAGTTTGTCTTAAACGAGTTTAACTGTACAAAATACCAGAAAAAATATAATATTTTCTTATTTGGGTGCGGTTGTCGACGATATAATTCAGGGCATTTTCGCTCACATTGTTAACGATAATATAGCAAAAAAGTTGCTGATATATTCATCGACGACAAAGCGAAGCAAATGGTCGTCTATGTGATCGTCAATGTGAGCGATAATGTCGCTTAGATCGTCGTGTACGATTTTGCGGACATTTTTTTGAAAAAGTCATCAACGATTTGCTTGGACTGTCGCTAAAGTGTCTTAAACGATTTACTATGAGTCGTGTACCCGTCGTCAGGGATGTCTTCAATGCACTGCCAACGGGGGGTTTACTAAACGTATGTGAATGTATTTGAATCTGCTATCCATTCATACAATTTGTGGCACTGTATTATATTTAGGCGAAAAAAACAGCTGTAAAATAAAATTGGAGGAAAAAAATTTCATAAAAAACACTCAACACCACATAATCATACAAATAACTGTGGGAATGGGGGTCAGTAAAGTCATACTCAATTGAACACAAAAAAAAATATAGTCTATGATAGCATTTCAACAGCTACAAATAATAGAAAGAATGCGCAAATTTTTTTGAGGTGACCATATTGTGAAATTTTTATAGATTTGGTACTACAATTCATAAGACGTTTGGACATTATCTTCATTTCCATTTTGAGTAAATTGCAAAATTATGGCCAATTATGTTTAACAGGATATATGGAGTTTTACTAAATTTATGTGAAACAAGTCGTGTGAAAGACTGGACCGCAAAGAAGAAAATACGGATCGAATACCCAGGTAGAAATTGCCAACCGTACAAAAAAATAGTACTGGCAAACCACGGCTATTATTGTAAAACCCACATTTTATTATATTTCACACATTTAAATATGTTTTATTATAAATATTTCTCAAAATTAATTAAGATTTGAAGTACCAACTTTTTTGAATTACCAACGTTATGGAAACGTTGGCAAGATCGCTTAAACCAACGGTTGGCCACTGTTATCAATCGGGTAACAGGATAATACTGTCAAGATTTTTAATCCCACGTTCTGCCAACGCATAGCCGACGGTAGCCGACGCTTTGCCAACACTGTGCCGATTGTATTTTTCTGCCTGGGTAGGTTTGTCTAATTTAATACTATTCAAATGATGGCGCAGTTAAAATCTCACTTGGAAGAGTTGCCGGACCCAAGAAGGCGGTTGACTTTTAAAAGATTCGAAATTTGTGTAAAATTTGATTCACAATAGTTTTTGGGAATGTTGAATAAGAATATGAATATGACTTAATTTTTGAAAAATGATGGCCATATAAATCGAATGCTTTTTGAATCAGAGAAATCCGATAACAACTTTCGAATATAGGGCTCTTCAAAATTACTTATTTTTGAGATTTTTTGATTTTTTTTAATTAAAAGTGTAAAAAACCCGTTAGTTTTTGAAAATTTTAAAAACAGAATATGGGGATGTGTTCTGGGCTCCTTGGAGTATGTGTGTACAATAAATTAAGCAAATTTGAAGACCTCTCAGTCAATACCATTTGTAATGTATCATGGATCTCATGATATAGTCCTGCTGATTCCAAGTTCGAACAAATTGAAAGAATTACATCGTTCAAAAAAATTTAATTGACTTGCTTTTTTTTTGTTTTCCTGTAAAATAAAAATTAATATTTTGTTCAAAGAAACCCCGTTTTACTACAAAAAGTGTACGAAAATCATACACCAAGAAAACATGCTCGCTAGTTATTTTTAATTTATAATTTCCGTATATTTACAAAAATAAAGCAAAGAAAATCAAACATATTAGCTAGGTTGATACTAGTATTTCGATCTGGCTAAAGATCTCATCAGAACACAAAGTTTTAGAAAAGCTAGAGCCTCCAGAATAGGCAGAAAATATTATCATCAATTTTGCTCCCTTCTTATCTTCTTAGTAACCCAACACATGGCTGGAACCTTTTCCTAACAAGCATCAAGACGTTACTAAACTTTAAAGACCAAAAATGACTCTGACTCAAGTAAAATGTTTGGACAGTTTTATTAGTTTTTTGTTTTTATATACATCGAGATTATTTTAATGTTATTTTTATATAAAATTAAAGTACATTACTATTTTAATAGAAAGTAACAAAATATAAGCAAAATAAAAGTGAGTGTATTAAGCAACAATTTTGTATTAACATGTTGCAATTATTTTTTAGTGCAACAAAAACTGTTTTCATTACCTCGCCCGAGTTCCGTTGGTAAGTATAAAAAACGCTGTGTACGGATAGTTTCTCTATTTGTATATACTCTATGTTTCAACTGTAATTTTTAGTCATTTCTACCTTCTTAATTTCCTGAGTTTATAATTAATCGTCAGATCTTTATTAATTTTTTCTATACCATGTCGTGTTAGTATATAAACTAAAGTAATTTCTCCAAATATGGTAATCTTATTTTCTTTAACTTTTTATTTCAATTAAAAATTGTACGAAAAACAATTTCAAAGGCTAGTCAATAACAATATATTTTTTTAATTTTTTGCGCTTAGATGCTACCAGTTCGGGGTGTTTTATGTAAGACCATTATTAGTGTCCGACCGAGTATTCGGCTTCTGAGTTCGACCAAAAAGTAATGTTAGGCCAATTTTGGCCAAACACCGAGTGTTTGAAGAAATTGAGTACATTTTCAGATAAAATTCTTTAATTTCAAGTACAAACGCAAGAATTGGTATTAAATTCGATATATCAGACACCTAGTTCAAAAGTGACTCAACTCAAAATTTTAATTTTTCGGGTTTATATGCTTAAACTATGCACAATACACTTGTTCATCTATAAAAAAAATATCAGTGTATTTGTTGTTGTTAACTGTTGCTAAAAAACAGTTATGTCTTTCTTTATGTTTCAATTGGTATAAAGTTGCAAAAAATTTTTCCGATTTTTGAAAAATTAAATATTTTGAGTTGAGTCACTTTTGAACTAGGTGTGTGCAATATATTTTAGTAAAAAATAAAAAAGTTCAAGCATTCCCATTTTTGCCAAAACAGGTCATTAAATTAAAATAATTGAACTCATTATTTTCTAAATACTTTTTATTTTACTTTAATCAATTTCATTGCCAAAATCAACCGAAATTCACGTTTTATTCAAATTAAAAATTAAACTGAAAAGTTCGGCTGTGGCCAAACATTGAAAAATTTGTGCGAACTTCGTCTACGGCTTCGACCAAAAAAAAAAGGGAGTTCGGTCGGACACTAACCATATATTTGTATTATATCATAACAAATTCCATATTTTTCAAAGATGGAAAAAAAATTGACAATATAAAAAATAATACTGCTGAACAACAATACTCAATCATAAATATGTCAAAACTATGATCATAAAAAAACTAAGCTTCTGATCTTGCTACCATGAAGATGATGATGTAAGTGGAACCATCATCAGCCATAGAAGTGTGATGTAAGTTAGAATGTTTTTTATAGTTAAACTAAAGCTATTAATAAACTTAATGTATGGAATAATTAAATTTGCATAAAACTATAATTTATAAATATTTTTTTTTTGCAATAATTATTTAAACATTAATTATTTAAAAAAAAAAACGTGACCAACGCCCCAAGAAAACATAAAAAAATATTTATATTCATAATACTTAACTAATGTTTCCAACAATTTTTACTTATGACTGTGTCTCTTATGCAATAAATATTACTTTTTATCATTTATTTAGTGATTGAATGAATTGAATGTTTGAATATCTATTGAATTTCATGTTATAGGAACTGATTGCAATGAGCAATGTTGTATGTAATGCAACCATACAAGTGATCAACCAAAATAACAAATTTACTTTCAATTCAATAAATAGCCTGAATACAGAAATAAATATGAATTATTTTCAAAAATGTTCAACACCAGTTGAAACTGTCTTTAGATTCCTGTTATTTCTCAAGGTTTTTCGAATTGAATGGCCATTTAAAAGTCGAAAAATAAAAAATTACTTGAAGCTTACAATAGTGTTTTCATTAATTTTATTTAATTTTATTTTTCGCATAGTTTTTGACTTTCAGATCCAAACCAACACATAATGGATTCAGTAAACTTGGGAGATACATTTACTAAAAAAGAAATTTCCTTATCGCCGCTTGGTGAAAAGTTGTATGTTGGTTTACAAGTGAAACCAAAATTTTCCGATTTTTAAACTTTCGCAGTTTTTCCATAGGGTTTTTGCGAAGTTTAACAGAATTGAGTTTTGCGAACAATAAATTAAAAACGGTGTATATAATTGTAAAAATTTTAAGGTATACCAAAATAATGTCAGTGCAACAGTAAATATGATTTTCTGTAAATATGTAGCAATAAACTTAATTATATATCATAAAACTGACAAACTGCGTGTTTTCCAATATAATCGCAGTTTTATGTTTAAGTGTTAATATATGAGAACATTTCATTACTGTATTTTTATATTTTTTGGTGGTGTAATATATATTTTGAAATGTGATAAATACTATAAAGTTTCAACCACAATTTGTTCAAAATTTGCTTTAAATTGTATTCAAATTTAGGAACAACCATATTAAGCTTATTTGAATTTAAAAATTTTCGCTATATTTGCGAATTGATTTTATGTTTTTATTTATACATACTCTAAGAATACTATGTAGGCAAAGACCACTGCAAATGTAGTTGAAAACAAATTAAATTTCACTTAAAGAAAGGCGACTTACATTTCAGTTAATTCAACTAATATTGTTATTTGTTTTTTACTGTTCAAAAAATAAACACAATTGTAGTAAAATTGAACCACATATGCAGTCAAAAATAAACAAATTAATATGTTTTATTTTTTTAATAAAAAAAAAAAACTACTGTATAAAATTGATGTAAAATCATAATAAGTAATTGTAATTTGATGTGGTTTGTTTTTTTACATGAATTACAATTGTAGTCAAAACTGAAATTTCTTCTAAAAATTACTGCTTTTTCACTTTTTCAAATTTCTTTTGCTTGTTTGAAATGTTTTTAATTTGTTTAAGTAGGGTACGATCAGTTTAAGTTACAAATTAACCAAATTAATAGAGATGGAACTTTACGAAAGTTGAATTAAGCTATATATGGGCGCTTCAATGTATTTTCATACAATCGCTCATACTCCTAATTAAACTTCGCTAAATATAGTTGGGCCTTAAGACCTATAAATTGATGAGACTTTAATAACATTCAAGCAAAAATTTGAATTTATATCGGGTACACAAAAGGTTATTTATGTCACACAAAAAAGAAAACTTGGATATATTTTGCCTCAAAGTGTCGAAAATTTTTAAAATTCCTCATATACATGTATATGAATGTTTTACAAACACTTAATAAATAAGAATGGATATTTTTGAATGAGAAGTTTTTTTTTTTTGTTTATTTGATATTTTTTATTTAAACATTTTGTATATGAATGAATAATAAGCAAATTTTTTCTGTATTGAAAATATTTGCAATTGTAGCATGATGATGTATACATTGTACATTGAATATAAATTTGAATATGTGTAAAAAAGATAAAATGAACAAACATTTGTTAGCATACTTATCTTGGGATATATTTTACTATATTAACAGAAATTGCAAGACCTATCTTATGATTGGGGCTCGGAAGTTCATGTGAATATATGTTCATTGTCGTTAGCTGAAGGAAATAGTTAAACAAATATCTATGCGAATCAACAAATTTTGCTACAAAATGGCATCGATTTGATAATGCATATTTTGGAATATTTTGGAATATTATAAATACATATTTTGCGATAAATGCATATTTTTCTGTTGCATATTTTACCAGAAATTCAAATTTGTCATTAAAATGCACGTTTTAAAAACATTTTATTTTTTTTATATATGCACTCAGGGAACTTCTGCTTTAAAAATATGTAGTTGTTTGGGTTGTAATACAGTTTCATTATTTTTAATGTAAATGTAAGTCATTTGTAGAACAAATAAAATTTTTAACTATCCTTGTAGTTCATTTAAAAAAAAACAACTCACATCAAATGACTGTTTTATGATTTTACATTCATTTTTTACAGTTGTTTTTTGTTATTTAAAAATAAAAAAAAAAAATTTGGTTTATTTTTTACTACCATGTGGTTCATTTTTACTACAATTGTTAGTCATTTTTTGAACATTATAAAACAAATGACAATGTTAGTTGAATTTAATGAAATGTAAGTCGTCCTTTTTTTGTTTTTGACTACAATTGCTGTCGTCTTTACCAACATAATTTCCTAAGTGTGTTTTAAATATATATTTTTTTAATTTATAAATGTAAAGAAAAATACAATTACTAATTTTCTGACGATGTTTAACGCTAATTTTCAAATTTTTAAGATAAACAATACTAAAATTGTGTTAAAAAAAATCAATAATATATTCATATGTTAAAATTTCAGGATTTTTAATGCATATTTTATGTATATAAAACACGATAATAAATGCATTAACTTCCGAGCCCTACTAATGATATATAACAAAATAATTTAAAAAATCGTTAAAATTAAAAATGTTAGATGTTTTTATCTTCTTTAATGCATATCCAAATAATATCGAAATAATACAGTTTCGTATCCCATTTTGTTGCAGTTTCCATTAAATTTTTTTTAGTGTATTTTTTTTTGTATATATTGAAACATATGAATTGCATTGTGTATTATCATTATTGTTGTTTAAGTACAAATATATATTCCAGTTTTCTTCGTTTTTGAATGAATGAAGTACAGAAAATACATACAAACAAAATTCATCTGAATAGTAAAAATATATTTATTTTGGTTTAAACTGTTGTGTTGAATATAGTAAATAAATACGAGAATGAATAAAAATGCTATGCAACATGGAACCAGGGATTATCAATCTTATAACTATTTGTAATAAGATACTTTGCATAAATAAATAAACTTTTACTCTTCATCTGGCAAAGAATTGAGTTACTTTTGATTTTATATTCCAAAAACATCATTGATCGTAAATATAGGTGTAAATGTAAAGCTTAAAGTATTAGAAAGTGGACAACTATATTTATATTCTTCACTATAACTACTTATTATTATGGTATAAACTTTGATTTTGTATGCATTCGTTTACATTGAAAAGTGTGTGAAAATATGCTTTAGTTTATTGTAGTATTTTTCAAAATATTTATTTGAAACTCAAAACTAAAGATTGATTAATGTAAATACTTATAAGAAAAAAAAGTCAAATATTTATGTATTTATATCAATGTATATGTAAATATTATAATGTTGCAGTAAATAACTGTTTTAAAGTTTTATTTGTTTGTATTTTTTTTTTTTTTTATTATTATTAAAGTGTGTGAAAAATAGTTAATAGTTAATATTAAACTTTTAAATATTTGTAAACAATCAAAAGTAGACAAACAAATTTAAATACAAAAAATAATTCGGCTTAGCCTCATATTCACAATGTTCCGTTATGTACTATCTGGGACTTAAACTGTCAGATTTTTTCTTGTTTCCAATATAAATTTTCAATTTAACTGTTTGTTAAATTTTAACTGGTACATTCAATAATCGGGCCTTAATCGATTTGTTTAATACCCTCCAGAATGTTTTTGTTAACAAAACATTTAAATAAAATTAAAACCTGCTAATTTATCTCAAAATAACCAAAGCTTAGGTCTTAACCATAGTCATGCGCTAAAAAATTTTATTTATTTATTTTTATTTAATTGAAAATTATTCAGTAAAAAGTAAAAAAAAATATGCACTAAAAATAAAAAACATGCATTTGCATGAAAATCGCTGCCCTGGTTATGAATGTCAAAATTTATATGGAAATATCTGTGGTTACTCGCAAATTTTTCCCTAATTTTGACGTATGATTAATATTAATAGTATTAAAATCGTTAAAGACTTCGTACAAAACGAATATTTTAATTCAATAAAAATAAATTCACAAAAACCAATTTAACAATTTATTAAACAATTCTTTCAACAGTACATCTCGTGTTTGTAGTCTTAACAATTCTTTATGTTCTCATGACATTTCAAATTGCTTTCAATCAACATGTTTGAATTGATTGCATAACGTAGGCGGAGTGAAATATGAACTGCGAGTTCGGGTCTGGATACCTCCTGGATTTTAATGAGCTTTGGATATGTTATAAAGGAGCAAAAAAAAACACGTATTTTTTGGCCAATCACACGTTTAAGGGTTAAAAATTCATTTGTTTTTGTATAAAAACTTGCCATATTGCCTATACAGTGGACCCAGAGTTGCCACATTTTTGGATTATTTGAAATTTTCTCGAAGAGCTGGGAAAAGTCGCATAAAACCTGAACGGCTTCGAATGTAGGAAAAATCAGAAACACCTCCTCGATTAAATTAAATGGGCATTGCTATGCATTATTCTTAGCTTAATACTAAACTCCGTAATAAAACGCCAGATAATACATTGAATAACAAAAATACTTGAAAGTCTGTGAGCATAATTTGTACACAAGTGAATGTGTCTTCAAAAATCCTTTTATTTGATACCAAATTTGTCTATAGTTACTAAATGTGTTAATTTTTCACGCCACTTATTAACGCCTAAACATGAGATTGCGGGCAGCTAAATAAAGGGTCCCGTAACGAAATAAACCGAAAAAAAACGTAAAATGAGGTAATTTTTGACCCCACTTATTAACACCTAAACATGAGATTGGGCAGCTAAAAAAAGCACGGGTTCCTTAAATTGTTGTTATCTACAACATATCCGAAGTTCATTAAGATATGCCGGTCCAGCTCGGGATAACTCAATTACTAGATTTTTTATATGTTAAAAACATGACATAAACTAATTTTACAAAAAAAAAACATTACCCACGCAATAGGCCTTTATTTTATTTTGAGGCACCTTACGCATTGCCTCCGGGATAAATTATGTATTAATTTTCGCCAGCTCTCTGTTAATCTTATTTGTAAGGCAGTCCAGATTTTTTGATTTGAACTTCTCTTTAAATTTGTCTAAAACATATTTTATTGTCCATTCATAACCCTTCACTCTGAAAAAGCTGACAACATCAATTGTAAATGTATCGTATGTCAAGGTCGCAAAAAATTATTTTCTTTATAGAGCACATAGTCAATCTTTAATGAGAAGGGACTGCTTTTCAAAGACTGCATGCAGTAGCGGTATTTTTGCATATTTGATTACTCTTACATCTGCTATATAATGTTGTGTAGTCTTGTCGTTATTATTTGAAAACTCTCGTAAGTCATATAATTTTTACCTTTAATTCAGATCCAATTGTAAAAGCATTTCAAAACAAAATTTTTTTAAAGCAAAAGCGTTTTTTTTTAGACAATTTTTCATTCTTGAAACCATTTGTCGCAATATAAATAAGAGATTTTTGGAAATGCATCTAACAAAAATAACTAAACGTTATTTATTTGTTTAAGTACACTTAGGAAATTATGTTGGTAAAGACGACAGCAATTGTAGTCAAAAATAAATGAAATTTCATTTAAAAAAAAGACGACTTACATTTCATTAAATTCAACTAACGTTGTCATTTGTTTTTTAATGTTCAAAAAATGACTAACACTGTAGTAAAAATGACCCCCATGGTAGTAAAAAATAAACCAAAATTTTTTTTTTATTTTTTTAAATAACAAAAAACAACTGTAAAAAATTAATGTAAAATCGTAAAACAGTCATTTGATGTGAGTTGTTTTTTTAAATGAACTACAAGGTTAGTTAAAAATTTTATTTGTTCTACAAATGACAAACATTTACATTAAAAATAATGAAACTGTATTACAACCCAAACAACTACATATTTTTAAAGCAGAAGTTCCCTGAGTGTATGGAATATTTTCACAAAATTTACAAATTAATTTTAGACGTTCGTGTTCATTTAATGACATGGTTTCTTCTATTTGGAATCTATTGAACTGCTCTCTACCCAAATAATTGAAGGAATAGTACCGGTTATTTTCTCATATTTTGTTTTGCTCTTAGTTCATATTTCATTCCGCATACGTTAAATACGAAAATAAAATATACCACTCTATTTTGAAATCATAAACATCGTTACTGTATGCACGTTGTAGTTGTAATGTTACTTTCAAATCAAAAACAATAACTAGGGCAAGTAATTTCATGCAAATGCATATTTTTTCTCGATAATCTAGAACTGATACGGAATAATTATTTATCCGAATCATTAAATTTACACCCAGTGAACGAAAAATAATTCCTTTAAATTAATACGTGTATTTTGTTTCAATAGCAAAATACAAGCATTGCTCTGGAGGAATTATTCCCTTCGCTTTATACCCTATTGGTATAAAACAAAATCGCATCGAGTTGTAGTCGCATTTTTTTGCATAGTATGGCAAAAGTGCACGTTTTAGCATATTTTGACTTTTAATGCATATTTTGTACTTTTTAGTGCATTTTTGTGGATATTCTTAATTTACTTAAAGTATTTTTTTTTTATTTGATGAAACAAATTTTAATTTTAATTAACATTTTTATATTTTTATTTAAGCAAAATCATTTTTACATTTTTAAATCTTGCAGAACCGAAGAAAAGCGTAAGAATGTGTTCCTATTGAAAATATAGATGACGAATTTTTTACACACAGAGAAAGAAAGTGCCAACCGAATTGAAAAGTGTATGTTAATGGTAACAACTTATAAATTCTGTTGGTGATGATGATATTTACATTAGATTTATAAATATTTTATGTGTTGCAACTAAAATTCAGTTGAATTAACCGCACTTTGTTGTGAAAACTAATGTTTAATTGTGCCAACCGTCTGAACTTTGTAATAACCGAATTTGAGTCGTAGTAACCGAACTTTAGTTGGCAAATAGCTACATTTTTCTCTGTGTATATGTTTAAATCAATGATTTTAGCAAAAAGGTGTTCTTTAAAGTGCATATTTTTAATTTGTAACTGCATTTTATAAGTGCCTATTTGCCTTTTTTAGTTACATGAAATTCCTTGCCCTAATAATAACTCTTTAATAAACTGTTTCAATTGCATGTTGTTTAACAGTTTATGTGATTTTGTTAATAATATTATTTGCTGGATGGATTTCTATGTGTGTGTTCAAAAAATATTTTCTGATTTTTCGTGCGTAATTGAAATTAATTTCAGTCAATTTTTGTGATTTATTGATTGGTTTCATCATTTTTCTTCATTTATGCTGACAGCATATTGTACAACCCAAGTACAAAGTATGAATGTAACAACTATTATGTGTTGTAAGTATGTCTAAGAAGAGTTGGTGAGTTAAAGACGGCAATTTAACAAACAACTAAAATGTAATGCAAGCAAACAAAAAAATGGAAAAAGGGGCGTTGAATTGGGAGCCCAATATGCAATACACATACTAGATAGAGTATAGTAAACAATTTAGTTAAGAAATAATTTGTAACTTGAAGCTATAAACAGGGCTTTGAAAGTGTTAAAGCTTTGTAAATTCACTAACATTACTCAATTAAAAGATATGTACTTTAAAGCTTTAAATTGAGCTTTGAATTTCACTTAACTTTTACTTAAAATATGCTCCACATTTTTGATTAACTAAATTTTAAACAATTTGTTTGAAATAAAATATTAAAATGAAATGATTAATTTATTAATTTAACACCCAAATGAGGGTCCTTATGAGTATTCCAGGGGCTCCGCGTAGAATTCCAACAAAATTAATGTTTAAAACAAATTTAAAAAATGTCACAATATTTTTCACAATTTTATCAATAATAATTCTTATTATTGTGCGCCCCCGGTAGGCTTGTTGGTCGCGTGCTGGCTTATCAGTGCGGGGGTCGTGGGTTCGATTTCCACCAGAGGCACTGGTCTGTTTTCGCTACAACGCGCCGAAGGCCGTAGTAGCTAGTGCTTGGTTAGGGTAATAATATATAATTTGCAATTATATGATTATTAATTAATAAAATAAAATAAATATTCTTATTATTAACAAAAAATGTTTTCAATAATTGATTTCTTTTGCATCCGTAGGTTAGATACATTCATTCCCGCCTAGATCACTTACAATAGGTTCTTTTACTAATTGTACACCATATTTTTTATGATTGATTCTATTAACAGTTTTCAAAGCATATTTATACGAAAAAGTCTGTGGCTCTAGTTATGACTGTATTCCCCATGTGTTTGTTGTTGTAAGAGTCGCAGAAAATTTTAATTACTTTAAATTTTGTTCACAAAAAAACAAAACTAAAGACCAAGTACAGAGATCAGCACAAAACATAGTGTTTCCAAAAGCACTTTTGTTGAGCAAATCACATTTCACACCACAATTCCGGACCGATTTTAAAAAACTATTTTTTAGTTTTTTCCTCAAAAAACAAGTAAAATTTCAGGGGATTTAAATGATATGTACCTTGAATTAAAGGCTTCTATTGGATTCTTCAATAATATTTGTGTTTTAGTTGAAGCTTATTACTTCCTTTAAGAATTATGGTCTGAAATTTTATTTGCTCAAAAAAGTGCTTTTGGAAACACTGTGCAACATGTCAAATAAAATTTGAATTTTATGACTTTCAGCCTTAAATATAGTATTATGACAGTCGCAACAATGAATAGGCTCGAAAATCATATTTCTAAAGTAGTTCATCAAAAAGAGTTTTTTGCTCAAAAACTTCTAAAAAAAATCTATGGCTCAAATCTTTTTAAAAATTTTTTAATTGTTCAAAAAATATACAAATTTTTCTCAAGCTTTTGTATTTTTGATGATACTTTCTACAAGTCTCGAACATTAAAATTCGTTTAAGACGATAAGAGGTTAAGATAAAGCTTCAGTTATTACGAACTAATTTCAAAGTCCTGATGGTTTGATAACAACTTCAAATGAGCATCTGTTAATACGAACATGCTGAAGATGAATACTCGGTTAAGATAAACTGAACCATTTTTAATACGAAATTCTCAAAGTTTTGCAAAAATTTTCTTAAAATTTCTTTTATTTTTAACAAATCTATACCGAGCACACCGAAATTTTTTTTTAAAATCTGAAGAAATTTTTCATATTTACGAGCCAAAATAAATTTGTTGGTACCTTGGAGTTCATAAAAATTAGGGTTTTTGTACTTTGTTTTTGTAATGTTTTTTTTTTTTTTCATTAAAAAAATCAAATTTTTGTTTATTTCTTTACCCTTGAACAGTTAGAAGTGCGTCAAGGAGTCCGTAAAGCAAAAGTTGGTGGGAAACGCTGGTTTGATTGAATGAACTATATTTTTAATTAAATATTAAAAAAAAATCAATCAAGTATTTAATTGTATTGATTAAAACTTTAATTGAAATATTAAACAGATTTCAAAGTGTTTTAATACAAAATGTCAAATGAATGAAAAAAGTATTTTTAAGAATTTTTCTACTTTTTTAAAATATTTTTTTTTAAAGCTCATTAAAATTTTATAATTGATACAATTAAAATTTTCATTGAAATATTTAAAATAGTTCAAATGATATGATTAAAAGATTTATTGAAAAAATTTCAATTAAAGTGTTCCTGAAATTTTTTTAATTGGTCCAAAATTAACTTTTTTATTGAATTAACAAATATTTTAATTAAAACTCGATTTTAGTTATTTGTAAAGGTTTTCATTGAATATTTCATTCTTTCAAACTCTAGCTCCAATATTTTAGGAAAAAAACAAACGAAATAAAACAATAAACTTTGATGATGATGAAATTTTTGTATTTCCATTTTTGAAGTAGATCATTTAAAGCTGAGTTTGCATGTTAAATACATATTTTCATTTATGTATATTATTAGTTAACATAAAATAGACGATAAATTTCTCAGCTTTAAAACATGAAGCCCATAATATGCATATGCAGGCATTGCATTTTTTTCGTTTACAAAAATCGTTTCAATCACCAACATCAAACTGTTGTAAACGAAAGAAAGTTTTTTTGTTAACGTTTTTTTAAACCGTTTTTTATGAACATTTTATTAAACATCATTAAAGTTGAAATGTTAAACCTTTTTCATGCTTGTAAAATGTCTTATAGTATTTATCAACGTTTAAATATAAATTCGACCAGGTTATAAAACTAAATTTAGCAGCTAAAAACCTATAAACTATTAAAGCCACAACAATGCAGTTTAGTTTATAAAGTGAAGCCGAGATTCAACAAAAATCCACTATAAAACTCACACTCATATTTAAGCAAAAACGACATTTAACAACATAAAGATCGATCGTTGAAAAGATCGATGTTGAAACGGTACGATGATGATGACCAGGGCAGCAACTTTAATTCACTAAAAAATCGAAAATATGTGCTTAAAATATGAAACAAAAACGCCTAATATGCGCCTAAAACATGCACTTATAAATTGTTGATAATTTTTTTTTTTTTTTTAAATATGCAAATATTCAGTTAATCGCAAAATATGCAAAACTATGAAATACAAATTTAAAAATATGCCTTTTTAGGCACAATATGCATTTCAAACAATATATGCAAACTTATGCAACAACAAATCGATGGCATCTTCTTGCAAATTATTTGATTTGGTAAAGGATTTGGTCAAAATCCATTTTGAGCTTCTGACTACAAACATGCATTTGCTTGAAAGTAGCTGCCCTGATGATGACCATAAACTTATTCTTCCGTTTTTTTTTTTATAATATTTGATATTAAAGATGCTTAACATGATGATGTTGTTCTTATTTTGGTTTAGTGTTTGCTGTAGCCAATTGATGTTATCTTAAGAGGAGAAATTAAAAAAAAATATATATGCTTATTAAGTCAAACTATGAAAAATGTTGGTCCCTCTTTTTAAAGAACTGAATTTTGTTTTCGGGTATTTATAGCTTTAACCAACAACAGCTACACCATCATTACCAACAATATCAACAGCAAAACTGCATTTTAATCAGTTAATTTTGTATTAGCATCTTATCGGTCAGGTAAATGCTTTGTTTTTTGTTAAACAAGCAGCAACATGTTTGGCAGTTCATATACACCCCTTCATCAAAGAAATGATACGGAACAAGACCAAAATGTAGAAAAAGAATATTAAAACTTAAAGATGCTTAAGAAAATGCACTTTAAAAAATTGGAAACAGATCTTGCAGAAAAAAATCATAAAGAGAATATTTATGAATTTAAAATTACTTTGAATAATTGACTGACAAAATCACTTAAGAGACGAATCTCAGAACTGAAAGAATTTGCAACTATACTATCGAAATCGGTTAATAACACGGTTGATTACACACAGTTTTTGGCACAAATTTCGGTTTTGGAAACCTTTTTTATGTCGGTTATTTAAAATATTTGTTCCGATCGATTCGAAACCCCTAATTTATAACATTAGACTGTATTCAAAATCAAAAAATTAAATTCTGTCCTAATAGCTTTAATTCTTTAAACTTTAAATGCATTAAATATATCGCTCATTTACTTCAATAACGTCATAACTCAAAAATTTTGATTTTGTAGAAAACGAGTTTAAAGTTTTCAATTTACACCCACCTTGAAGAAAAAAAAAATAACGACATAATTTCTCTCAAGAGGTGAGTATAGAAGATATTAATACGACTTTTTTACACAATATGATACGTGATATAACGAATAATTCTGCGTCATTAACTCAAAAATCATGTTTTCTGAGTTATGACGTTCTTGCAGTAAATTAGCGATATATTTATTTTACAGTTTAAGTATTTTTTTATAAGTTTTGGGTTTAAAAATATACTTTTTATAATAAGAAGGTAACATGTTACTTTTCTATTACAAACCCTATTATTTTATCTAGGGCATGTTACAGGTAAAGAGTTATTAAATACTTTTTAATTTTAATTTTTAAAGCCCGATTACAGAATGTCCAGTTAAAATTTAACAAACAGTTAAATTGATACTTTATATTTGAAACAACAAAAAATGTGTCAGTTAAAGTCCCAGGATATTGTGAAAATGAGGCTAAGTCGAATATTATTTGAAAATTGTTAAATTTGTAGTAAAAATTTAAATATATTAAATATTCAAGTTTGATATAATTGTTATTACAAATAGAAATTATGTTTTTTCGACCCTTAATTCTGCAATGAAAATGAAAATTATTCAAGTTATTCATAACAAACAAGTTTTCTATTTATTTCTGATCAATGGTGATAATCTTTAACTTCGAGCTCATATATTAGTTCTCATTTAGTGAGAAAACTAGTTTATATGAATGTTTGATGTTTTGCATGGGATTGTCACTTCTTTCAAAACGTGTTCTGATGATGGGAACCTAGAAAATTCGCGAAATAGATCTATCAACACATTCCTGAAAGTGGTCAATTAATAAATTTGAAAACAAAAACTCTAAGTTATTTGTTAGGACAATATCCTAATAAAGAAATATAGAGTATGACCTCGAACTTGAATAATTTTCATTTTCCTTTTCATTATATTAAATTTTGTATAAAACCCAACTAGTTATACTATAAAAACATTTAAACAGGTGAATTTGGTATTACTAATGGGCGAAGTAATGCAAGGGTATGGAGTTTAACTTATTACCAGGTAATATGTTCCGTAATTCCAACCCTTTACCGAGCTTTAAAATGTTTAAACATTTTGAAAGGTGGAGAATAATTTCAAAAATTCGTCTAATAATTGCAGTTGTGTCAAAACTGCTTTTTTTTAATATGTATTTTTTTTGTATTGCATAAGTGTGAAAAAGGACAACAGTAGAAAACGAATGCTTTTTTTCAATCAGAGAAATCCGATAAATCCAATTTGTTTATATTCATTTCTGAACTAAACAAATTATTTTTTCAAGTGTAGCAGGCTAACTAAATTTGTGTAAACCAATTTTGATTCCTTGAATTTACTACAATATTTTTGTTGTTATTATTCGTTTTGTTGTTGTTGTTGTTGTTGTTGTTGTTGTCTTCTCGTATTACTTGGCCCCATAACCGAAAAAAAAATAAGATTGATCATTTCGAAGATATGTTTGATCTGGTGGTAATCTTTGGTTTTCTTCTTCTCTTAAATGGCCTTTAGATGTTAAACAGATAATGTTTTGGTGTTTACAAAAAACTAAAAAAAAAATAGTTTTAAAAAAATATGTTGCTTACAAAAACAAAAGGTTTCTTTTTCTTTCATTTTATCCCTTAAATTTATTTTGAAGGTGGGCTTTTGTTACCTTTAATTACAATATGCATGTTTGTACAATATAAAGCATGAAATTAAAGACAAGTAACAAGAGACTTACAAACACCTGTGATGACGATAAGCTTTTTTCAATACTTTTGCTACAGCTTATTCGTCTCTTCTTCTCGATCATCATCATCAATACATCGATTCATGTTTAAAAAACATTTGCATTGTTCTTTTTTTATAGT
This sequence comes from Delia radicum, assembly GCA_021234595.1. Taxonomy (NCBI): domain Eukaryota; kingdom Metazoa; phylum Arthropoda; class Insecta; order Diptera; family Anthomyiidae; genus Delia; species Delia radicum. The sequence goes on from CM037853.1 coordinate 239,416,955, forward strand.
ACTTCAACATCACAAATGTGATCCTAAATTCTGGAAGCGTATTTGTAAGGTGTTGCTTTTAATGAGAAAGTTTTAATATGGTTTAACAAAAAAATACTAAAAGAAATATTTCACCAGGGAATTTAAGCATTAAAGCTCATAAAATAAGAACAATTATGGTTGCAAGGCTATTAAGGATCATGAAAACAATTCATACAAAAAAAAAAAACTTTATACTTCAGTATAATGTTGCAATAACTTAAATGTTTATTAATATGATGTTACTTACGCAGCAGTAACAATACTAGCAATAACATACCAACGATATTAATCGTTATTGTAAAATCGCTATTAAATTATAAAATAATAAAAAATTTATGGTTTCGCTTAAAAATATTTTACAATGTTAATTTCCATAAAAGATAAGATAAAATACCCAGCAATAAGCTAATAAACTGAAAAAATGTGATGTTTAACCCTTTAGCGACTGAACTTAAACAGCTGAAGATTTTTTGCCGAAACTTTGTGGAGACTTGGGTCTATGACTAAAAAATAATTTTGTGCTGCTTTTGGGTTTTTGGTGCTCCCCCGATCGGAGAAATATAGTAATAAAACTAAATCATTAATGGACTGTCGATCCGTAATGGGTTAAGATTTTGTCTAAGCTTTAATTTTGTATTTTGCTTAAAGTTAAGCATAAACCATCTAATAAACAATTTTTGTATAAACTTAAAATTTAATTTTTAACATTATAAAAACAAAAAACAAAAATGTTAAAAAAAAAATCAGAAAAAAACAATTTTTTTAGCTTTGAGTTGACCTTGTAAGGCTTTTAGAAATTCCTTTCAAGTCAAAGGCAGCTAGTAATTTGGACTTGAAAGAATTTTTAAAAATATACCAAATCATTTGATTTCTTTTAATTTCAAAATTATTGAATACTACGTTTATACTACAACTAGAGTTTTTCGCGGAAATTTCTGGGACGGGAATTCCCTGGAACTTTTGACATTTTTCAATGACGAAATCCCGGGAAATACTTCGGGACCTCCCGGGAATTTTCTTGGACGAGCTTTAATGAAACTTTTCGCTAAACTAATGAAGTGTTCTACACAAAGTAAATTAAAAATTTATTTAATTTTATGAAAAAGCTTCACAATTTTTATGAAACCAATTTAGATGAAATTTTTTCATTAGGCGTATGCAATTTTTAAAAAATAAAAAGAAAATTTTTCAAATAAAAATATGAAAAAGTGCATTAATTGAATGTTTCAAAAACTCTATGATAGCAAAAAAATGCAATCTCAAATTCAAAGTCACTCCATAACGAATGACTTGAATCAGTTTCGATTGAATATTATATGCTCCGGTAACCTTCCGTATAAATTGTTCGAATATATTTTTTAAATTGCTTTTTTTTTAAATCGACTTTTGGGTACTTGTTAATTATCTTACGGCTGCTATCTTCAGCTATCTAATTTAACATTTTTCTCAGCTACTGAGAGATTATTTCTCTTTTTTACTAATCAATATGGATGAGTCTACTCTGAGAGAATTATCTTCACTTCAGTAATGAATTTCTGCATAGCTTTAATGTAGGTTGACACTGGAGCTCGTCCATTGCAACTTTTCACAGAATCTATAGAACTGGTTTCATTACGAAATATTTGAGAATTAATGAAAATCTTCATAAAACTATTGAATCATTCTGAAAATGAAGCGATCATAGAATTTATTAAACAGTTCTTTGAATTAATAAAACTCTTCATGAATGTTTTGGAAAATACATTTTAACTAAGCCAATGAATAGCTTCATATGAACCATATGAAACATATTTTATAAGTTCAACATATTTTATAAAGTGCTAAAGCACTTTATAAAATATGTTGAACACTTGAGAATTAAATCTTAAAACTAAAGTTTGAAATTTATGAAAATTAATGAATTTTAGAAATTTTATGAAATTTTATGAAAAATTTAAATAATTTCATCAAAAATTCAAAATGAAATGTAATTTTAAAAGATTAACAATACATACAAAATTCTCAAATTGAAATAATTTCATAGCTCTAAATAAAATGTTCGTTAAATTTATGAAAAGATAATTTATGAAATCGAATGAATTTTTTTTTATGAAACTATGAAATTTTATGAATAATTTTTTAATATTGATACAATTTCTCGAATATAATGAAATTCTTCATTGAATCTACGAAATAATTATATGAAATTGTTTCATTAATGTCATAATAGTCAGTGTATAAATTGTTTTTCATGAAAAACTCGAATAATAGTATTAATAAAAATAAAGGTGTAATATTGTAATACGAAATTTTTATTTAAAATATTTGAAAATTTAAGCCTCCGATTAAAAGCGTTGTAAATATTTACCAATAAACCGGAGATAATGCGATGTTTATGTAATATTGCTTGATCCTATGAATGAATATTTTCAAAGGAAACTTTGTCAATTAAAAAGAAACTTTAATCATTGTCTTAGTGAGCGGGAATTCCCGGGATGCCGGGAAATTCAAAAACTAACCCTGCTTTCCCGGGAAAAGAAAAACCCTAACTACAAACAAAATCAAGTAGTTTTCTAAAACTACTAGCTTTTGCTCGAAGTATAAATGATTTAATTCTGATTTAGATAAACTATTTCGTTTTTTTTTTTTAAATGAGAAGAAAAATTAGATTTCTCTTGTTTTTTTTTCAGAAACCTCAACGAAATTCATTTCAAATATCTTAGTGTACATTTTTTTTAAATAAAAATTCATATAATAGAAAATTTACCCAATCATGTTCCCATGTTAAGAGCCATTTAAACGAACAAAAAAGAAATTTTTTTAAAAATTTTCAAAATAAGCGTGAAATTATATTTTCCTTTTCCATTAAATAATGATGTTTTTCAAAACCTTTGAAACTTTTGTTATTTAAAAATTCCAAACATATCAGCATACAATATGTAATGCTTATCTTGTTTCAAAGAATTTATTTATGATGATACTCGTACACATATTTTCATTGTTAAAAATTATTGTTAATTAATGATAAAAAGATTACATTTACAAAAATACTTATAAATGAACAAAAATTAAGTGTTACTTGTTTTAATTCAATTCAAGATACCAATAATAACTACTAGGGTTGCTTAACGTCGGAATTTTAGTTGGATTTTTTTTTTTTAACGAGTATTAATTAAAATCAGTAAATGTGAATTTATATAATTCATAGTGTTTTTGTTACAAAATAAAAAAAAAAGAGATGAAATAAAAAAACATTCTTGAGGTGTAAACCAGAATTTTAAGGTGAACAAAATGTTTGTGGTGAAAAAAAATTCTGAGGTGAATATAAAATATTATTCACCTGTAGTAGGAAATCACGTTCAAAATTTAATTTAATTTCTTTATTTATAACAATAAACTAGCTTAATTGCTATAATCGTTTAAAAACTTTTCTTAAAGCATATTTCATAACAATTTAAGTGATCTGTTCGCATTATTTTCTTTAAAGAATTTGTATGTTTAGCATGAACACTTTTAAAAAACTCTTTTAATTTTAAATTGTATTGGAAGTTTTTTTTTTTTTTAAACTTCTTTTGGCAACCCTTATAACAACACTCAACTCCACAACAATATTCATTCGTAATACATGTAATATCAACACATTTCAAATAAACTCAATTAATCTAAAGGTGTTTTACTACTTATTCCTTTATTTCAGGTCTTCTTTTTCTTCTTGTTATTCAACTTAATCAACAACTCCCTATCAGGCAACACTGCGTGCATAATAATCATAATAATAGTAATAATTGACCGCCGCCATGACAAACGGGTCAAAAGAGTATTGATGTTATGAAAAAAAATGTTGTTAAAATTACTAGAAAATTACCGAAAAACTAAAATTATTCCCATCATGTAAAGAACTCATAATTTTTTTTATACACTGTAATATAATCAAAAAGAAAAAATACAATATTGTAAAAAAAAAGAACTGATTTAAGATAACTGACAAGGGAGGTATCCCGACACGAACCCACAGATTTTAATGAGCTGTGGATGTGTTGTAGAGGAGCAAAAAAAGACACGTATTTTTTTTTTTTTTTTTTTATCTGCCCAATCTCACGTTTAGGCCGAGTTTTTGGGATCTCAGTTAAACTTGGTTTAGTTAAACCGATAACGAATTTTGTCTGCCATTTTTAAGTTAATTAAGAAAAATTTTTCGGAACCACTTCATTTTGTTTATAATTTTGGTCTTTATTTCAATGATACAAAATAATTCACATTCCTAAAATAGTATTCCATTTGAAAACTTCGTTAATCGAAGTTTAAAGTTAATATACAGCCTAAAAACTCGGCCTTAAAGGGTTAACAATTGGGGTTAAAAATTAATTTGCTTTTGTATGAAAACATGTCTGAAATTTGTGAAAACTATTGTTTTTTGTACACAGGGTTAAAGTTCTCCTAAAAGACAAAAATTTTGATATACATATTACCCATATCGTGAAACTAGAGTTACTATATTTTTCAATTATTTGAAATATAGAGGGAAAAAGCTCTTTGGGAAAAGTCACATAAAAACCGAATTATTACGAATATCGGAAAAAGATGTGACACCCCCTCGATTAAATCAAATAGTCATTAGTATGCATTATAATGAGCTTAATTCAACTACAATCAGATTTAATGTTGCTCAAAACACATTTTTTTTGAATAACAAGAATAGATGTTTTATATACCAGTAAATGTGTCTTTAAAAAGACTTTTATTTGATACAAAATGAAATTGATATTGATGATACAAAATGATATTGATATTGATGATAATGATAATGATAACTTTACAGCAGAAAGAAAATATCCTAAAAAATTAAAAATTGGTTAATTTTTGTCCCCACTTAGTAACCAACCACATGAGATTGGACAGTTGAAAAAAAAAAAAACACGTGTCCCTAAAATTGTTATTCTCCACAACATATCCAAATCTCATTAAGATCTGCTGATCCGGGTCGGGATACCTTCCTTGTGAGGTAATATTTGATTATTATACGATTTCTTCATTTAATTTTCCTATTAGTTCTCGTATTACGCGGGGGGCCGGACTCTAATCAACAACTGTATTGTTTTTGATTAAATTTCATTTAATGTTTATTTCCTTATATGATTGCAAAGCAATTTATTTGAAGTGTTTATTGAATGCATTTTAATGTGGGAAAATTATTTTCTAAATTATAAATTTATTTGAAAATTAACAATTGTTAAGAATGTGTTTATGATTTACTAATTAAAGATGAGACATGGTATAATTAGACGTTGATTTATATAAAGTACCAAATGTTATATATGTTTTTACAACTATAACTAAACAACGACAAAATGATTGCCTAATTAATTCTGTACGCCCCAAATATCGGAGATGATACATAAAAAACCGCTTAATCATAGATTTGGTTTTATCAAGTTGGTTTTTAACAAATCCCGTTAAGTCGTTAAAAAAAAACTTTCCTACACGCAGAGGAAACCAGGAATAAGTTTCATCAATTATCGTCCAATGTAACAATTTCATCAATATTTATGAAACATTTTATAAACAACAAGAATTATAATGACCATATAATGCTCTCCATGAATTTTTTCTACACAAAAATATTGAAATCCTTACTAATATAAAAGATCCTTTACATATATAGTGAAACATTTCATAAATATAATGAAATTGATTTTGTTTTTTATGAAATGTTTCTTAAATATTACAAAACGTTACATTAGACGAAAATTTATGAAACATGTCATAAATATGATGAAGCTTTTCCTTTGAATGTAGACTTATCTAAAAAGTCCTTCTAATTCCCCTTAGGTACAAGACAAAGAAACAACCCCTTTTCATTAATGCCACAGTTGCTTTGGAAGATATATTAAAAAAATGAAAAGAGCACAAATTTTATTAATATAAAACATCGATCAATCACAGATTTTTTACAAACAACCCTAAATCTTTTCAAAAACCACCAAAATTTACTCTACCCCCAAAGTTGTAAAAATACCTACTTTAAAAAATCTAAAAAATTCACCAGTTTTGTTCTAATCTTTAAAAATACAAATCTTTAAAAATGTTAAATTGTTTATAAAAAGTTTTAGGGCGAATAACTTTCCTAAAAAAACCCAAAGTTTAACTTTAACCCATTGAACCCTAAACTTTGGCTAATTTGAGATCAGATAGCAGGTTTTAAAATAGTAAACCCAACCATTTTTAAGCGACGTTGTAAATTTTTTTACTAAAGAAAAACATCAACATTTTGGAGAAAACCTACGGAGTTATAATGGGAACATATTTTAATAAAAAATTGCAGGTCGCGTATTACATTTTGCATATAAAAAAATATGATTCAATACGAAAAATTGTATAATTTAAAAAAAAATATCACGTTTTCCCGGGGAATTGAAAAAGTGCGGAATTTTGCATTGCCTCATCTCTACCTAAACTTTTAACGAAAATAAAAACATTTTAAATTAAAAAAAGTAACAAATAAAATCAAAAGAACATAGAATTAACTTCCAAATCTGGCGAACATTTTCAAATTCAAGTAAGTAAAATATGGTCGCTGTAAATTTGAAGAAAACTTAATCCAAATTTTGTATCAAATTTACTAATCATAAGTCGATTGTGGTTGAACCTCTAACCATAGTTCAGACATTCAGTAATCAGGACTTAAAAGGAAATATCTGTGGTTAAAGTAATTTAGATTACAATTCTATATAATTTTATACAAAATTAGAAAAAATTATATAGTTCACCTAAAGCTGCATTTACATTACCATCGATATCTACTTTTAACTAGATCTCGATCATATATATGGCAGAATATAAAAAAAATTCATGAACTAGATTCTGAAATCTAGATCATACTGGATTAGGTGTCTTATGTAAATGCAGCTTAAACGAAACAAAATAACACCTGAACGACATAAAACTTCAAATTTTCTACGAAAACACATACATTGGCAACACTGAAGTTTGTCAAATTGTTGAGAACTATAAGAAAACGTTATTTTTTTTTTTATTTAACTCTCTCCCTTTATCAAGCAATAAATTTTGTCTCTTTGCTTTTTTTTTGCTTGTCCACTAAAAACAATGCATTTATTTTCGTACACACAAAAAGAAACAAAAGCCGAACAGCGCCGTAGGCAGCGCTGCTAAGTTTGCCACAGCTTTTCTAAACAGAGAATCTTTTGTGCGAATTTCTAAATTTTTGTTAATTTTTTTTAAATAATATTAATGAAAACGTTTATACACACCTCTTAATTACATTTCAACAACATTAACTTGTTATTATAAAGAAGAAATCACTTTTATAAGACTTTGGTGCCGGCTTCTTTTTGTTACACAACGTTCTTAGCAGTTCACTTATTAAGATTTTTTGCAATGTTATTGCAATCACACTTTTCGGTCAATATTAGCATATTATTTTTAATAATTAATTAATAAAACACTATTTTTTATGAATTTTCACTATTTTTCACAATTTTTGCGGCATGTGGGGCAACAGCACCCTCACCCTTCGAAAAACTAATTAGAAATGTCATATAAAGGAGTGTGAGAGAATTTGACAACTTAGAACAGGGTGTGTCAGCTAATTAAAAATATTGTACAGTAGTTTTGACTTAGCTGCACAACCAACTTCTGCACGAATTTTTGTGCAGGTAAGCCAAAAGCGCTGCTAACTCAAATTGGTTACCTGCCTTAAAGTGCAGGTAAACTAAATTGTTGAAAACTGCAAAGACCAGATATGATTTAATTTATTTTTATTAATTGTTTATTTCATACAATAGAATTTATATAAAAAACAACAAAACAAAAATAAAAAATTTTATAAGGTTTTTACATACAAATTTATGTAGGTACAAGCGTTAACTAACCAAACTAACTAAGTAAGCAAAACATAAGAGGCAGCTAACGGCGATCTTTTGTATGAAAATAATGTACAACTGCCAAAAACATGAGGCACTTATTTTAAATGCGCAGGTATACACAGTGCACTTAATGAAGGCAATTGCATACGTAATTTTGTAAAATAACAACGAAACCAAAATTTTGTGCAGTTATGTGAAAAGTGCACGTAAGTAAAAGGCAGTTAAATCAAAACTACTGTATAACAGTTTACTTTTAAAGTGTTTAGTAAGTCATGGTTCACACACGGCAATTATAATTGCCCAATTCTTCTTCAATTCTCCTTTGAACTTGCTCTTGTGTTCACACAGGAAAAGTTTTTTTCAGCAATTTTCGTATATCAAACTGCAGTATTGAAAATTGCGAATGACAAATCAAAACGGAATTGGAGTACGGGCAATTATGTACCCCCTATCATTCTCTTTCCCTCCCTCTTCTATAAACTCAAGAATTGCGCAATTATAATTGCCGTGTGTGAACCTAGTCTAAGCGAATTGTTATAAAGATTAAACTATTTTTGAAAAAAAAAAATTATAGAGTTTGAGTCAGGAAAGGAAAATGTGTCTAGAGATTTTGTACCAAACAGACTAAAACTTTTTTTATATACAAAAAATTTATCCGATCATGTCATAACAATTTTAAGCAAAATTTTTTTGCTGATTTTAGCAAATTAATGTGTTACTTTCAAAAAACTAAAATTTAGCTCAAACATAACTAAATTTGCAGATTTAACCGAATTTTTAACTAATTTTTAGCAGTTTTAGCAAAAACTTTACTGATTTTTTTTTTCTTTTCGCGTATATTGCGTTTTCATTGTATTTTTTCAAATTAACTTTTTCGTAAATTTCATTAATTTTTTTACTAAATTAATTACTGCATTCATTTTTCTGATCATGTAATAAGAATAATCGAAATAAATATAAGAAATCGATGTTTTTAAAGAAAGTACTAATATTAAAAAGAAAAATCAAAAATTTAAAAACTGAAAAATTTAAAAATTAAAAAAAAATTTTTTTCACATTTACAGGTCCAAGTCAAAATTCCATCTAGATTATTTCCACGAAATTTTGAACCATTACCAAACACGGCATAATAACACTGTGCATGGGACCGAAAAAGACCGTGTCATTTTCACATAGATGTATGAAAAGTAAAGGGCTTTCTGTTCCACAAGTTGCAAAAAAAATTTTTTTTGAGGTAGAAAAAAAATTTGAAGTAAATTTGAAATATGATTCAATTGCAACCGTCTGGTGAAAAAATATGACATAAATTTAGAGGAACCTTCACATTTGTAATCATTTTGATAATTTTCAATACCAAACTTTTGGGGAAAATGTTCATCAATCTAGGTAGAAATGAGCAGTCTCTATTGCTTTTTCGCTCCGTGATCGCCATTTATACCCTCGTCACATATGATGGATGGTATAAAAATATAAATTTTCATACACAAAAAGTTTGTTATGAGAACTCCAAACTCTTTGGAGGTTTTACTGTACTGGCCTAGTACTTCCATCTTGACTTGGAATTTCTCACCCTCTAGACAATGACCCCGAAAATGTTCCTCAGTGTTATATATAAATATTGTTTACAATCATTCAAATTTTCAAACCTAAGCAAAGATAGTCTATATTTTAAACATATCATTATTATGTTTGGCACATGCAACCATACTAATAATAAGCATATATTTGAAGGCAAACATATACTTATGTGTTTGCTGGTAGATGTTTTTCCAAATATATATGTATGTTTACAGGCAAACATAATTATATTTCCACGGAAACATGTTATATTAGAAACCTGGATAGCGTATTTTCTCTTCAAACATAAATATACTACCAGCATTTATATTTCCTGCAGGGAGTTTTTTTTTCAGCGTGTGAGTACAAAATTTATGCCGAAATAAAAATATTTTTTAATCTATTGGAAAGGGTCTTTTCAAATAAAACAAATACAATTTGTATAAGAAAATACAATTTATAATACAATTTGTATATATTATTTTGATCTATAGATTTGGGTTTAATTTCAAAAAAAAAAATAAAAAATTTTTCGTTGCTTTCGTTTTATGATGTTATAAGGGTTTTCAAATTTCCAGCATTTTTTTCAAATCCCGGGAATCCGGAAATTTTTTCGAAAATACCAAAGCATTCCCAGGATTTTAAAATAAATATTTATTGTGGTTTTGATAGTGAAAATTGATGTTTCTTAGGAAAAAAACTAAATATGGCATTTATATAGTCAAATATATTACCAGTCGTACGGTTCAATGAGGTGGAAAACAAGAGAAAATATATATTTTTTTTTTACTTCTTTATATTTTGTGTAGAACTTTAGAAACTCTATAATTAGCAAAAATTATAAAACAATCTGCTTGGTCCCAAAATATGAGTAATTAAAGAGGGTGACGTGATGTGACAAAAATAGAAGTTAGTTTTTTCTTCTTGTACAAAACGCAAAACTCTGCGAATGGAGACGGACTTTTTGATAAACCTTTTTTAAATATGATTTGAATTGATTGACAAAATTTTTTAGATTTTCTTTTACAACCCATAGTGTGACACTTGACGCTACGTAGCGTGATGTGACATAAATTTCCTATTAGGTAAATGCTATTCAAAAAAAAGTATTATTTATAAAATTAAAATATATTCTAAATATTTTTCTTTCTGAATATATTTTTAAGAATTACAATGGATAGTATGAAATTGTTATAACGTTTTTTAAATCTTTAGGGTAAGATATCTCAAAAAGCTGCTATGATGAAGAAAGGTTTCGGATTCAGTGCATATCAAACCATAAAAAAATATACGTCACAGGGTCTCCACGTTTTCAGAATTTATGAAATTTTTTGCAGTCCGTTATATCATTATGGCAACTAAGATATTCTTTCTGCTTTTTAATTTAATAAAATTTAAGTATTTTATTTTTCTTTAATAATACAAGTCAGAAGGAATTCATTTTTAGGACACGGTTGATTGACCTTTCTATGGAAGTGCCCATATATTTATATTTAACAATCACTGCTAATTTTGAATTTTTACTAATTTTTAATTTAGCAAACATGGTTGTTTTAGTGTATTCTTAATTAACGGGAATCCTGACCTAAATTCCGGGTAATCGGGAAGTGAAAAATCGACAAATTTCCGTAAATTTCGTCCCTGGAATTCCCGTATTAAAAGCCCTAGTTGTTATATACACTTTCCCTACTTTTTTTATATTGCTGTTGTTTTTTTTTTTGTTCAAATGTTCAAACAAAATGAGAAAAAAAAGTGACACCAATATGCCAATTCTAGCGCCTAATATTCACACAAACTGCTTACGTGCTTTTTTACGAAATATTTAGCTTAAAGCCAACGAAGCGCAAGTTTAACCCTTTTTTAAAACTTTTTATATTTCAATTTGCAATTTCATTTTTTTTTTTCAATTCACGAATTGTGTTTTTTATGTTATATTTTTAAACTAAAGGAATTTGAATTGTATTGAAAATAAAAAAAAAAAAAAGTTTTTCATTGGTTTTTCAAAGTTTGTTTATTGTATATGTATGGGAGGAGGTGCCTTATTTGCAATAGTGTGTACTACTGTGTGTATTTTTGGAATATGTTTGATCAAAATCGCCAAAGGGATTTGCTTTACAAGCTTGGAAAAGTGGAAAAAACTTTCAATTGAATTTGTAGACGTTTGCCTAACCAGGCTTGTTGTTATTTTTTTTGTATTTTTATATATTTTTTATTCTAAACAAATTTGAAGTGTAACCACTATCTATCTATACATATAGTCTTCCAACTCCTCCTACCCCTATCGCCCTATTCCAGCTTAACATATTTTTGGGCTACAAATTTTAGCTTGTTTTGCTTGCTCCCTCCGTTTACCCTGTAGATTGTAGTAAACTTTAGATGGATATAAAGTTTGTTTAAATGTGGGTTTATAAGTCAGTTTAACATCAAAGTTTTTTTATATTTTTGTAAATTCACTGGTTACGCAACTTTTGGTTCACTTGGTTGCTAAATTCGAGTGTTTGTTGTAATACTCTGATGCATGGTAGATTCCAACTATATTAGAGCGGCATGTTTTTGTATGAGGAAAAACTTTTTTGAAAAATTTCAATTTATTGTTCAGATATAGCACTCGGTCTAAAAGTTATTTGGTGCAAATTTAAGAAAAATCGGATAGCTTTTACCCGCTACCAAAGTTTTCGATTTTTGAAAATTTTTCTTAAACAGCTTTAAAGAAAATATGTCTTGCGATACATCATTATTTACTAATTTTGACATGCTAAACACGAATAGTTTTAAAGTTTTAAAATTGGACCAACGGTTTTCGACATATTGAGATTTGATTTTCATTAAAAATTGCTCCTTTTTTCTCTATTCTAGAAATTTTTTAAAAATTATCTTAGAATTTTTAGTGTTGCAGTCAAATACTACCGAAATCATTCAGGAAAATTAGAGATAATGTAGAAAAAAAAAATATATTGTTTAAAATTAATTTTAGTTTTTTTTTTTAATATATCAAAGGCTTTGTGCGCAGGTCGCCGAAGGTTAACTAGTCCGATTTTTCTTTAGTTTTGCACCACATAACTATTGGACCTAGTGCTAGAACAATCAAAACATTAAATAATGAAAATCAGAAGCTAAACTAAATATTCCTTCAATAATCGTGTGTATAAAATTAAAAAGCCTAACAATTTTACTATGCAAGTTTTCTGATTTTCCGAGATATTTGTGGGTAAATTTACAAGTTTTCCTTCAACCAATATTGACATAATTATTATCAAAATAAGAGTGGTTTTGTCTATTTTTCTAGTGCAAAAATAAAACAATTTTGAATAATTTTTAAAAAATTTGTAGAATGGAGGAAAATCGCTCCATTGTTAGTAAAAGTGAAGTCGTGCTTAGCATGCCGAAATTAATTAAAAATGATAAGTTGCAGTAAATATTTTTATTAAAGCAGTTTAAGAAAAATTTTCAAAAATCGAAATCGTTGTTCGCGGAGCCTCACGGGTTAATGCTATCCGATTTTTCTCAAATTCGCATCACATAACTTTTAGATCTAGTACTACAATAATTGATAAAAATCAAAAGTTGAAAAAACAAATGCCGCTCTACTACTAAACACAAACTTTATGTTATTGAAAAAACTCCATTGGCATATTGTGTATAAAAAACAGGACCTTTATCAAAATAAGATTTTGGTATTTTTATAAAAAAAGCACAAGAAATCAATTTATTGAAGTTAAATAAAAATATAAGTTTTATTTGTTGGTTTGGCTTTTTTTCTTAAAAAAAAGAGAAAATTATATAGTCAGTTTAAGGATTTACCAACAACAAAAAATATTTTGAGCCTTAAACTTTATTTTCTTAAGAAATTACCACAAATTTGGATAACTATAAAAACTTTTGTTTTCAATAGAAAAATATATTAAATTAAAATAACATGAATTACTTTCCTTTTTGCTACGTTGTAAATAATTTGAAAACCACTTTATAATTTTAGGATCATATTCTCAAAAGGCATAAAGGAAGACAACGAATTTTCTGCAAGTACAAATATAAAATTCTTATACAAATTGAATTGGTGATTGACAAATGTCCTATATCAGTTTGGCCAAAAATTCAATTATGGTCGGGTATGGTGAATCGAATTCGAACTTTGCAAGAATTGCGGTTTGGGTAGGGGAAGATATGTTAAGATAAATTTTATCTTTGTCGAACAAAGTGAGAATTATTTGTTTGTCTTTGAAGTTGATTTTATTCACAAGAAATATTTTTTAATTTTCTATTGTTAGCGTGAAAAGAAGACGGAAATATTGGTTTGGCGAAATTCATTAAAATTGGTTTTTTGAACATTTCGCTTTGAAGACCGCAAATGTTTTCGAATCGAAATTTTCGTTGCTTTTTTCTCGTTATTTAATTAGCTTCAATAGTTTAATTGTGAAAAATTCTTAAACTTTAAAATTTAAAAAATGTATACAATAATTAAATTTTTTAATTTAAAAATATTTTTCTCTACAATTTTTTGAAACTTTTCAAAAAAAACAAAAAAACTAATGAGAGTATTTTTTTGTTCGGGGTATAGAACCAAATATTTTGAGTATCTGGTGAATATCTTGATACACGGCTTATAATTGGAATTAGAAAATAAGATTTTATAAAAAATTACAAACTTGGAGAAAACAGTTTTTTTTGTTTCTAATAAAATTCATGTTCTGATAAATTTTTTTTTTTTATTTTTTAAAGCTTACAATATTCATCACAAATCCATGTTTTTTAATGCTTTTTTTTAGTAAAATAAAAAAACGTATTTAACCCTTTCACTACCAACTTTTTGTTTGTGGATATATAAGGTGGCGCAAAAGTAATCCTCCTATCAGAAAATGCTATACATAATAAAAAAAAAAACATCGGAAGGTTATTTTTGCGCCACCTTATATTTCTATTTTGATTTCATATTCTTTTCGGGGGTGGTTAAATTCGAAAAAAAGGTTTACGTATACAACCTCTCCTACACACCACAAAAGTGGGTCCGAAAATCGAAATTTTTAAACATCTTAGACCATTTTAACCACTAAAACATTTGGTTTTTGTCAATAGATAAAGCTACCTGCCTTATTTCAAGATTCTAGCTTTGCTAGTTTAGGAAATACACCAAACGCCCCTTTTCGGATAAAGGCTGACTTTGTTAACAAATATCGCGATTATATTGCAGTCTAGTAGAGTACACTTCTGTATCAAAATTGAGCCAGATCCGGGTGGAATTCCGAAGTGTAATATTATATTTTGAAGTTTGCTGACATAGATATTCTCAGATGAAACCAATATCATGTGTATCCTTTTGGATACATTAAAGCAAAAGGCTTATGTATGCTTTTGGTGTTTTTTTTTTAATTATTTTTTATACAAAAATATTTTAATATTTCTTATTAAATGCCATTATGAAATTTTTTTTTTGGCAAAAAAAAATACTTTGATTCCTAAAATTCTACATTCAACGAGATAAATTGTGTGGTTCGCACATAAATGTTTCGGTTGACTTTGAAATGTTGTTGATCAAACACAACAATTTAACCAGTTTTTTTTGGATAAAAATTTGAAAGAAAAAATTAAGTTAAATAAAAGGTTTGAGACACTACAGAATCTCGAGATCAGTAAGAAATCTTTTTGAAAGCCTAAAATAAATTTGAGATAAAATGTTAACAGTTATATTAAATTGCCGTTGTTGCTACCCTGAGAGAATTAGCAGCATAATATTAATGAATTTTTGAATAAAATCAATGAAATTACAATGGAATTCGTCCATGGAATATAACTGTACGAAAAATATAGTTTGTTTGATTAAAAATTCATACACTTGATGAAGAAGTTTCACTAAAAAACTGGTTAAAACTGGTTATTTTTAAGAAAATTTTCGTTTATTTTGTGAAGAAAAGTTTATTGATTTACTAAACATTTTATTATTTTTCGTTCCACAAAATTCTCTCTGTGTAGTTTGTCGCTATAATTGTAACTGATCTTTATCATATTCTTCTAGTAAGTAAATACTACTAAAAAAGCTTTATTTCACATAGGGCATTTAAAACTTCTGTTACGACCGCTTTGCACACATATTCAGCTTATTGTTTCAATATGATTCCAAGAATTTCAGATCTTTTGTATCTTAAGCAAACAAACAGCGTTTTTTTTTCAACTGAAAAAATCATTTGCGCATACCAATCATTATTTAAAATTCCCAAACAATTCATTTGCAGACACTTTCAACACAGAAGAACACAAATAAAATAAAAACCGCTCTCAACCACAAAACCATTACCAAGTTAACGTCGCGAATTATAAAAAAGAAAAATAATATAGAAAAAAGAAAAAAAAACAAACACTTGTACAGATATTTGCAATTAACGTCTGCTGAACAAAAAAAGTTTTACAGAAAAGCCAAGACCAATACGGTTGGCCATCGGAAATATAAGAACGGTGACATTTTCAATGAACGCATAATTCAATTTGGTTTTTTGGTATTTCATTTTGATACCTTTAAATACGTTACATTTGTGATATTTAAGTTAAACTGAGGGACCACTATATACATATAATGTGGAAGAAAAATAAGCAACCTCCTGTTGTTTAAACACAGTAAGAAACGCACCCTTTTAATGGCAAGAATTTGTTGTTACACACAGTTTTGAAAATAAAAATTTGGTTTTCTAATTTTGTTTAAAATGGAAA
This sequence comes from Delia radicum, assembly GCA_021234595.1. Taxonomy (NCBI): domain Eukaryota; kingdom Metazoa; phylum Arthropoda; class Insecta; order Diptera; family Anthomyiidae; genus Delia; species Delia radicum. The sequence goes on from CM037853.1 coordinate 239,433,094, forward strand.
AAGTTTCACTTGTTTTATGACACCTTGTAACTAGGAAAGTCTAATAAAATTAGTTAAAATTTATTATATTATTAAATTTTTTTTAACAATATTTAAATTTTTTATGATTTACACAAATTATTAAATAAAAAATAAAAAATAAAAAAACAACATGTAGTCTTAGGTCAAAATTAAAATAATTTTAATATTAACATATAAATGTATAAAAGTTTCTTCACAAACAAAACAAATAAAAATACATCACTAGAATTTCCTTTTCTCCCCTCTTAAATTATGAAGTGTGATATGTAACACATATTGTTTGATAGAATCTTGAAATGCTGCTTCCCAAAAAGGTGTTTCGAAGCACAGTGGGTTTCCAAAATTTCGTATTAATAATTCTTTTTCTGTTTCTTTTATTTAATTTATAGACTTGTCTTTGCAATAAAAATATTTCTTTTTTGACATTTTAATTTTATACAATTCATTTTCTCAAAATTTATTTTATGAAGCCGACATAACACAAAAATATATTAATGTTTTTTTAATTAATCAAATCAGCAAATTATGCAAATTATTTTGATAATAAAAAACATCACAACATAAAATTAAATGAAAGTAATAAAATTATATTAAAAAAAATACATGTTCGAGATGATAACATTAATTCAATTTGGTTTTAAGATAGAGATGCCACATCATATATTAAAAATAGCTGACAGAACTGAAATAACCCAAACCGTATTGCAAAAGCAAGTTAAATAATAACTTTAAAACTTTTTTATAAAATTTTTTTAAATAAAAATGTTAAGTTTTCTTCGATCTTCTTTTATTTAATTCCTCTTAGTTTAAACGAGCTTAAGATCATTTATTTATTAATTATTTATTTCCAATATTTTGTCTACACATTGGGTGACTTCTTCAGGAAACAAATATTACAAATATTACAAATTGTAATATTTGTTCCCTAAAGAAGTCACCCACTGTGGAGATGAAATATTGGAAATAAATAATTAATAAATAAATGATCTTAAGCTCATTTAAACTAAGAAGAAGGTAATAATTTAGATATATCAAACACCAGGTTCCAGGATTTTTAAAAAATTAACTACCGAAAGATTGAGGGTATCCGATATTTGTGGTCTTTCTGAGTTTTTTTTTTTATAAAAAAAATTGTTCCTATATTTATATTTTATTTTTAAACGAAGGTAGAGCGGCAAGTTTTTAAATATTATCTTAGAATTTTTTTGGTTAAAGCATTACCATAGTTTAAATTAAAAATGATGTACCAATCACAAGATATATTTTTAAAAATTATTTAAATTTTTTTTTTTTTAATATCAGAAACTGTGTTCTTAGGTCGCCAAATTAGATAAATTTTGAAAATCTGACCGATCGGAGCATGAAGTTTTCAAATACACAAATTCGCAAATAGGACACAATTTATATAATTTTTTTGAAAGCATAAATAGTTGCTACTTTCGGACAGGGTTGCCATGTGGTAATTTAAAAAAATGGTCAAAAACCATGATATTTTTTCAAAGAAATTTAAAAAGTCGGTAAACTTAACAGTTTATTATTTATATTCTGTCAAAGTTTTAACTTTAATTGCTAATATGTCCACTAGAGAGAGCGACAAAGGCGACAAAATTACAAATATTTCTGAATGAAGCATATATATTTATTGAAAAAATATCCAGAGGATATATGACGTGTCCTTAATGAGTCAATATATGAGAATATTTTTTTCTGAAAGAATTATGATTCTAAAATATAGAAGGGTTGACAAAACAAAATCTGTAACTCCGCTAGTAGAATCATAGGCAATGTAAAATTATTGGTGAAAGAACGCTGCAATCTTACCAATATTAGCAAAAAAAAAACAACTTACATGAGATCCAAATGCAGAATACTAAATGTTAAAGACATCTGGCAACATTGTTTACTATATAAACGAGAACTAACTGCCATTTCTATTTAATTTAATTTAATTATTTTAAATTAAATTCTAAACTGAACTTGTATATCATCATATCTCACTCTGATGCTCGCTTCTCTTTAGCAATTTTTTTCTGTCATCAATATATTCGGCTTGATTTTGTTCTTTTTCTTTGTGTAAGTTATAAATTCTTGTATTTTACTTAAGTGATGGATTTTGATTTATGACTTTGTTAGCCGCCCTCCAATAAATCAGGTTGTAAATCGATTGCGTTCAAATTTATTTTTTTTTTTTTTTTTTTTTTTTTTTTTCAAAGTCTACCTACCCAGACTACTAACTAGCATCATCGGCCTTATAAAAAAAAGGAACAAAAGGAACAAACTTCTACATCAATTGATATTATTTGCTGTGAGTTGTTTCATAAGTTTTGTGCCTTTATTTAATTTAGTTTTTTGTTTATATTTCATTTTTCAAAAATCTCTTTTATATTATTTGATTTTTTTTTTCACCAAACAAATAATATTGGTTTAATGTTTTTTATTTTGTGGATTGAGAAAGTGGCAACCAAACTTTGTTTTGAGGGTTTTTTCATCTTCTTCTTGTTATTTTGGTATTTTTAAATAATAATTCATTTCTGGTAAAATCGAAAAAAAAAAACTAAACTAAATTTTGTGGCTTGACTCAGTTAGTGGTCCACCGCACTGCGGTTGGCTATCTTTTATATCTTCTGCTCCAAAAGTAATATATCTGTGTATATTGATTCCAACAAATGTTATATATATTTCGGAGGTGTAGGACATACATTTCATTTTCTGTATGTATGGGTGTGGTGTATACAATATGAGAAATGTGTAGTTAAAAAAAAACCAGCAGAAATCAAACCATTTTTGGGAATAAAATCGATTCAAGAAACCAACAACTTTTTTTTTTCAAATAAATTAATTTATAATTTATTTGATTTTTTTTTTCGTATTAAGAGTTTGAATCTTATGGGAATTAATATGTGTTAACATTACTTTTTTATGTGTGTTATAATTTTGAATACACATTAATTCATTTTTTTTTTTTTTTAAATTTTTTGACCATATGTCAAAAAGTTTTATGTTATTTTAAACTTTTTTTTGCTATTAAATCAATCTTAACAAGGTTTTTGTCGTAGATTATATAAAAAATTATATAAATAGCCAAATAAAAAAAAAATATATTTTTCAGATTTGAGAAAGCTTTAATGTTTTAACATAAAATTAAAAAAAATAATGATAATAAACTGGCCAATTAAGAAAACAGTTTTTTAATTTATTAAATTCTAAATATTAAGATAAAGCTCGGAAATTTATTTAAATTTTTCAATACCGAAATAGGTATGTATATTACAAGTAAACTCTATAAAATTAATATTACTCATAAGCTTTAATTAAAAGAATTTTGGGGGCTTTAAAATATCAACAAAAATTTAAAAAAATAATTACTATTTAATTTATTTAATTTTCAATTTTAGATTAAGCACAAACATTTATTTAAATTTTTCAATTACGATTAGGGAATGCATCCCTGGGTTCCAGGGAAACTATGCATTTTTCTGTTCCCGCAATTTCGGAAATTAGGTTTGGGAATCTCGGGATTAAGAATACAGTTTCCAACAAAAATGTTAAATATTATTCATTTTGAAAGCATCAATAAGTAATTTAAACGAATTTTTAAAGGAACAAAATATATTAACTATAACGCAACAATTAACGTCACCTTTTATCTTAGACTTCTACCTTAATCAAGACGATTCATTTAATTCTAGTTCCATTATAAAAATTTGTCCAAAACACTTTCAATTACCAAATATTGTCTAAATGCAGTTTTTTTTTTGACCGAAATCTTTGATAAAACTCTATATATTTTATAATTTTTCTACCATTTTTCTTTAACATTTCATTATTTTAAGCTTACAATTTTTTATATTGAAATTTTTTTTAATCAAAATCTGAGATTTTATGGACTCTGACAAATTTGAGAAAAGCTACAAATTTATAACCCAGACTTTTTATTTTATTAGGACGTGCAAGAAATTTTGCATGCAAAATATGTGATTTAATATGAATAATTTCAATATTTATTTATCGAGCTGGATCCCGGGAATTTCGACAAAAGCTCCCGCTTTCCCGGCAAATGAAAAAGTTCGGGATATTTCGAAAAAAGTTCCCGCTTTCACGGTAAATGAAAAAGTCTGGGATATATAAATTTAAGTGGCTTATGATTAATATTTACTTACTAGAAAACTTTATATAATTAATATTAAGGGAATGTACCCTAATGTATTTGCGCTACCTGGTATTTTGGCTATATTAAAAACTAGCAATTGAGGTATACCGACCCGGACCGGCAGATCTTTGTGGGGTCATTTTTGACTCCATTTAGTATCCCCTAAACATGAGATTGGGCAGCTAAAATGAAATACATGTAAATTTTCTTGCTACTTTACAACATATCCAAAGTTAATAAAAATCTGTGAGTTCGAGTCTGGATACCTCCCTTGTGAGTGGAATATTCCAAATCCAAATACATCAGCTTATAGGCCAACTCCTTGGACATTTTTCGGCTATAGATAATTTCTAGTTATTTTAAAAAGTTATATAACAATTTTTAAAACAACTCAAACGGTTCACACTAGGGAACACTAGAGGAACTAAATTAAAAAAAACTCACTAAAAGAGTATAAATCTGGTAGAAAATTAAGTAAATTCGACAAAAATTTGTATTAGAATTAAAGTTTATTTTAATTTTGTCTCTTAAAACATTTTATGTGTAGTGTAAAGCTACTTAGAAGGTTACCATATATAATGCTAACTTTTTTAATTGCGCTAAAACAAACTATATTTTTGTTGTAGCGAAACATGTTGAAAAATTTAACAAAATAGACAAGAACAGTTAAAGTCATGCGCAAACCATTTAAAAAAAGACTAAAACTCGGAAAAAGTAGGAAAATCAAAGGTCCACTTTAGGAAACATTTTGAACATTTAGTTTTACATTTTTTTCTTATTTATTATATTTGTTTATGGAATCAATTAGTTTTATTAAAATTGTGAATAAAATTCTTACCGTTTACAAAAATCTGACTTCGAAAATTGTTTAAAGCTAGTTTGTTATTCACTTTTTAAGTTTACGTAAAATTACACGTTATAATGTTTTTTGACAATACATTAAAACCAAAAAAGCGTGTTCATTCAAGTTGAAACTTTTTTAAAATAGTGATAGAGAAAATTAAACGATGACAGTTGACAGTTTCGTCATATTCAACACTTTAGAGAACAGGCCATAATTGGGTACATTCTTACTTACTCATACGATCACACTTTACAATCATTAAGATTCATCAGAAGAATTTTAGAGCTTTAAAATTGTAAAATAAAATTTAAAAACAAAATATAAATATGCATAATGGACAATTGAGAAAATCTTTTTAATTTATAAAATTGTACAAATTTTGATTAAGTACGCAAAATTTTTATTTTTATAAGTAGCGTATGATTAATATTATTTTACAAAAAACTACATATATTTAATATTACTCATACGCCCCAATTTTGTGATTAACAGGGACCGAAAGTTCATGCAAATGCATGTTTTTTCGCTAAAGTCTGAGAACCGAGTAAACAAAATATCTTTGCGAATCAATGAATTTGCGTTAAAATGACATCGATTTGTTATTGCATATTTTTGCATATTTTGCTATAAATGCATATTTTTGCATCTTTTGCTTTAAGTGCATATTTATATTGTAAATTTTTACTTTAAATGCATATTTTTACTTATTTTGCTATAAATGCAAATTTTTATTGCATTTTTATCATTTTTTTTTTGTAGAACACTCACACTCACATTCAATTTTATTTTACATTTCACCAACAAGCAAACAAATCCAACCTGCTCAAGCCCTATTAAGTCTTCTATTAAATTTTAAATTCAAGTTGGGATTAAGACACATTTTTGTGTTTTTTTTAATGAGTATTTTTCAATATAAATAATTAAAATAATGTGTTAATTGTGCACAATGCAGGCAAAATAATATATTAAACAATACAAACTTTAAAATTTAATGAAAATTACTTTTAACCATGAATAAGATTAATTTATAGTTATTTTTTTCGAAACTATTTTTTTTGTTTTGAAAAAAATTGAAGTGCATATTTTCATAATTTTCAGTGTTTTGCTGCTTATTATAATAGACGCCTAAAACACACGTTTTAGTGCATGAACTTCCTGTCGCTGATGATTAATATTATTTAACATAAAAACTATATATAATTAATATTATTCATACGCTCACAGTATGTTTTTAGTAAGTCATTAGAGGAATTCCAAACTTGTTTAAAAACCGAAAGTCCAGATTGTTTATTTCAAAAAAAAAAAAATAGGTCAAAAACTTTATTTTACAACATATTACAAATTTTCTTAAACTAAAAATATCCCGTAGTCATTCCGAATCAATGTAAATCACTATTCCATTAAGATTTTTATATCTATTTTTTATTAACTATTACAACTACAATATTTCCACTAACCTTCATAAAAGCATACAATTTTTCACACTATGTCAACACAATTGACCAAATTAGCCCTGTTTATGATGGGTATTGAGTAGAGAAAAAACAGACTTGTAAATTTAAATTTTTGTTAGATTAAAAAAATTTTTTTTGTTATAACTCATAAAAAATGAAAATGTTTTCTATTATTCATTTTACAACAATATTAAGTTATTAATCATCAATGTTTGGTTGTTTTTTCCCTATTTTTTTTTTTTTAAATATTTTATGCTTAAAACATAAAATAGGCCTTTAAAAAAAGCTTTTTGTATGAATAATGTTTTAAATTCAACATATTTATTTGGTTTTAAATTTCACTAATTAAACTCATAAAAGTTTCGTTTCCATCATACGTTCACATTAAATTTTAAAGATGAATACAGAAGAAAACACTTGATTGTTTGTTTGGAGTCTTATTGTGGTCGGCAAAGTATTGTGTTATAAATTTTATAGAAAAAAAAAACAAGCCATGAAAACATTAAACACTGTCAAAATTTTGTTAACACTTATCTTCTAGCCATTCTCTTTTTGTTTAATTTTACTTTAGATCAGTTTGTAATATTTTCAATTTATAACTGAATAGATGAGTAATTTACCGAAAACAATATAGTTTTTATATAGAAGATGGATTTTTAGGTTTTTATAACAAGCTGAAATACACCAAACAAAATTAATAGATCAAAAAATACAATTGTTCAAAAACTTAAAACAAAGAAAATAAGTTTTTTTTTTAAAGAAAATTCATGGATGAGTTCCAAAGTTATAGCAAATTCTATATAACAATTTACTTACAAAATTAGCTCGGAGACATATTTTACAAATTTGTAAAAGAGCTTCCAAAAAATTATGAAGTTCATGTTTTAAAAACCTAACAATTTAGTAAACTGAAAAATTGACACTTCGTAATTTATGAACAAATTTTCATGTACAAAAATTTGCACATTCATTGGCATTTCTTCCCCTAATAAAATACTGAAATCCTGTGCCGTTTTCTACATAAAAATAAAAATTAAATAATAATAATAATTCAATTCAACATTTTTTATTTTGATTAACTTCTTAAAAAAAAAGATAAATTCAGAGAATTTCTTCTCATACAAAAATTCTTAAATTGTGAGTAACAGAAAACAGTGATTTTTAGAAAAGTAATCAAAACAAGTATGTACATTAGGGTGATAACTTTTTGCATTTTTTGCAAACATCAAATCTCCCCAGACAAAATCGTGTAGGGCATGGACAAATATTAAGAACTGCGTTTTTAGTTTTTCGCTATCGTTAAAAAAGGGTACGCACCAAACGCGTTAAAATTTCGAATCAAAAAAGTTAAAAAAAAACTTTTTTTGATGCCTCAACGTCTGACCATCACATCTATATAATTAAGGCATGCTGATTTCAATAGTAAAGTCCATTTTCGAGTCAATGGAATAGTTTTCCTCCAAGTTTGCTTACTTACATATGTATAAACCATATTTTAAAAAAATTGTTATTAAAAAAAATTTAAAAAATTTATATTAAAGGCATTTTAGAAATCGCTGTCGGTGCGTACGGTTTTTTTACCAAATTGAACTGAAATAGTTTTTTTTATCATTAATACAATATTTGCCATTAGAAAACCCCTGGGGAGAATTTTGTCCAAAAAAAAGTTATCACCCTAATTACATGCATTAAATTTGGTTTTACTAATTTTTTTCTGTATACCCTCCACCTTTTTGAATGTGAGGGTAAAAAAAACCTTTTTGAGGTGTAGAACTATTTTTGTGGTGAAAAAAAAATGGAGGTGAAATAAAAATTTTTCGGTGAATTTAAAATATTATTCACCTCTTAGTATCTGGTGGAAAAATATGAAGATATATTTTATACACCAGACGCTACTATACAATTGTACTAATATAAACCAATTTGCATGGAAAATTTAGATGAACTTTCACATTTTCACTCATAACTTTTGAACCGCTGGGCCGATTTTGCTCATTTTCAATACCAAACTTTTCGGGAAAATTTACATCAATCTAGGTAGAAATGAGTCATATTGCGTTTTCGCGCCATGATCGCCATTTTGAAAGACAGACGGACTTAAGTCACTTAAGCCAATTATGTTTTAGCCTTTAAGCGTGAAATTTGGCATATAAAAGGTACTCATATCCATATCGCATATCCAAAATATATGTCATATAATGGACCAAATGTTCTGTTTTCCACCCAGTATTTGTAAACGCCTATATTTTTTTACTGGATAAAGATAATTAAAAAACTCTCATAGCATGTACACAAGCGTAAATAAAAAATAGTAAAAACATTGTTATCTAGAAATGCCAAATAATTATTTGAAAAAAATCAATGATTGCCTCTTCTCGATGGGACCATTTTCAAAAAAAATTTGAAATCAGTTTTGAAAATTGTCTATATTTTGAAATTACGATTTTTAAAATTTCTTCAACCGTCTAGGATTTAGATTCTATCGAAGTTTCCACTAGAGAGCGCTGTAAGGCAAAACAAATTACAAGAATTTCTTAATGAAGCATTGTTGTATATATCTTCAACGTTTGGTTTAAAAATGTCCAACGGATCGATTTCGTGTTCTTAACGAGTTAAGTCCAAAACTAAAAGTAATTTTTGTTAAATTCTAGAAGCATTACTCTTAATGTACTGATTTTTCTGAGTGTATTCAACAACATATTATTTAAAATTCCCGTAACTTTAACAAATTCTTTAATTTTTTATTGATTCGATTATATTGGCTATTGAAAATAAATAATTTATACAATTTAATATGACACATTTTATTAGCGCTTAAAATTATGGTCGTTGTTTTTCAATATAAGCTTTCATTCATCTCACTTAAGATGCCTTTTAAATATTTTGACAAACAACATAGTTTTTCAATAAAATGCAACAACAACAACAACACAAACGCTATACAAAATTACATTTTGGCAAAAATTGCATGTTTTTGAAAATTTACGCTTATAAAAAACATAAAAAACAATCAAATTTTAATATATTTAACTTCACAGCTGTATAGCGTCATCATCTACTAAAAACGAATCAACCAAGTAAATCCAGCATCCCCATTATCCTCAATCCTAAGGCAAAGGCAACAGTAATAACGATGATGACGACGACTGACTATATCATCTGTTTGCCATACACTGAGGGAATTAATTATCTCCATGATATCAATGAATTCTTGTATTAGATCTCCCAGGTAAAAATTTTAATATGGATTCTAATAAAATTATATGTCATTTGACAAGTTCCCATATATAAGCATATACAAATTGATCCGAAAAATGGGTCATCTACATTTATCTAATTATATCAAATTAGATATAATTTGATACAATTTTATTCGAGATTTGTCTATATCGGGACATTAAATTTTATCTAATTAGATATAAATATATCTGATTTTATAAAATTTTAGCCGATAGTAGGTACGCTTTTTGTAATTTGAATTTATGCTTAAAAGTATTTAAGTTTAAAATTAAAATTTCTAGAAAGCAACAATTTTTAAGAGCAAACTTTTTTTAAATGAAACAACGAAATGATTAAAAATTATCAAGAACAAATTTAGTGTTTCAAAAATATATAATTAATTGGTATGCCTTTTTTTTTGAAATTACAGTTGAACCTCGATTATCCGGGTTGCACGGGACCGGACTCAGCACGGATAATCGAAAACACGGTTAATAGAAGTTATTTATTTTTCCCGAATTTTAACTCTTTGTATGTAGGTGAAAAGAAAAAACAAGCAAATTAATATGTGTGCTGCACGGATAATAGAGGTGAATCACGGTTAATAGAGGGAAAAAATAATAGCACGGATAACAAATACGTTAAATAGAGGTATACATCAAACCACCAGCATGCCGGTTAACAGATGTACCCGGTTGATAGAGGCCCAGATAATCGAGGTTGAATGTATATAAAATAAACCACTAGCAAAAGATTTCGTTATAAAATTAATATGGTTATATGTGAAACCATATGTAATAAAGTCTTAACTAGCAAATAACGGAATTTTATAATGAACTTTACCAAAATATGTATGGAATTATATATGCTATATAAAATTATAAGAAAATATGTTCACTATGGCGTCACATGTAGTTTAATTGGATTATGATTGTATGGCTTATGTAGTTATATATGGAGTAAGATTTGGAGACATATAATAATATCAAGTATCATATAAAAAATGCTCTCAATAAAAATGATCAGATGTATTTGCATATAATAATATAAGCCGTAATGTGACTTCATTCAAAGTCATATATGAGATAATCATATTATGTATGACTAGGTATAACTATTTTTACCCTGGAATTCGTAAATTGAAACTATTCATTAAATTATTTCAGTTTTTCATAAAATTTTATTAAAAACTTCATTTTATTTATTAAAAATTTCATGCGACTAAAGAAAAAGTTTCATTAAAAATAGTTTCATTAAAACTATGAAGCTTTTTCATAAAGTTTAAGAAATTTTTCATTCATATTGTGAAAAAAAAACTTCATTAGTTTAGTGAAAAAATTTCACTAAAACTAGTCCACGGATTCTCTCTGTGTACAGTTCTACTTTTAGCTACAAGTCTTTCTTTTTGTTGCTGCTGCTTTTTTTTTTGTATTTATATATAAAATTGCATGCAAATTATGTGAAATTGTCAACGAACATGAATTTGCACTTTTCTCGCAATGCATTCATTCATTCAGCGTTCATTTCATTTTGTGTTGATTATAAATTGTTTGGCGCATTTTAACAGTCACACACAACTAAAGAGGCAACAGCAGCAGCAGCAGCTTTAAACAGCAATTGAAACGTGTCGACTTTACTCCGTTTATTTGTTGTCGGTTATCCAGACAATTTTTTACTTTTTCCACTTTTTCATTTTATTTTATAATTTTTAATATGAGCGGTACTAAATATACACAACCACATATTCCCTTCTTTGGCTTTTGGCTTGATACCGATGGTTTCCATTTTTTCTTCTTATTTTTGGTAGGAAACCAACCAAGTATTTGTTAATAAATTGTTAGTAATAATTGTATACTTTGCGTAGGAAAAAGAACACGAAATTAAGCCAAGAATTATAGAACATGAATTATATGGTTTTATGAATACTGTAGTATAATGTTCCAAAAAAAGAGAAGTATATCGCCATCATTTAAATATCTTTATGATGATAAAAGCGATGTGATTATTAATTAAATTGATAGTAATAAAAGGTATAATTCTAATGGAGAATGTTTAAGTAAATTGGTGTTTTGAAGATCATTCTTAAATGTCTGATTTAGAATAATCCTTAATTAAAAGTAAAGAAAGAAGATCAACGTTAAAGTGATCTCGAAGTCTCAAAAATCCTTTTGTTACATTTTAGATTAAAAAAAAAAAAATAGAAATAGTACCAACACATTTTGTATCGAGCTTGAAATGATTTCGATAATTGTGCTATTTTGACAAATATATTTCAAATTTCTTTTTGTTATAAATGGCGCCCAACCTGGAACTTTCTGGCCTTAATCTTTAATAAACAACATTAAAAGTTGTTTGTCAAGATCGAGTCTGGTAATATTGCCATTTCGACAGTATATCTATTACAAACCTCGTCACTAATTTGAAATTTACGTGTTACTGAATATGGGAAAAATTAACCTATTGACAGAGCTCTTATTTTATATAATTTTTTAACATTTGTTTGTCAATATTGTAAAAAATGTGAACATTGCTTATTAGATTTTAGTTGAAATATAAATGAATTTAAAAACATGTTATTAAATTTTTCCTTTTATGAGAAAAATAGATTTAAGAATTAATTGTTCTAGTCTGTAAGGACTTGTATCCAAAGACTTAATAAACAAATAAATAAATGACACCCAACCTGGGACAGACATGAGTTTGAAATTGTTTCATCTCCATTTCAGTTGACTAAACATTTAATGTAATTTACACTGAGACAATTATATGCATGGTATCAATGAATTTTTGCATTTAATATATTAATTGTCATTGGAACTCGTCGATTGAAAATTTTAATTTAATTAATGCAGTTTTTCATAGTATTAAATGATACATTTCATATTCTTTATTAAAATTTGATACTTGTAATGAAAAATTTTCACTAAAATTAGTATCATTAAAACTATGAAACTTTTTCATGAAATTTAAGAAATTTTTCATTCACTTTGTGAAGAATACTTCATTAGTTTAGTGAAAAAATTTCAAATTCTCTCTGTGTACTTCAAAACTTAAACTTTTAGTTTCTAGCCCTGTTCCTAGATAGCTTTTACATTTAGTTCCCATTTAAACTTTTATTTCTTTAAAACTTTTTCAAAAACAAAAAGAAAACTTGTAATTTAGTGTTGACATTTATAACCTCCATAAAGTCACTATTAAAGTCATATTAAATTCTTCTTAACAGCAATAAAAAGACCACCTTCCATTTATTAATAAAAGCAATTATAATGTTTCTTTTAAACTAATAATATTCATATACAACACTAATTTTCCCAAAGTAAGCTCCATTGTATACATAAGACTTTAATGTGGCCCTCTATTTAGCTAATATGCATTGTATAACGCGTAATGCATAAATAATGTTTTGATTTTTCCTTTAAAATTCGTTTTTTATTGGATTAAACCAGAACTATAAAGTGAAATATGGTAAAAATTATAAAAGTCAAAGGCGCCACTAAAAAAACACCCACCCAGGGTTCAGCGTAAAGTCATAAAAAATTAAAAATTAAATTTGAAAAATGTTTTAAAGTTTTCAAAAAATATATATAAATAAGAAATTCATCCAAATATAAAAGATATTGAAACACTAACGCATTGAAAATATAATAAAAAGTTATAAGAATGTTGTTGTCTGCATGTAGAGTATGTTGAATGTTGTATGTGAAATATACAAATAATATTTCCGATGAGTATTTTTGATTTATTGTAACAACTGTGCCGACAAGCATACTAAAACTAAAATTGGGTATGAAAATGTGTGTGTGTTTTTTTTTTTTGTTGGGTGGGCGACCCACAAATAAAAGAAACAACAACAAAAAAAAGTGGCATTATGAAAAAAAAAAAACGCAACCAAACAAATAAGCAGCATATAGAGGTTGTTCAGAGTACACAATATAACACTGTGTTTGTATTGACAACAAATAAAAAAAAAAACATGCAACATTTAAGGAATATTGTAACCAACTTTTAAAGATTGTATTATTATAATAAATTCGACCTTATCAAGAATTTTTTGTTTGACGCTGATGTTAAATTTCGTTAAACCAAAAAGTTGTGAATAAAAAATGTCAATATATTAATGGAGTTATTTAAAATGTGTTGCTGTCAATACACTGATTCAACTTTTTGTTAAATATGGCGCCCAACGTGGGGCATACATTTCATTGTATGTCTCATTCATGTAATCAGTTTTTGAACTTGTACTGCACTAATAGAAAACAATTCGTAAAAAAAATACTCAATGAAAAGAATAAATTGCTAAAATCAAGAGATTTTGTTTTGCTAAATGTTAGAAAGATAAGAATATAAAAAATAAATCTGTTGAATTTACAAAAATGTTGTTATATTTAATCCAAAATTTTAATTAAAAGTAACAAATAAATCTGCTAAAATAAGCTAATTTCGCTAAATATTAGTAGGCAAAAAAAAGGCATAACAAAATTTAAATTTTTAAAGTTTTTTTTAGATTTTTTTTTAATGTGAATAAAAAGCTGTCCGTCTGAAAACAATATTTTATTGTTGTTTTTGTTTTTTCTTTGATATTTTAAATTTTGAATCTCGCTCCTAGACGAGGACAAGAAATTCTCATTGAGTTTGTGATTTAACATAACAAATATCTCTAGAAATTCCAATAAGAAAGTCCCTTGAAGATTTCCTTGGGCAGGAATGAAATCCGGATAGGGACACGCCTACATCAGATTGTTTTTCACAATTTGTTAAATAAGTTTTGGGACTTTAGCACATTTAATTACTATAAAAGTAATCTAAAATGTTTTTGCAAACATGTCTGTTGATTTTTTGTTTTTTGTCTACCAATATTGAACAAAATTTTTGTGCGAATTTTAACAACATAACCAATGTTTTAACATCAATAAAACATACATCAACCACTCATAAAAATTCTAAAATTTCATCCAACCGAATCAATTCGGTTGCAGCAAACGAACCAATTCGGTTGGATGAAATACTGTTGAGACAATTAAATTAAACGACATTGAAGTTTTTTTTAATATCGTATTTTTTGACTAATTTTTAAATATTCATATAGCAGCGATGATGTAATACTTTTTTATAAGTTTAGTATTACGTTAATAAAAATCATCCATTATTTATATTTTGAGTGAAAATGGAATGCATTTTGGAATATTTCAGACTTTGTGCTTTCAAAAAATGATATGTAATCGATAAACTATTTTCCGACAGAGAAATACATTTTCACATTGTTTCATCAACATAACAATCAAAAATATAAGAGATTAGGCTTTTTTAGATTTTTAAACAATTTTTGAAAAACGGTTAAAATTTAATTTTTTTTAATAATTATTTGGTAACTCTGGAAAACAATCGGAAAGTTTAGCTTGGGGGTAATCCAGATATTTACCCATTTTGCTCTAACTCTTCTAGACTACGAGATTTGGATCAATTTTTTCGTTCTAGAATTTAACCCACTTAAGTTCGACCAACAAATTTGCCCTCAAAGTTGGTCACATTATTTTTTTAATGCCTCATAAAAAAACCTCTAAAAAAATAACACACTTCAGGAATGAAATACATTACAAATGTAGGTTCATTTTTTCCCAATTTTTTTACGATATAAAAAATAATATTCAACAAAAAAGTGAGAACATGCATTTTTAAAATATTTCTGTTTTGTTTGTGTTGTAGGGGGGGGACTCCCCACCTTAACTACATATTGAAAGTAGAATTTTTTCAAAATCGTTTGTGTGCATATTATAAATATGTGGGTATAAAAAGATGAATGTGCAGCAATAAAAATATTGTCAAAATTATTTGTTAAACATGAATAAAGCATAAATTTTTTTAGAAAATATCTCTAACATATGGTAATGTTGCACAAATAAAATAAATGGATTTTAATGATGAAATATTTTTTTTTTTTTGTAAATATAACAACAACTTTTTGAAATTAATAAACAAAAATATACAAAAATTATGATTTGTTAAAACAATTGGGAATCTCTTTATTATTTAAAAGTTATTATTAAAACAAGAACGTGCTTTATTGTACATTGATAAGATCTTATTTTTTGTATAATAAAATTTAAATCTTTAAAGAATTGAGTTACATAAAATGCATGCAACAGAAGGTTAGCAGTGATAGTAGTGCTTTATAGCTCATTAGCATTTAATCTTGACGGAAAAATATCATAAACTTAACTGACAACTTTATTCTAGGCCTTTAAGCATCGACGATCTTATTCTTAGTCTTCGGCGTGTTCTTGTTCATGCACTTCATTGGATCTAGTGTTTTTGTTCTTTTTGAAAATAAAATCTTTTTAATCCCTATAGAGGGATTTTGTTATTCTTAAATGTTTACAAACCATCTTACATATGAGATATTTTGCTGTTATTACAAAAAAAAAAAAAAAAAAAAAAAAACACAGCTGTGTTGTGTTTTAAAACCTTAAAATATCATGGTTTATGGTTGAAATAATGTATAACAAATACCTAAAGACTCATATATTACAAAAAATAACTAAAGAATCACCAGACTACTCTACGCATTACTTGTATATTGTTGGTTATGGAGTAAAATTTACGACTAAATGTAGTGCACCAACCAATCTTTTTTTTTTTGCCTTTTCATTCATTATATTCTGTTTGGAGTAACTAAATGTCTCCACCAACGACGACACCCCAAACACCACAAGTTAAATGAAGCGATATAAACCAGCCAGCCCTGCAGTTATTGTAATCTTTAAAACAGATCATCGTCCTGAACTGTGCGATGATGATAGTAATACTGATGATGACTATGGGAATCTTTGTTGAACAAATATCACTTAAAAAAAAAATGCATGATGTTTAATAATTACAGCCGCTTCAACGGCTGCTGTGATTTGTATTACCTAAAGTTTTTTGTTACGGCGGCATTTTTTTTAAGTCGAGATATTTTAGAGAATTTCCATTAGACTTACTTAAAGCTGCATTTACATTTAAAATTAAAATCCAGTTTAAACTTAATTTCGATCATATGGTTGTGTATAAAATGATACGCGAACTAGATTTCAAAATCTAGTTTAAACGGGATTTCGAGCTAATGTTAATGCAGCTTTAGGTATATCTGGCCGGGGTTTGTTTGGAAAGGCTTGAAAATAAACAAATTAACATAAAAAGCTTTAAAAATTTTAGACCGAAAAAAATCTAAAGTAAATTTAAAGTATCCGAGAATTTTATAAAACAAATTCTAAAAACTAGATTTATTTAGTCCGGAAAATAATTTATACAATTTTAGAGTTAAGCATTATGCCTTTTCTGCTTTTCTTGTCGACATTTTAACGCATATTTATTATGTCATTTTTGGATTGTTAGTTTTTAAGCTAAAATAAGAGCTTTTACTTAAGATTTTTGGGCTTTTAAATTGCATTTTTTAGATATTCTTTGCTTTAAATGCTTATTTTTCTTATTTTTTTACTTTTTCTTTTAAAAGTGTAATTTTTTATAAATTTTTTTTAATTTTGCTATTTTTTTTTTTCTTTTTTCAATTTGACAATGGATTTTGTGTTCTTTGGTCATGAGTCATCTCAAATTTTACCTCAAATGACCTATTCCATGCTCGGTCATCTGAGGACATAACGCTCTACTTTAACTGCACTCACAATGTTTTGTCGTTAAAATCAAGGGAATATTAAACATATACTTAAAAACCGGTCTACTCACTTTCTTTTAAATGAAATGGATTTTTCATTTATTTTTAACTATTACAAAATTACCTCGAAATCCGTAAAAATAAAAGATATAATTTTTACTATCGTATACGTATGTTAGGCGTAGCACTTAACAAGATACAAGTTCTAATATGTGTTAATTAATGGCCACCTATGACAACGCTATGCTAAAGTGACCGATTAGTTTCATATTAAATGTTTGATCTAGGAATGGTCCCAGCTACCTTGCGACTTGTACTTTAAGTATTCGAAAATACAGCGCAACAAATTTTGAAAACAAATTCTTCTAGATAATTTTCAAAGTTAGCAGGGACTTTATGGCTTCTTGAAGTTCATCATTCTTTTAACGGCGATCCCAGCGCGGAAACGCAAAACAGTTTTTACATTTTTACAGGAGAGTCTGTAGGTTTCTTCAGATTTCGTGCGTTGTGGTGTAATGGTTAGCGCGTTGGACTGTTACACAGATGGTCCCGGGTTCGATTCCCGGTGACGACAACATCAATTTAGAAAAATAATATGTATTAGTTTTCTATCACTTATAAGTATCGCTGCGCCCACCTTCGGTATTCCCATAGCACTTAACCCCACCGAAGTAAAATAATGAATCAGGGCTATGAAACAAAAAGCTTCAATAAATTCGAAAACTCTACATCAGGTGGCGAGCAACAACTGTTCTAAGACTTATCACCTAGCGCAATTACAGTGTTGCCATGTTTGAAGCCCTTCATCTTTCACCACCTCTCATCACTCCACTATCCACTTTCCAAAAAAAGCAGCACATTAATTAATAGGAAGAATTTCCTGGGTGTTGCTTCTCTTTAAAAAAAAAAAAAAAAAAAAAAAAAAAGTAAACCCTTACATAAACAAATTACTGAAGAAATTTTTCAAAGTTAGCAGGGACTTTATGAAATTTCTGTTTAACCCAAAAAAAAATGAACAATGGAGTAATTTTTTGTCAAACCTTTAAGGCTTTTAAATGATTTTTATTTTTCTCTCCCCTCTATCAGATATCAAAATATTATGCAAATCAAAGGGAACCACACAGCAGACCTTCCTTGTTACAATTATTATTCTCTCAGACAGGTTTGTGTAAATAATTATCGAAATCGGCCGAGCGGTTAAAAAGTTGTAAGTGAAAATGGCAGAACACCTCTGAAATTTCCATACAGAAAAATGTAAAATTTTCTAACCAGGGACAGGAATTCCATGACTCATAACCAGTGACAGGAATTCCATGCACTGAAAAATGCATGAAAATCTTAAAATATGCACTAAGATTTTTAAAAATATGCACTTTACTTTTTTTCTAATATAAAAAATTAAAAATTTGTGTTAATTGTGCAAAACGTATTAAAGAATACATATTAACTTAAGAATTTAATTAAAATTATGCCTCCCTTTTCAAGTTTTTTGCTAATTTGCTTCGAAACTATCAAAATCGTAATTCAGGGTTTTAGAAGTTTAATGTTTATTTGTCATACTATACAAAATAAAATTGAAAGTGATAATTTTACGAAAAACTAAGAAATATGCAACCATTCTAACGGCTTCGCGGTGAAAACACGTTAACAGACGTTACAAGAGACCATATAATAAAATCTCGAGGTAAGAGTAGAGTTTAAAGCTTCTTGTTGCCTGTGTAATTTAAGGGTGAATGGAAAAGTATTCAGTCTTAAAATGAAATTCTACAAAACTGGGTCAACGTTTTTCCAAGCATTAAATTGCTATTAACCAAAACGATATGTAAATTTAGGCCTAATTGGAATGATAAGTGTTTAAATATTTATAAATGTTGACCCTTTAACAAATTTTTTTTTGTTGTAAAGATAACGTCCAATTTTATCCATTTCAAAATACTGCATATTAATAGATATTTAAAATAAATTTAATTAAATTTTGATGGATTGTTATATTATCAATTCATAGATCATTTTTGATTGTTAAAATATTTAAATTATTTATACCACCTTCGTTATTTATTATACATTTAACAATCGTAAAACAAATAATCATTTTAAATTTTTCTCTTTTAAAATCAAATACATCTTGTTAACTTTGTGATTTTAACTAAAAACAAGAATATATATCTACGTTTTAATGTTCCAATTAATAACAAGGCAGCCTCTTTGATGTTTAGTTTGGTATGTTTATTTTTTTTTCGAAGCGGACAAAACACATAAATATACATAAAAACTGAGAAAAAAAAAATACTTGTTGCGATGAAATTTAAAACTCACTTTTATTCCAATAAAAATATATAGAAAAAAAAAATATCTTTAACATGAAATGACAATATTTCCGAGAAAGATGAATCAATCTCGAAAAGCCACCTCACATAATACAAAAAAAAAAAGATACAATATGTGAAAATAAAGCGTATGGTAATGGGCTCGAAACAACAACACCGACCAACGAAGTCAAAAACATTATAATGAGATAGATGACTATTTTGGCCTGAAGACATGAAGAGAAGAAGACAACCGACCATAAGATATAAGATTAATTATTACATTAAAACTAAACACAACCGCAAACATGAATATTTTGATATTCTTTTTTTGTTTTAAACAAAAACAACAAATACAAATTACAAGATATGGACCTTAGAAATGAAATTGGAAAAATATCAGAATTTTAAAATATATACACTTAGAAAAACTACAGTTTGGAACCCAAAATGTAATAATATGGTGTTTTTGTCATTGATTATGAAAATAAAAAATAAATAAAATCCGCCTTGGCTGAAAAAAAAAAAATAAATAAAATCCGCCTTGGCTGAAAAGTACTAAACAACATACCTATTTTTAATTTTCCAGGCTTTTCGTGTAAAATTTATATTTAACCTTTTTCAGAGTAAAAATTTTGTTTCAGTTTAAAATTGCGACTACCAGTGCTGTTGTTATCAGAACTTGAAATAAAAATGATGTCTGTGTATGTACACTAGAGTGGTCCAAAAAAAGATGAAAGCTGGATTTAGAGCTCGCAGAAAAGTTAACTTTTAAGAATTATTAATTTAGTCTCTAGAAGAAATTCTCACAAATTTAGGGTGGATATTAAATTGAATTATTTTTTAACCTACTAGCAAACATTTTCAAACTTCTCTAAATTTATGTGCAGAAAAGGAATATGGAATAAAAATTCAAAAAACTTTAATTGCTTTAAGTTGTTTAAAAAAAAAATAGTTTTAGCTAAAAATGTATATTTTTGTTAAAAGTTTTAAGAAAAGATTTGAGTAAAAATCAAACTTGAACAAATTTGTCAAATCTGAGCTTAATTTTAATGAAAATTAGGAATCTGTAAGCGAAATTTAAAAATAAAATTAGTGGATCATAATTTATTTGCGTTTTTTAATGATTCCGAATTCCAAATAATTACCTGAAAACAATGTCATTGAAAAAGTCAACTTATTATAGTTTTGCAATCTATTTACCAATGACTTGCATTACATATGATTTTGTTTAAAAAGTATAACAGATTTCATTGCAGTTGAACATAAATTTTGAATTTTTATTGCTTTTTCCATAATATTTAGATTATTAAAATTTATTTGTTAACAAAAATTTTGTGTCACAAAAAAGGGCATTTTCCTTTTATGTGACACAAATAATAAAACCTGTCATTAAAATTGATTTACTGAAACATGTTTCATTGATTTAATGAAACATTTCTTTGGGGATTTTTTTATAAAAAAATTCATTGTATTAATTAAGGATTTCATTAATACTACGCACAAATTTCTATCAGTGTAGTGTTGTTATTTACTAAACTTTTTACTATTATGTTCTTTTTGGCATTTAGTTTATAAACACAAATTCTGTTAGTGTATTATTTTCTAACATTGAAATTGTTTTAAGGGCTTTTGATTCTTAAAGTCCCTACAAAATTTTTTTTGGTTTCTTATAATTTTTAACAAATAGTAAATGGTTATTTGGTGATTAATTCACATTTAAACAAACAACATCTTGATGGAAGATCGAAGATGTATAGTAAGGCAAAGTCAAAGAAGAGGAGGCAAAATAAAAACTGTAAAGGTGTTTAGTGTTAAAAAAAGAAACTATGCTGGAGGCCATAATGGCCCATAGATGTTAACGTCACAACCCAAGAGACCGCTGGTTAAATCAAAGTAGTAATAAATACACAAATTATTAATATTCAAAGGTAGTGGAGGAGGAGGAGGTATGACATAGAAGATGTAAGTCTGTCTACAAAATAACAAAAAATTTAAAAATAATAAATAATGACACTCTCTAATACAGTCATAGATACTCGTACCTCGAGATATATTTGTAGATGTATGTATGGCAACAAGCAACATCTTATATTATACATTGTTTGAAATTTAAATATTTCTTAGAAGAAAAGATGATGATGAGGATGATGAAAAAAATATTTGTTCATTTCTACTATGAACCGCTTAAAAACCTATTTTTTTAAACTTTTAAAGCCAAACATTTATACTACCAACCAGCCAGTTAGACAGACATTTAGAAAAAAAATTCAACACAAAAAAGTGTAAGCATAAATCAATAAATAATTTCCATGGCATTATTATCATTTAAAGCTTATGTATGAGATGAATGAAGAATTAAGTTATAACGTTTTTTTTTTTTGGAATTGTGAGTTGATTCCAAACAAATAAACATACATACAACCAACATAAGTCTGGTGTCGAAAACCAATCAACAACAATGAACCAAGATTAATGCCTTCCAAAAAAAAAAAAAAATAAATATAAAATAACATTATAAAAGCTGCACATATGTAAATTTTTATAAACAGATTTTCAAAAGAAAATTTGTTAATATTTAAATCGTATGAATGTTTGGCTGACTTGACTGTGAGCTTGTAGTTAGTTGAATTGTGTGAAATGGTAATGAATGTTAAATGTTGAGAAAATTCATTTTTTAATACAACAATCAAATTATGTTTTCAAAAATTGTTAAATACATACAAGCTGTTAAATAAGTATGAACAATTTGAAAGGAATATTTATGGCAATCAATAAATTTTAAATAAAAATTAAAATATTATTTATTTGAAGAGAAACCAGAAAAATGAAAGGAAAATATTAGATAGAAAGCTTGAAATTGGATATTTTGAAACAAATTTTAAATAAAAATATTTGAACCATACATGATCATATTGATCTCATATATTATCTCATATATAACCAAATCTCTTCAGAAATTTTAAAATATCTGTTTCTATATACATATGTATTCTTATGTGCAGTGGGTAGGGAGCACATGTAAGTACTTTTTATACCTAAAGATTGAGGTCGAAAAATATTTGACACTAGAACTAAAGTCTACTTTTCTACAGTTATAAGGTACGCTGAATTTAAATCTGACCTCAGAATCACTCTCCGACATCAGGCGTTCGAGCTACATAAACGGGAAAAGTGTAATTTTTGATCAAAATACTTTGATTTTTCAGCTTCCGAGAAATATATATGTTTCATAATAATTTTAACGGCACCATAACACACTACTCTTACCCTTTTTTCAGTGTTTGAATTTTTAAGATAACATACAAGTGTGGGTACTCTAATGAAAGAAAAGTTTCCTCAGAATTTCAATAACCGTTATATTTTCCTGCTACATGAATTGAAGTAAATGGTAAAGTTTCCTATTAACCTCTCTGCTGCGTAAGACGTATATCCTGTTGCGTTAGACGTATATATACGTCTACTCTAAGTGCAGCATGTGTTTTTTCATTTCGACGCAACCCGCGAAGGTTGTATTTATTTTGACTACTCAGTTGAGTAGTTTTAACTACACTATAACAATATATTAATTAATTAATGAAACGTGTTGTTAACTTCTTAAGAATTTCTTCTTGTTTTCTTCTAAAAATCTCTGATAATCTTAAAATTCCAACAAGAGTACAAATGTTAAACATACAAATATATAAAAGATAAGGAACCTAGAACAATAACGAGTACTTTGACAAGAAAACAAGCCGCCAAAATAGTTTTTTATCTGTTTATCTTATTAAAAAGATAAAAAGATCTTTACATTAAAAATAAACCAAAAAAAAAAACATTTTAACATTAAAACATTCTATGAAAGTATTTAAGATGAAAACTTTTTAAGTTATAAATTTTTTTCCATCGCTACATTAAAATCTATAAAAATCTTTTTTTTTTTGTAAATTAATTAAAATCCTTTTGAAATTTCTATTGATTTTCTATATAAATCTTAATCAATGACAATTTCAAAAGGCTGCTATACTTTAGTTCTGTTGTTGTAGATGTTGTTTCGTTTTTCAAATTGTATGCAGTTGTCAATGTTATGTCAAGTCTTAAACTTTCACTCAATGAAATCGAAGACGCACATTGTTGGGTGATTATTGTCGTCACTATTAACTGGGAATAGTCTGAGACATCTCACCACAACGCCTTCGATAAATAAACAAATACTTAACAATGACTTCACACTCAATGAACGACTGAACGAACGAACAAACAATCATGTACTTTATAGTTATACAAACAACAATCATATTTTCATCCATGGTATAACAAATACATATTTTAACCCATACATGCCATCATAACCCTTCAATATGTCATTTATATAGAACCCCAGAAAATAAGATGAAGAACCAAAAAAAAAAAATTAATATCAACAACACCAGGCGTTAACACACGGCGATTTATGACAGCCATCAATACCAAAACAACAAACATATTCATATTTATTTATATTTCATCTAAAGACTTATGAACAAAACGTCTAAAAGAGTGAGTGGAATGTACGTTCCACCACATATACAAAAATCTATGGAAATTTGTAAAAAGATATTTGTTCTATTAAAAATACTCATCAAAATCATTACAAGTACTCCATACATATGAATAAACGCCTTTAGAATATTCCAACAATAAACACTCAGGGATAATTAATTAATAGCAGATGGATTTTTATTTATCAGAATTTAAATCATCGCCGTAAAATGATGTGTTAACTCTTTGACAACCATACATATGATGCCGAAGCGATTTTAGATTTTTTTAAATTGCGTAGTCTCTGACCTCTTAATATTATGTTAAAAAAAATTAGCTTCCCAGTAACCCTCAGTTGCCTCATTTCGCTGGTCAAAAATTAATCTTTTTGCCCTTTAAAAAGAGGACAGATCCCAGGTGTCACGTATGACAGCTCCCAAGGTGGTAGGCCTAGTCTTAGGTCGCACTTTTTATAGTGTCGGTCACATTTCCATGACGTTTTCATAAGCATGACACATTTAGACACCTTGTGACGTGTTAGGTGTTGCGTCTAGAAACATATCGAATATATAAAAAAATCTAAGAAGTTTAAAAATATGCTTGGGGAATTTTGAAAAATATATATGGGGCTTTCATAGCCAGCTGCCCCGCTACGAAATAAAATATATTTACAAAAAAAAAATTATTGTGGATCTCAAACTCACTGTCAATTAAAAGTTTGATATTATAAGTTTGATATAATTTTTATTACAAATAAAAATTATGTTTTTTTTTTTTGTTTTTAATGATAGTATACATATATATATTGAATGTTTAATTGAAAATGAGTTTAATGCCCACAAAATTTCCAGTTTTTATAGCCCATATAACAACAAATTGAAAAAAATGCCAAACAAACAAAAAAAACAGAAAAATCAACAAAATTTAAAAAAATTTTAAAAACTCAATTTAATTGAAAAAAGTCACCAAAACTAAAAAAATTAATAGCTGAATTCAAATTCAGTTAAATTATTGTTAATAATTTAACTGAAAAATATATTATTTAAATTTGAAACTAGTTGTGAATTTTTAGTGCAATAGAAAACTTAACTAATTTAAAAATCGGTTAAACTTTGTTTTAGTTATAAAAAAAGTTTAAATGTTTTTCTATTAATCCAGGATGTTTCACGAAGCCTTGTTAAACATGCAAATTTCTCGAGCGACAGAAAACCAGTTAATCTTTTTTTTCCGAATAAAAATAATAAAAAACATTGGCTAATAAATAAATTGAGTATTCTATTATACTAAAGAATTTAGAACTAGATCTGTATTAAAAAAATTTTAAAATATATTAAAATTTAAAGTATTATCTGAATTCAGTTTTATTATTATTATAATATAAATGTTTTACTTTTAAATTTTAAAAAATTAAAACCAAAAGTTTATTTTTCGATCTTTTATCATAAATTATGATGAGAGCAAGATTATTCAAGTTCAAGATCATTTGTTTTTTGTTAAAAAAAAAACCGTGCAATGTTTACTTATTACTCAAAAAATGATCTTGAACTTGAATAATCTTGCTCACATCATAAATTATTATAATATAATAAAAATTAACTCAAAATTTGTCAATATTTAGCCATGCTTATTATTTATTCGTCTCTTTTAGGAGAATAAATACAATAAGTTTTTCATTGAAACAATATAGGTACTTTTGTTTGTGGCTAGCTAACAGCAAAATTAAATATATTTTGTGTGTGTTTGGAGTGTGCTCGAAGCCGGCTGGTTAAAGCCTCACATTTAAGAAATTTTTACTTATAAATTTTGAGAAAATTTCTCAATTAACTGTGATGTTTTAATTTTAAATTATCAGATTCTGCTATCATTAGATTATAGGGACATTTTCTTTAAACTCTCAGATTCTCTGAACTTCTCTTAAAGAAAATTACATTATGATTTTAAAATAAAGTAAGAAATTACAATTGTAATTTACAAATTTTTGTGTAATATTGAATTCCTCATGTGGCAACGCTCATATTTATATATGCACTTAAATTAAAAAGTCTGTAAAAGTTTTAGAAAATATGTAATTTTACAGAAAAATTAACTAGCTTTAGGCCGTTTTTTAGACCGTTTTGCTAATTTTAGCAAACCGTATCTGTAGTTTGTAATAAAATTAGTAAATTAGTTTACTAAACATCGATTTCCATTAAGGGTACTCGATTTTTAGTAACCTGTAGTAGTAGGTAAAATTAGTAAATTTTACTAAAATTTAGTAAAATTTTAGTAAACCCTTAATAGAAATCGATTTTCGATTTGCCAAAATTAGCCAATCTTTTTACTAAAAATTAGAAAATTTTGTTATGCAAATTTATTTTTATTATACTTTGGCTGTTTTTTTTTTTATATATTTTAGATAATAATAATATTTAACTTGAAAAAAACTTTGCTCTCAACTATTAAAAAGGAAATTAGTAAACATTTTTGTTATTTTAAATAAAAAAGTACAAAAACTGTAAACTGGGATATAAAACGTTTTACTAATTTGTAAGCTTACTTTTTTATTTGAGTGTATAACTAAAAGAGCGCACTGCCTTTATTTAAATTCCCATGCGTGTATTATGTTGTTGTAGTAAAATTAACAGACACCCGGAAAAAATCTATGGACTAACTAAAATAGTCTCCTTCTACTTTTGCTGCTGCTGTGTAAAACTATAAATATGTCTTTTTTTTTGAAAATTTTTAAGTTTTATAAATTCTTTTTATATAATTTTTATTGTAAGTAATGTGTTAAGTGCAATGGTATGGGGTTAAAAATTTGTATATCCCATCATAAATATTTAGTTATGTTGAGTTATTTTTGTTTCCAAATTATTTAAAATTATCTTACCATACGTCTTTGTATATAAAGTAGAGATAAATTGTTGTAGGGGAATATAAAGAATTTTATGAATACAATTAAGTTGACGAGTTATGGCACTTTCTTTACTCAATATTTCACGACGACAGATAAGTTCATTTGTTTTTTTTTATAGTTTTTATTAGAAAATATGTTTATATTTGATTAGTATTTAGTTTTTAAACTCAAGGGAGGAGTTTTAACAATTAATTAAAATATTTTATGTTAAAAATAAATTAAAATTGAAGTGATATTTGAAAAAATTAAAGTGATAACCCTTAGATTAAAATTAACTTTGACACAAATTTATTTGAAGATTAAAGTTTTGGTTTGAAATGCACTTTATGGGAGACATTAAAGAACTGCCAAATTTAATAGAAAAACAGGAAAATTGAGGCTTACACGAATGGGCAATATTGAGTTTTAAGGAACATTTTATATTATAAAAAATAATGTATAAAATCTTTTATAAAAATTGTGTAATTGTCTGTCCTGCTAAACTTTAAAGACAAAAACTGCCTCTGTTAGCAACCAACTAACTAATGAAACAAAAGAAGTTATTAGTTTCTAAATTAGCAATTTCATTTCCTAATTACCATGAAATTTACAACTGGTGAAATCTAAAGACCAAGAACTTCCTTATGGTGTATATCCAATACTAGTTTGAAAATGTTATAGTAACTAATTTAAACTTTTGTTTTTTTTTTTTTTTGTATAAGGTATTCCTTAATTACAACTTTAAATGTTTTTATGGTCGCCAGCACATATACATATGTGACATTTTTATTGCCGTCTTTATCAAGGTGTAAAATCTGGGATTTGTAAATTACATAAAAAAAAATCACAAATTTTCTCACACACACAGGATCTGGGAGTTTAAACTATAAATATGCAGATGAATCTAGTTAAACTGGGATTTAAAGTTGTTGATTAAGTGTTTAGACAATACCACCAACAATAACAATAGCAACAGCAATAGCAACATTAACCAGCAGCACTTAACATAGAAAAACAATAACTCTTTTAACAATTGCCACTACTTAAGGTGGATGTTTAACTTAAAGTTTTTTGTTATTTTTTTGTGTTAAATGTCTGAATGTTATTTTAAAGTACGGATTTGCTTGAGTGGTTTTAAGAGCTGACACACCACACCAAGTACAAAGAATATGTTGTATGTCTGCTTAACTAACTCTCTGTGCAACATATGTTTTTTAACATTGTTAAAATAACAAATTTTTTTCGTTGATTTTTTATTTTAATACTTTATATTTAAGCTTTTTTGTGTTTTTGCTACAAATCGCAGTAATATTTTCAAAGCCACAAAAAACCAACAACATTTTATTTCTTCAAATGTCTACATTTATGCGAATAGATTACGATTTGATAACTTAAAACAAACCAAACTGTTGTAAAACAATATATACAGACAAATTTTGTACAACACATATAAACTTTCTATAAAACTATTTGTAAGTATGAAACAGACCAAAAAGTAATAGGTATTAATAAAAAAAAATCAGATTTGGTTAAAGATTTTAAACAGTTTGGTTTGGTTTATAGCCTGATGGGTCATAAATACCAAAAGTAGTGAAACGGAAAAAAGGTGTGTTTTAAAAGGGGTCTTAAAATCTCTTTGAAATACAAAAAAAAAAGACGTTTGCTAAACAGCTTATTGACTGGAATATGCAAAATAAGACAGCCATACGAACGTACAGATGGACTTACAAATGAAATGACTTAAAAATAAAATTTAATTAAATTGAAATTTTCGTTAGTGGACATTTGTTTGAGTTGAAATTTATTTTATGTCACAAAAAAAAAAAAAAAAAACCAAAGAACATGTTCAGCAATAACACACATACAGTATAAGGTCCAAGTCAAAAGAAAAGTTAACAAAATATAAAATATGTTTATTTTCCAACACCTCTGTCAAGCTAAAAAAAAAGTATATCGCAACTTTTTAAAATTTTCCAAAAAGTGAGAGAAGTAGGTGACATAGTGACAACTTTTGCGCTCATTTATAGTATATTATTTATGATTATTTAAAAGATTTTTTTTTATTTATTTGAAAGAGAAGGTAATATGTTTTTCTATCGATCCAGAAAGTTTCTGAAGAGCTAGCACGTGGAGCGGTAAAAAATGATTGTATTATATGTCAAAAACTTTAACAACAAAAAATTAATATCTGTAGAATTTTATGTAAAATAAATTATGTATATTATTTCTATTACTTTAAATCTGTAAGTCTTCTACTTGAAAATTTTGCGAACAAAAAATTGGATTTTCTTTCTCGGTAAATGTTGTTAATTTTTGTTTTACCTAGCGTTTTCAATTTATTATATGTTCCAACTTCATGTTCATAGAAAGCATACATTTTTAAATGTAACATTACTTTTTAAAATTAATATTTATATGTTTTATAAATGAATTACAAGTAGTACTTAGTGGGATTAAAATAAAAATTACTGATCTTTAAAACATTACAATTTTTAATTTTTAAATGATTTGATTAAAAAACTTAATAGACAAAATTGTACCAAATTATATAAAATCTGATCATATTTGATAGACCCACTTTTCCGATCAAACTATATGCGATTATATCCCATGAGATTCCATGATATTAGTTTATGTATGCCATTTTTAGGATCAGATGTGATGTTTAGTTATATGTGATACTATACATAATCATATGTGATTATATCGGAACTTTTTTCGTAGGGAATTCTTAAGTTAAATATTTTTTAACCAAATATTTTTAACCAAATATTAAAAGAAAAATCAATTATATTATTTTTAATTGTATTAATTAAACATTTCATTAAAATATGAACTAGTTTCACAATGTTTGGATACATTTTTTAAATATTTTAATTCTCATAACAAATCTGAAAAACATTAAAAATTAATTGAAAATGGGTAGTTATGCTTCCCAGAAAAAAACTGAGTAGAGTGTGTTCATTTTCATTGAAGTTCTAATAACTTCACTTCATACTGTAAACACATTCATATAATGAAATTTGACATTATATAGAGGTAAAGCTTTCAAAAACGAACTTTTTAAAACTCCTTTTGACCGTTTGTCCATTGAGCAGGCCAAGATCAAGAGCAACAGCAACAACACTACTTTTGTTGTTGTTGTAGCATGTTGTTATCCCAATGCAACAAATGGCTGGTGGGATTACATTTATGGCAAAATTTAATACAATATACAAACTACACGTATTCAATATACAACAACAATAACAACAAAAATTACAACAGCAACATCTACAACAGCAACAATTGTAAGAACAACATCTAAAAAAACACATGAATTTTGGAAAACTGCTTGTTCCAAACGTCGCAGAACATGTTTCGGCTTTTAGCGGTTTCTTTGACATTGTGGAACTTTAGAAATAAAAAACAAATACAAAAAAAAGACAACAACGCGCCACGTTCTTCGTTAACAGCAAAAGAAACAAGCACATTGAACATACTTGGTACACTACTAAACAACAATACCATCAATTCCAATTCCAATTCCAACAACAACAGCAACCATTAACAACGAGGTGCTACAGATCTCATCATTAAATAATTGTAATTTAAAGCTAAACATTTTACCAACACTTTTGTGTATTATTTGAACGAAAAGTATGATGATGACAACGGCCAACGACGGTCTTGATGATGCTGATGCTGACATTGTCTTTGAAACTGCTAAAGCTTCTTTCTCTAAAACATTTTCAATATCACTGAAATTTTAATTTCAACATTTTCAAAAATAAATAAAAATCAAATTAAAAATAAATATAAAATTTTATTATTTGTTGTAAATTTTAATTGAAATTTTGTCATTCCTTTTATTTTGTTTCACAGTTAAAAATGTTTAACAAGAATTAGCTTAAGTTAAGCAACAAAATATATAAGAATTTAACTAATAGAACTTTTTAACTGAAAACAAAGTATACAATTTTGCAAGAAATTCCCATTACAAGTTAATTTGATTTGTAGAACTGAGAAATAAGTAAATTTTTATGACAACAGCAAATTTAATAAAATAGTTGATACTGTTTTAACAAGTTGAACTGGCGACAGGTCATAAACCCTACAGAAATTATAAATATTTTCATTTTAGGAATGATCTTTCGGACATAATCCCAAAACAGAAAGTCAGTTAAAGTTCTTTCACCGGTCACAGGATTGGTCCTTCCGGGCCGGTTCTGTTTTAACCGGTCACAAAGAGACAATTTGGATGTCAAAATACATCGATATTAGGGAGAAGTCGTCGCTCAAGTTGTAAAAAAATATGTCAGTTAAGAGGTACCAAATTATGACTATCGACATTGAATATGATTGGTGTTGGATATTGGGCAAAATTTTCAAAGCTTCGGAACTACACCCGTAAATTTCAAGGGAGTGGTTCTAGACCCAATTTACTCTAGAAACGATTCCAAGTAACTTGTGTCAAAGCCTGTAACACTGAGCTTGCATTTATGGTATAACTGACAGAAAACTAGTTCCAGAATTAGTTCTTTTAAAACCAGTTTGCATTTGGAAAAATTTCGAACGAAAAGTATCAGTGTTTAAACCGATTGAAAAACGTTTTTGTATGAACTAATAATCAGTCATGTCATAGAAAACCATTTTAACAACAACCACACAGAAATCAATACGAAAACGAAAAATTTATGTACGATTTATTTTCTGTAACACCCCAGAATATTTAAAAGTCACATTTTCTCTAACTTACCTATAAGGTAAAGTAAGGACAATTAACACACTGACACAACTAATAGTAAAGAAATTTCTCCAAGTGTATTTCACCCAAGATGACACTCAATTTTGTTAAAGAAAATTTAACAAATGTACTTAAGCTCATTTATGGCTCAACAACTCGAATTCGAACTCTTCATAAAAATAGATACACTTCAAAATAACATTCAATTTAAACAACTGAAAACTACTGTTTAAATATTGCTGTTGCTGCAATGAAAGCAAACCAAACAGCAACAACAATAACGAGCAATCATGAATTTCAATCACAATAAGCGCAAAGTGCAGCCAACTTAATTGTTTTCTAATGGTAGACAATAATAGCATAATGTCGACGCCATCAAAATACGACTACTACAATAAACCCAAAGCACCAGCAATGAAACAACCAACAACGACGACAACAACAACATCAAACACCACAAACTGGCAATAGTTAAGCAGGCAGTAAAATTATGCACATCCACACAACTTGTAGTGGTAGTAAATGGTAGTAACGAGCCAACTTAACAACAACAAAAGCAACAACATTTATTCAATGGCACATTAACCAACTTTGGCTACCGTTTTTTTTTGTCTTCTTTCTTTTTATAATTCGGCTATGACTTTAAATTTTTTTTAATAAACCAAATGTAATGTTAATACTATTACTTTTCTATTGCTGGTGAACTTTTAGGTGACTTTGGCTTAGGCTTGTTCATATTGCTCAATAGAGTGGTTCGAATTATTAATTTGGTGGAATTATCCTTTGCCAAATCGAAAGTGTTCGTCGACCTAAGATCTGCATGTGAAAATATAAATATTAAAGATAAAAAAAAACATAAAAACTACATTTGAACACTACACGTTGTATGGAAAATTTTGGGATGACTTTATATTTTCATTCATAACTTTTGACCCCGAGAACAGATTTTCCTCATTTTCAATACCAAACTGCTTGCAATATTAAAAAAACAATTTTACCTAAAAGCGCCAACCTCGCTTTTCTATTAACGGAGTATATCGCATTTCAATTGACTGATAAACATCGCTATCGACTTTGCCGTAAATGTTATGAATATTATATATAGTTTATGGGGTCCAAGATTTTTTTTTTGCCAAACTCATATATACCCCCCCTGTACAGTAAAAGTAGTGATATAAGAACCTCTGCTTTTACTACTTTGTTTATTTTAAGAAAATTTTTTAAGTAATTTTGAACTAAAAGTTCTTTATGGAGACCACCAATTTGGTTCAATCGAAATTTTCGTTTTTTTTCGATAATAAAAATGAATAAGGACCCTTTTTCGTGAAAAAATTCGATTCAAAATCGAAGCAACATTTGAAACCAATTCCAATTGAGCTAAAACTTTCCTACAAATATCTACTCATACTTTTAAAGTTCTAATCCGATCCACCCTAATGCACAATTCTGAATGTTGAATGTGAATGTTATGTTGGTATTGGAGAATAATTCGAATATTCGATCATTGTGTTTGAATGTAAGCATGTTTTTCTACACACTTAGATACGTTTATAACAAACCAATAGGCTGTCGATGCCATAAATCGAACGATTTGAGTGAGTATAGAGTGCAGTAAGTACATATTTGTAAAAGTTTTACAACTCGCCAAACAATTGTTTACTTTTAATTCGTAGAGCATGGGAAAAGTATTTTTTTTGGTTAAGCACAAACTAAAATTCAAGAGGTAAGCAACATAACAATTCGTATTGTAAATAGATTTTTGGTGGTTTTTCAAACTTCGTTTATGGCAAATATTTGGAACAAGTGCACTCATGCGCTTCTTTTGAATATTTCAAACTTTTGTTTATTACTAGACAACAATTGCCTGACTAACGGCCTGACTTTAGCAGCATAGAATTGAGGGCCGATTTAAATGTTAGCCAGAATACATATACACTCACAAACAATATTAGTAAAAGTTTGCAGTGGAATGAAACAAATTTAATTTCTGGATACTGCTATACTAATGTCCCTGGTTACGGAACCAATTCCAAAAAATCGGATTTGAAAGCACAAATTTAAGTGTACACTGAGAGAGTTATCTGAATGATATTAATGAATTTTTGCATAAAATCAATTTAATTACACTGGAATTCGTTCATTGAATTATATTATTAAGATAATGCAAGTTTTCATAAAATTGTATGAAAAATATTACTTTATTAATGAAAAAGTTACATTAAAAAACTTGTTTCATACAAGTATGAAGCTTTTAATTTATGTTAAGAAAATTTTTGTTTATTTTGTGAAGAGTGTCATTGATTTTATTTTTCATCCAACAAAGTTCTCTCTGCGTAGAGGGGGTTGTGAAGCGAGTCTACAAAAGTGTATGTACTATTTTCAATGGTTTTCGTATCCGTCTAATTTCATACTTACATACAGATATTTTAGTTTTCCGAATTCTCTAAGAATACACTCAGGGAACTTCTGCTTTAAAAATATGTAGTTGTTTGGGTTGTAATACAGTTTCTTTATTTTTAATGTAAGTCATTTGTAGCACAAATTACATTTGTTACCAACCTTGTAGTTCAGTTAAAAAAACAAACCACATCAAATGACTGTTTTATGATTTTACATTCATTTTTTACAGTAGTAGTGGTTTTTTTTGTTATTTAAAAAAATAAATGTTTGTTTATTTTTTTACTAACATGTGGTTCATTTTTACTACAATTGTGGTTCATTTTTTGAACATTAAAAAACAAATGACAATGTTAGTTGAATTTACTGAAATGTAAGTCGCCCTTTCTTTAACTGAAATTTCATTTGTTTTTTACTACATTTGCAGTGGTCTTTTTCTAAGTGTAGTTCAGCGCTCACATATTTAAGAAAATTTCATTACATTATTTTTTCAAGTGTATAGAGTATATGCATGTGAACTTTTAAACACATATGTATATGATAATAAAACAAAAGCATCGTTTACTTTCATACAAACATAACTTTCACTTGTATTGAAGATATCGTTGTTGTTAAATAAGCTTTGGGTTTTTAGAAGTACTACAACATACAAGACTTTCAATTGTTTCAAATTGTTTTAAGTTTTTGTTCTTCTAACTTTTGCATTTATGGAGCTTCGAACACTACTCTTAAAAGATACAATGTAAAAAACATACATAACACTAAATAGAAAGAAGAAAAAAAAAAAACTTAAATGTTTTCAATTTTAGAAAGTAACTTATTAGCTTTGATGTTGAAGAAAAAAAAACCAACAAATACCATACCAATACGTTATCATACCATACAATTTGAAAACCAAAAAATACATTAAAATACAATTAACCCATGTTTAAACTAAAGAAAATTTACTCTAAATTTCTTAAGAATTACCATGTCTATTCAAACTATGCTAAGTTAAGATACCTTTCTCATCTTGTTGTAATCTTATTGAACATACTTAATCTCAAAAACGGTATTTTTTATTTTTTATTTTTTGAAATGAAATTAGGAAATTTTTTTAATGAAGGTGTTAGAAAGTACTAATACAGAGTGGTAGTGCATTTAACTAATAAATTGTATATGATTAAACATTTGTTAACATATTAAGGTTTCAAACAAAAGACAGTGGATACCTCAATGGTTTATTGTGGAGTTTTGATAGTCTCATTTTGCAAAAGCAAAAATTATATACAAAAATGTGGTCAACAGGTGTCTTTTGGTTTTCTTTTTTGTTAAATGCTAAATACTCCTTTGTTTAAAAGACTTATTAAATATTATTTTTCAAATGTTTGATTTTGTTCAACAAGGTCTCCTGCTGATTATTTTATGTTTATTTTGTTTTGTAAACTTAGGCTTTTATGACAAAATGTTATTAAAGTGAAATTTCTATGAAAAAATAACTAGGTCATCGATATATGTTTGAATTTTTAAGTCAGGTCAAAGATTTGAAAGAAACAAAGAGTATTTTAAACAGAAAATTGAAAGTGACAATGTTCACAGAAATCGAGTCTTAATTAAAATATTTGTAAATATAATTGAAAATTTTATTGAATTTGGATCAATTAAACTTTTAATTATGTCAATATAAAATTAAATTAATTATTATTAATTATTAATTGGCGCAAATTAAATTAAGTTTTCAATTGAATGCTAGGACCTGTTTAGTGATCGGTATAAACAGAACTGCTTCGAAAGGACTAATGCAGTTAA
This sequence comes from Delia radicum, assembly GCA_021234595.1. Lineage (NCBI taxonomy): Eukaryota > Metazoa > Arthropoda > Insecta > Diptera > Anthomyiidae > Delia > Delia radicum. Next base: position 239,469,022 of record CM037853.1, read on the forward strand.
CGTTGAAAACAGTACTGGTGAAAACCTACTGGTGAAAACCTTTCTTCTCAAGGAACCTATCATAAAACAGGTGGGTTGGGTCTTGACCCACAAAACCTGTAATATCATTAATGAAGAACATTATACACACTTTTTTACCGGGCCCAATTATGTAAGATATGAATAAGGGGTAACTTTTGAAGAATTTCTGTTTATGAGTTACAAACATACCATACAAGTGTTTGGTATCTTTGAAAGGAAATTATTTGTAGATTACGACATTTTCCAAAAAAGTCCCCTTTAGCACTCTTGGGAGAAGAAAAACTTGGGTGATCCTAATAGGAAGGGAAAAAATTTAAGTTTTTGTTAAAATGGAAATTTTTACTATTCAATAAAATATTGAATAGACATAATCCAATGATTTTTTGGATTTAAATAGACTTTTATGCCAACAAAGTGAAATTTATGTCCGAATTTATGATTTTCTGAGAGCAATCTCACAATTCCCAAAAATAAAATCCAAAAATGTCTGCATTTAAAGAGGGGGTTGGAAGAACTTACCCAATAAATTAGGTATATGTTGCAGTATCTTCAGCCGCTCTCGCTACCTAATCGGAGGCGTGCACAATTTTTAACAGTGGTTTACAATTGATATTTGCTTTAAAAATGTGGAAACTTTAGAAACGGCTTTTCGGAGAAGTATGTATAAATCAACAATTTTCTTAACACAACTCGCTTTTATATAAAAAGGCCTTTCAGAATAAAATATTTACCTGGAAGTAAAATACTGTTGGTGCTTTTTGTGGAAAATATTGCAAAAATTTTTAATTTTTTTTTTTAATTTCCAATTTAAAGGAATGTAGTTTTTGAGTGGAACAAGATATTTCATTCATTATTTTTGATTTAATCAAGAATTTATTTAGTTAAATAACCAATATTTTAAAAAGAAATTGGTTGCGATTTCGTCCTGCTATTCGCAAAACACTGAAACTCACATTTTCTAATAGGAATATCTCGGGAAAAAAATACAAAAATAAAATGCAAAAATACTTAAATATAAAATTTTTGTTTCAACTGCACCAATTCCATGACCGGTCAAATGAAGTCATATCTTTGAACTTGCACAAAATATTTTTTTGTGTTCACAAAAAAAAAACTAAAATCGAGTTTCAATTAAAATATTAGGCAATAAAAGAAATAATTAAATTTGGACCAAATAAACTTTTAATTACATCGATTAAAAATTTTAATTTATCCAAATTCAATTAAATTTTAAATTGCAAATATGTACAATTATAAATTTAACTGAATTGGGACGAACAAATAAATTAAAAATTTAATTAAAATATTCCAAAATTTTAATTAAAATGTTAATTATATCAGTTAAAAAAATGTAATTGAAATTTAAAAAAAATTTTAGTGAAAAATAAAACGTGGGAAACAATTTAAGGTTATAATATTTTAATGTGCAGCAGATATCTTCTTTTGTTTTTTAACCTTACAGTGCCAGTAAAAAGGTTATGAGCAGGGCAACCAGAAATATGCTCATAAAATCGATTTTATGCAAACAATTAAAATTAAAAACATTTTCCCCTAATTTTTCAGTGCAGTTGAAGTAAATTTTGTGAAATTTATTACAACGGCTTTCAGAAAAAAGAAATAAAATATTAATTATATTACAGCATTCTTAAATTTGCCAAAAGTTCTTCAATTTCCGGAATCGGTATTGCAAACTGCATAAAATATTGAAACAAGTTTTGCGAACTTTTTTTTTTTGCAAAATAAAATTGTTCAATAAGAAAACATTTTAAAGACGTAAAAATATGCTTTTGCTCTAATCAAAATATGTCCCTAAGATCAAAATATGCAAATATATGCTATTAAGAGCAAAATATGTGTGCAAAAATATGCTTGAACAAACCGATGCCAGCATTCATCAATTGTTATCAAAAGGATAAATATTTTAATTTATATTTCAAGCAAATCTTTCACAAACAAATCATTTATTCTTGAAATTATTTCATATTGATTATAAATCTATCAAATATTGTATTGCCTACACAGAGATAATTTTCTTGGACGAGAACTAATGACATTTTTCAGTAAGTTAATTAAACTTTACTTCACAAAATAAACGAACACTTTCTTAAAATTAATGAAAAGCTTCATACTTTATATAAAACCAGTTTTTTATTGAAATTTCTTTATTAAGTGTATGCAATTTGTAATCAATTTAATTATATTTTTCATACAATTTTATAAAAACTTGCATTGATTTAATGAAAAGGTTTAATGGACGAATTCCAGTGTAATTTAATTAATTTTATGCAAAAATTCATTAGCATCATGCGGAGATAAGTCTCTCAGTGTATAAAAAAAATTCTCAAGCTCACGTTGTTTTTGTAGTCGTAACTGTTTAATATTACTGGTAATCGAAAGATTATGTAAAGGGTTATTAATTGGTTTTCATGGGAAAAAGTAAGGTAGAGGGTAATGTGAGCGAACAAAATCATGAAATCATTATATTTACAAAAATAAAGCATATCAAACATATTACTAGTATCGTATTTCGTTCTGGCTAAAGATCTCGTCAGAACCCGAAGTTTTGGAAAATCTGAAGTCCCCATAATAAGCAGAACTTTAACAAAAAACCAATTAAGGCAGAGCTTTAACAAAAAACCTTTTAATCATCAATTTAGTCTTTAGCGACTCAAGTACACAGACGAGCTTTAATGTATTCTTAAATTGCATTCTAATTGTAATTTTTCAGTACTTAAATTTCCTATTAAAACAAAAACATTTTGTAAATCATTTTAACCAACTTTCTTTTTAGCAAAAAGATTCTAATAATTTATGTATTTAAAAGTGTTAAGCAAATATTTACTAAAATAATTCTCACACATATTATTTAAACACTGAAACCATCTACCAAGTACCACCAAGTACTTGTAAATTTTTTTCTAAAGTACTACATGCATAGGTGAATAGGTACAGTAAAACCTGGGTAAAATGAATTACTATGAAAATTTGTATAACATTAAAAAATCGAGTCAGTGAATGTTTATGCAAGCTGACACAGAACCATTTCTTTTTGAAGCAGTTATCTTTAACTTTCAAATAAAGGCACACAAGGAAAAAATATGTTTAAGAACGTCATATTATAAATGGGGAAACGTAATTATTATAGAATGGTTCTAATAATCATAATATGATATTTTATAACCATATCCGCTGCAGTTATCATAATTTGACAAGCAATGATCAATAAGAAATATAATAAGGATCATACTATATTAAAAGCGCAATTCCAATCATTACATGATGAAACCATAATTTTTCTCTGCTTGTATAGACTGGGGTATTCAAATTACTCAGGTTTGGTTTTGTTCAAATAAACGAGTAACTCGATTTTGAGGTTTTAGCTTACTCGATTAATCGAGTAAGATTTTAAAAATACTCGAGTAACTCGAATATTTTAAATAATTTTATTTTATCAATTTTTCCTTAATAATAAATAAAAACACACAAAAAAAAAATACAAAATTAGGAGTTCCGAAAAGTTTTTTTTATCAAAATTAATTAATTTAAAACTAAAACTGAGTTGCAATAACATGCAACTGAGATGTTTTACTTTTTTTCTTTCGTTTTCATATCGACTTTAAGCATTTTTTGCAAATATCAAAAATAATACGGCATGGACTGCTACCATGCTCATAAAGAAAAATTATAATTTCCAAACGAAAGAGTTCGATTTTATCTTGTTTGCAAAATACATAATTTTTAATGTATGTAATTAAGTTGAATAAAGATCCAAAGGAAGGAAAAGAGTGACGGCTAAATTCGACCTGTAACACCAAAAGATGATTAATTCGATCATTACAATCTAATGTTGTCATTTTTCTTGCTGAATATTTAGATACATAAAAATTTTGCTAAATATCTGGAAATCGGACCTTTTGGTCTTAGTTTTTTTTTTTTTAGTTTCGATGACTACATAAACTTAAACTTTATTTGAGTATCATAATCAGAGACTACAACTAGGCTTTTTTGCAATTTTTACTCATATGTATTTGTTTTTCTTAATAGTTTTTGATTTTTCATTTTTGTGCTTAAAAACAGCTTTTTCGTAAGATTTTGAGGCTTTAAAATTGCATTTTTTCAGATATTCTTTGCTTCAAATTTTTTCTTTTTTCTTTTAAAAAGTGTATATTTCACATTTTTTGCAGATTTGCTATTTTTTTTGCCCTTTTCCAATCTTTTTTTTTTTTTGTAACAAACATTAACGAATTTTGCTATTTTTTGTCTTCCCTGATTCATAATTTCTGTAACTTATTTATTAAATATCCTTATTATTAAAAATATTATTTAAGAAAGAAATATAAAAATGTGATATGCTAGGCATGGGTCTCGGTCGGGAACTTTTTTTCTACAAAATAACCAAATAAAAATATATGTTTGATATAATTTTTATTAAAAATAAAATTATTTTAAAAATATTTTTTTTATCAGTACAATTGCCCTTAATCGTGGTGCCACGTAAAAAAGTTATGCCCATGCTAAAAAAATTTGCATTTAAATTAAAACGGTAACTAACTATTATATAGAAAATATCTTTTTAAAAAATACGAACAATAATTTTATAAAAACAAAGATTTTATAAAATCTTAACGTAGCTTTTCTAAAACTTCGGGTTCTGATGAGATCCGTAGCCAGATCGAAATACTAGTATCAACCTAGCTAATATGTTTGATTTGCTTAATTTTTGTAAATATACGGAGGTTGAAAGCTCGCTATAAATTGAAAATAACATAAAAATAATCTCGATGTATATAAAATAAAAAACTAATATAACTGTATGAAATAGAATATATTTGTATCTACTCGATTTACACGATTAATCGCAGAAAATTGTTCGAGTTATTCGTTACTCGAAATTGACCATTTCACTTTACTCGAACAATTGTTCGACTAAAATTCATCGATTATTCGAGTAACGGTTAACCGTTAATTACATTTGTTGTCACTTTAAATTCATTTTATTAATACTCCACTGTTAACTCAAACCACGAACAATAGAAACCACAAAAACCTGAAGATGTCAATGATTTTGAAATGACTGAGAAGATGAAATCAAATAGAGCTTTAATAGAAAATAAAACCAAAGATTGTTTATTTTTTCAACTAAACACTTAAAAAAAAAATAGTTAAAGAATGTGAACGACCTCTTACAGTCATCATATGAGTAGGAAACCAAAGGTAAAAATATAGAAACAGAAAAGATTTCCATACACAGATACAAACTCATGGATGTGAGTACTAAATACATAACTACAATAAGTAACTAAATATGCGTAAGTTTTGCTTTTCATTAAGTAAATATACATTATTGAAGCGTTTTTGTTGAAGCTAAATACTTAACAAAAAGATTTACAAAAGCAAACATTACTTATAAGATACTTCTTAAAAATCTTCTTACGGAACTTTTTTTTATGTTTTTGCTTTTAAAAATTTGGTTAAATTTACTAACTGTTTAAACATCGCTATTTTATTATATAGTTTAAAACCAAAATTACACTGAGAAAATTATCTGCATGGTATCAATGAATTTTTGCATTAGATCTATGAATGGTCACTGGAGTTCGTCTATTGAAACTTTTTATTAAATCAATGCAATTTTTTATAAAATTTAATAAAACATTTTATATTATTTATTAAAAATTTCATACAAATAATGAAAAAGTTTCATTAAAATTATAAAGCTGTTTCATAAAGTTAGAGAAATGTTTTATTCATATTGTGCAGAAAAGCTCATTATTAAAACTCGTCCAAGGAATTCTCTCTGTGTAGTTTCTATTTAATTTTTTTATAGTTTTAAAAATTCGACACATTTTCAAACTACCCACACACACACTATTAATTTCAGAACAAACAATGTATTGTTACGATATTTCCAAGTTTATATGTGCATATGCAGCAAAAATCAGTTGATAAGTTATAAAACTCCAATCTTTCTTTACATTTATAGCCTTACAATGTGGCAGGAATGAACTCAACGATCAATGTAAAATTTTGTGAGTTGTTCTGGGTTGTTTTATTATTTTATATTTTTTTTATTTTGTAATCCTTTTGTGTTTTTGGTGTGAGTTTAAGCGATATCAGTTGTGTGATAGACCTCGTTACGGAGCACATAAAACGCATAAAAGTGTGGAGGCTGGACCATGGTGCCTGACTGCCAGGCTGGCTATGATCATTGTAATTATGGCGGTGTTTTGGGAAAAAAGAATTTGCAGCTTGTAAAAAGATAAATAATGGGAAGGTAAGCTAATTAAGAGATGAATGATGTTTTTTTTAAATTTTCAAATTGTTAGGTTTAAAACTTCTTTATTTTAATTACGCGTTGGTAAATAACATAATAAAAATATATGTTTCCACATAAAACTTTACATATAAAAAAAATTTTATTTCTAGAAAATCTATTGATAAATTTATAAAGTTATAGCCAATTTCATGTTAAAATTAAAATCGTAAAAAAGATGTCAAAGTATGTAGAAACATGTTAACCTTCCATATAACAACCCAATAACAATTTAAGACTTAAAAGCTAAGATTAGGGAAACTAATGTAAACGCTACAGTCTGCTGTGCTTCTCAGTGCAAAAAATAATCAAAAATCTCTTAAGTTTCTAAAATCATTACTCTATTTAACTCTAGCGAATTAACTCTAGCGAATAATATTTATATTTATATTATATTATATTAAATAAAATATGCATTAACATGATTTTTTTTCGGTAAGGGTAACGCTATTTTCGTTTATTTCGGTATCGGCATTATAGGGGTAACGATATTTCAGTTATTTCGGTAACGGTTTTATAGCGTTAACGGTATTTTACTTATTTCGTCATCGGTATTTTAGCGGTAACGCTATTTTTGTTTATGTCGGTAACGTTATTTTAGGGATAACGGTTTTTAAGTTATTTCGGTAACGGCATTTTAAGGATAAAGGTATTTAAGTTATTCAGGTAATGTCAGTGCACATAGATAATTTTAGCCCTATTATGCCCGAATTCTAATGACTAACTAGTTTATGGTCAAGTTTTGGAAAAATATTTATGAATATACATAGAGTATTTTTTCTGATTTTGTCAGATTATTTCGGGAACGGTATTTAAGGGATAACGCTATTTTAATTATTTCGGTAACGGTATTTTAGCGATTACTATATTTTAGTTATTTCGGCAACGGTATTTTGGGGCTACTGGTATTTTAGTTATAATGGTAACGGTATTTAACGGCTAACGGCATTTCAATTATTTCGGGTAACGGTATTTTAGGGATAACGATAGTTAGTTAAAAGGGTTTTGAATCGATAACGGTATTTTAGTGGTATTGCCTGCCATCCCTGCTTTTTTTTTATAAAAAATCTAATTTTATATCAATTTTGAAAAAACTAAATTTTGATCACATACAAAAAAAACTTACGTATACGCTACCTTGGGGTAGTTTATTACCCCAGCTCAATTTTGGAGTTGAAAAATATTTAAAACTATTTTTCCAGTAATAAATCAAGACAAAAATTACGAAACTTTTGAGCTCTAATTCGAAAAAATATTCGAAAGTTTTTTTTTGATCAAAATGCACTACAACCGGTAACATAATTCGCTGGTAGGGAACTTAAATTATTTTTTACTGATTTTCAAATATTAAGCTCGTTGTTTTTATTTCGGGACAACCCTACACTGATATAATTTTCCTTCGTACTATTAATGAACGTCTCTCATTAAGTTGGATTCATTGGTTTAATGAATAATTTTAATTAAATTAATGAAAATTCATTAATTAAATGAAATTTTCATAAAATATTTTTGGTTGAGCCTCAGAATATGCAATAAATTTTTTTTGTACGCCAAACATTTATTTCCATCATATTTCCACTGGGGGTGCTTCAACTATTGGAAAAAAGATTTTTAACACAAAAGTCTATAATAAAAGCACAACATTTTGTTTTTGTTATTTAGGTTAATCGGTAACACGGTACTGTTTACATGTTGGTGGTTGTGGGTTCAAGTCGTGTTCAGGTAGATGTAAAAAAAACGGAACATTAAATTAAATAAATATCAACAAAATATATAATCAAAATAAATGTGAAAAAGGAAAAAATAATTGTGTTTCCATTATAATTCATTTAATGAAAACTATTTCATTAATTCAATAAAACTTTCTTTGGGGACTTTTTAACTAAAAAAAAATATTTTTATTACTGATGGAAGAAAATTTTATCCGTGTAGTGTAGAATTACTTCGTTTTAGAGTTTATTAGTGAAATAATTTACAGATGTTGTAGCCCATAACTAGTTATAACTTCGGAATTTATTCAAGGATATTTTTGAGATATGCCGTATTTTCTTTTTAAGAAGGAAACATTTTAAAAATCATTATTTTGATTGAACAAATGAAATTGAATTCAGCATTTATCTAAACTAAAATATTTTAAGAAAATTTAAAATGAAATCAATTACCTAATTTATAATATGAAAAATTAAAGGGTGTACTTCCCAAAATTCTGCAGAAAAGATATATAAAAGTACAGAAGCAATTCGTGCTACAATAACAGCAACAACAACTATCCAATTGCAGCAGCAACATTAAACAACAACATCTTAGTGTTCATCTCTTGTGCAGTTTTCATATTTATTGTTATTATTGTAATAATTTTAGTTTTTATGGAATTTTGATTAAATCACACTGGTTAGCAGCATTACACTTCACTTCCACCACCACTTATACCATCACAGTACATGAGTGCAGCTTAAAATTAATTATATGAAAGGCTTCCTTGTATTTGGAACAGCAACTCAGAAATATCTTTAATTCCAACTGTATGAAATACATATTGTTGGTGTAAAAAGTATAAAATTCATATGATTTTTAAAGTTGCCACTTAAAGTGATAATTTAGGTTTTTAGTTGAAAATTAAAACGTGCTCTTGGTTGAAAAAAAATATATATACCATCTCCAGACAACAATTGAGCATGCGTGCAGAGTGGCCCAACAAACAACAATCAGGAACTTTATGAGAATTCCAAGAAATCTATATGAAATTATAAAAAAAAACTTGACCTTCACTTGTAAAAGAACTTTGTTATATTCAACTTATACAAAGTTAATGAGTAAAAGAAGATGGAAAAAAATTAACAATTAATTTATTTAATGAGAAAATTGTTCGGAAATAATAATAAAATTGAACAATAAATTCTTGTAACAATCAATGAGTCATGGTTTGATTATTATAAAATATATTGTTGTGAGTTAAATTAATGTAGCAAGAATTTTTAAAATCTACTTTATAATGTTTTAGAGATAAGAACCTTTTTTTATTTGGAAACAATAAAAATCAAAGTCTATCAACATTTTTAACGTTTTGAAGAATCCGCTTAAGAATCTTCTAAAGAAACAAATAAAACATTTCAACTTTACTTTTTTTATGAAGCAGTAAATCAAAAACAATCATTCTTTATTTTTATGATTTTTAAGACAAAAAAAAAATACCAAAACTGAATGAAAAAAAAAATGACATCGAAGGCAATATGAACCAGAATATATGTTAAAAAAGTTGTTGATATTGATGTACATCTTAAAAAGATGCTCTCTTGAGTATTCCTTAAAATTATTATGGGGATTCACAGTTTGTAATATAATAATTTGCATGAATTAGTTACAAAATAAATTAACAATTACACATAAAACTAGTTAAAATTACAAAAATATTTCAAAATTTCACATGCGATTATAATGCAACGATTTTTTTTTGAATTGTAATACAGATTTTAAAAACATTATTGAAAGCGGGATTTGTAATGTTTCAAAAATCGAATTTCTTTTATAAAAGAAATTTTTTAAGTTTTCTATACAGAAATAAGTTATTACAATCGGTTTTAAGAACAGGGTTTCCAGATAAATTTTTATTAAAGGCAAACAACATGTTTTAGATTTAATTTTTAATCGATACTATCGTGGTTTTGGGATTAAAATAGGACAAAATCTAAAATTACCATTTTGTAAAAAAGGTAAATATTTTTATAGACTTTTTGATTCGCATTTTTGGTCACCTCGTTAATGAAGAAGATGAATGAAATTTTGACAAATTCAATAGTATTTTTTTTTTTTTAATTAGGAACTAGTTCCAAATATTTAGTGTAATTCTAAAAATTGACCAAAATTTGTTTGATTAAAATTGTTTTCTATTGATTCAGAAACGTTTGAGCGTATTAGTTGGGGCTTCGGTTTTGAAAAAATATTCTTTGAATAATGTCCATCTCAAATGTTCAAGCACTTGTTTGCTAGAACCACTGTGCGTATGATAAATTACAAAATGTGTATTAGGGACAACATGATGAATATATCGTTGATCATACTTACTGATGTTTTTATTAATTGATCAAAGATTTGAATTTTTATTAATTATTTGAGAATTTTTCTACAAAACAAAGCCAGTAACACGCTAAAACTTTTTGAAATAAAAGAAAAATATTTGAACTTCTTTTAAATGTTATATAAATAAAAAAATATAAGTTAGTACGAATTAGTTGGAATTAGTTTTGAATTTTTTCAAAATTTTTTGTTTTTTTAAATTGTCCAAAAACTAAATTTTATGATATGATCAAATTTATAGCATTTTCTAAATTTTATTAAATTATAATTAATAATAAATTTAAAAACTCTAAATTTACCCATGCCCACTTTTTTTTACAAGTTTAAAAAGTTGCTCCATGTTTTATTGGTATCACTTTTTCCTGTAGCCGGTAAGTGGCTTGGAAAGCCTCGTTAGCAGCGTTTTCAAATTCCCGACTTTTTTCTACTCCCGAGAATAGGGAAATTTTTTTGTACATTCCCGGGAATTCCAGGACCTTCCAAATTAAATAGTTTATTAGGGTTTTGAGTAGTAAAAGCTTCTTAGAAAAAAGCTAAATCTATAATTTAATTTAAGGATCCATTTAACAATAGGAATATTTTTAAACATTTATTTTACTAAAAACAACTTTAAGTATAATTTATCAAAACTTTTTAAAAATATGTTCTTATATAAAGCAATAAAATATATTCCCTTTATGGGATTTATATATTTATATTCGTATTTAAAAATTAGTCCTTATGCCATTCTGAGCGATAATTATTCGAAATAGTTTTCCATTTTCTATTAAAATAAAGTCATATTGAGTAAAAGGTGTCTTTCGTGTAAAAATTTAGCTGTGATTGAAGTTTCCGTATTTTTTTTATCTGATTTTTATATAAACTTTCTTATTGTTGTATAACGTTTTTCGTCAGTGGTATCCAGCTTTTGGACCGAAAACAGTTGGTCTTAATTAACACTAAGATAGATATAAATTTTCCGAGAATTTTCCTCGATTTTTTTTTTAATACAAAATTTAAATTTCAGAAAAGATTCGATTTTTAAATTTGAACAAAATAGTTAAAAAACGTCAATAGCAAACATGATTGTTTTACTGTTTGACTAATGAGAAGCGTTTTTAATTTTGCCGATTTTTTACATTCCCCGCTCATTAGTGAAAACTGACACATTCTGAAGATTTTATTCTTCGAAGGAAATTTTATATTTAAAGAGTTTTAACGGCATACCCTTAATAATTCGCTAACAGATCTTCAAAAACAATGTTTCTTAAGTAGTGGGTGAGAGTAAATGATATCACTGGTGATATTATTGTATATTGTTTGACGATGATGAAGATGAAGATGGAGCTGGTGTATAGTAAAGGTTAGTGTGGTTGGTGCCTGGTGCTAGTAGTGATGGTATGCATTCAATCAATCAAAATAATGACAGAAAATTGACATACAAAAGAAATTACAACAACAATAATAAAAATTAAAAGAAGAAAAAGATCTATCTGTATATATGTTTTTTTTTGAGATAAACTTATACATACTATATGAGTTTTAGGAGTACGTTTTATATTCACTAACATACTCGCATGTTTGAACATTTACCCGGTTTTATGAATGATGGACATTTGTTCTGACTTTAACAAGTGCTTTTGTTGTTGTGGATTTTTTTCCATCAAAATTTTCTCCATATTCGCAGCTACAAATTCAACAACAAAAAGTATGATTGCATTTTATTTCTTTTGATATGTTTGAATTCGAATCAAAAAGAACTCAAAAAAAGAAGACCTCAATAAAAACGTAAATTTTTTTTAGCGCTTTTGTAAAGAATGTTGCGCCTTCTTTTTTTATTATTATTAAATTGATGATGGGAATTAAAACGAAAAAAAGGAATTCATCATGTGTTTTGTTATTATTCTTACACGGTGATACAAAAAAAAAAATGTTGCCATCATTTTTCAAAACTATTGGAAAAACTATTTCAATCAATCTGTTAACATTGTGAAATAGAGACGGAGGAGATTAGAAAAATAGACAAAAATCTAAAAATAGAATATTTGTGTTGTTAGTGTTGTCACTTCTGAGTATAATGTACAATAACAGAAAAAGCTAATAGGAAAGAAAACTGCAAATTAGCTTCATTAGATTCTAGGCCATACTTGCGTGTGATCGCTAAACGGTCATGACTTGGTATTGTTACGTTTGTAATGTAAGATGAGCGCAGGTTTGATTCTTTACAGCAGCAGGTTGTTGAACAAAATTTATCATGTAGAGACAATCTGACAATTATAAGACACAAATAATAATACAATTTAAATGGAAAATCACTGATGAGCCTGTCCATAAAAAAGGCAGAAACTAGTCTAGTCTGATTTAAAAATTAATAGTGTTTATAGTTTTTAGAGAAAAACGTTTATTCTTTTTCTTAACCTCAACATTTCTAAATATTTCTGAATTAAGTTTTAGTATTTCGGTAGTTTTTAATGAAAAATATTTGCAAGGAATTTTGAAAAATTTTTCCGAAAAGTTTATCTATTGTTTAATGGGCTTATGAGAAATTCTTCACAAAAGAGTTGTAAAAAAAATCTGTAAATTATCTATATCGCTCCACCTTTTTTTTTTTTGCTATTTTTACGTTAAAAATTTGCAATTTTTTATGATAACAAATTTTGAGATATTCTACAGATCATTTTTTATAAAAAAATTGAAAATAAAATTCATATTTTGTTTGCATTACCAAAAAACGCACATGCTATACTTTGATCAGATTTTATAATAAAAAAATTTCAAAATCCTATCAACTCCTAAATTTCTAATATATTGAACGTATTTAAAACATTATATTATTGTTTGTTCAAATTCAATCAAAAAGTTCGAAAATAGAAAAAGCGGGATTTGGGTTAAAAAAGCGGGAAAACAATTCAAAGCGGGATCAGAATTTAAAAAGCGAGATTATCCTGCTAAAAGCGGGATGGCTGGTCAGGTTAGGTATATTGCAACTTCTCAAACCGGTTTTGTAATAAACCCAGAGTGAATTTTCTGTGTAGCACAGTGTTATTATTGCTGCTTTTGTTGTTGTTGATAATATTGTTGCTATTGTCGTTGATGATGCTGGCTGATGATGGTGCCTGTTTAAATTAGTTTTAAATTGTATATAAATAAAAATTTATTTATGCATTTTATGAGTTTAAATATACTAGTATACAACAACAATATGTGTTTCCCAAGTATCCATACGTTGAGATTGAACCCTATTCTACTCTGCTCTGTTTGTAATTCATCTTCAACTTGTGATTTTATATGAACAGAAGAAACACATCCATAAAACGTGTCTTGACGTTTAGTTTCTTGGTAATTGATACTTAGTTTGATTGTTTTTCTTATTTTTGTTTTATTTTTTTTTTTCTTCCAAAATTTTAATGTTAAGCAATTAAATTGTTGTTACCATACTTTTCTGTTTTGTCTAAATAACATCAAAATATACTCCAGAAACAAAAAAAAAATCACAATACAACAACATTGACAGTTAATGATCACTTAAATTGAAGTACGAGTATCATATCGCAACGGATTGTATTTTATACGATTAACAAATGTCAATGTTAATAAAAAGGGGGGTTTTCTTGAAAGCAAATACACAACCTGACAATTAGATTGATTTATAACATAAATATGTGATATTGTAATTGGATTTCTCCCTATTGGGAGAATCTCCAAATCATTTAAGTAAATTAACAAATTAAACAAAAATTCAAGACAAGAGATCCAAAAGAAAAGTAAAAGCTAAAAATGATGTACTAAAAATGGAATTGAAAGAAACTGGAATCAATTTCAATATACAAGATATTCAAATTCAATAGTTTAATATTGGATCGTTTAAAAATATTTAACAACAATAAAATGTTTACTCATACTCCAAAAAAACAAATTTAATTGCAAATAAATAAATACAATTTTAACCTTGAACTTTTTTGTTATTCTCCCTCTAAAAACCAAAACTTCTTAAATACGGTTTAAACGATTTTCGAACAAATGCAAACATTTATTTTTTCTTATATTCGTAAGTACGTGAGTGTATAAGGCTTGCCAAGCTAACCGGCTAACTAACTACATGAGAATGGCAGTTTGTTATCAGACTTGCAGTATTTATTGGCATATTTGATACCAATACAACATGGGACAATTTTTGAAATCGTGGGCAGAGTAGCAGTGGTTAAATTTTCAATATTTTGTATATACATAATTTATCATAATTTTATGGAACTCCTAAAATGCCAAAAGTTTTATATAGTTTTTATAGTCTTCTATGGATAATTTGATAAAAATATTTTTTTTTTGAAACTCAGAACATGTTCCGAATGTTATGTTTAATAGATAACTCAATTTATTAAAAAACCGACCAAATTTTTATTATTTTTTTTTCATTTTAAAAAAAGCTTACGTGTTTTCTATTGATTTGGAAAGCCTTAGTGTGTTATTCGGCTTCGTTTTAGAGAAATTATTTTTAAAATAGGGTACAATTGTACTTTTTTGAATTATTTTGACTTTCGTTGGTACCGTGGTGCTACCGCTATTCATTTAGTACATTAATTGTTATTTTAATTAAAAATTTTTTTAAAATTTTTTGTTTAAAATTTTATATTTTAAACAACTTGCTGTACTTTCAAGCTTTGCAGAAATTTTCGAATTGCGGGGGTTTACCGAAATCATTCTACCGAAATCATTCTACCGAAACTTGGAAGTATATTCTTATAATTCTATGTAATTGACAAATTTTTTGCACAATTTTGGAAGTATTTTCTTATAATTCGATTTAATTGACAAATTTGTTGCACAATGTTTTCAATTATGCAAAAAAAGACATTGATCATCACAGAAGACAAAAATGGAAAAATCTAAAAACCTACTTATTACAAAAAAATATTAGGAAAAGGCAACAAATAGCAAAACTGCAAAATAAGTGAACACATTGCATTTTTAAGAGAAAAGAAAAATAAAAAGAAAATCTGAAAAACACAATTTTAAAGCTCAAAATTCTTAAGAAAAAGCTGGTTTTAAGACCAAAAAAATTAAAAAGAATATAATGGCAAAATAAGCAAATATGGGTAAAACGGCAAAAAAAAATAATTTATCTTTTCTGTTGATCATGCATCTGTCTAATATGTTTTTAAAAGAAAGCTAAAAACAGTTTGTTACTATTTCACCCCGAATTCCGCTACTTTTCTAATGCAGTCTCTAGTAAACAATTTTTTTTTTTTTCAATTTAAATTATTAATACTCAATCAAAATAATAATATATATATTTTAGTAACTTAAACTTAATTAAGTTTCTTATTTAAGGATACGTATACGTACTTTCAATTAAATAAATAATATCGCTCATACGCCAAAAATTATCTGTTAAGCAGTGCAGGAAGTTAGAAACTTATCTAAAAAATAACTAGAATGAAACTTTAATACAAACAGTTTTTTTGTAATAAAATAGCAAAATGTGCACTAAAATTAAAATATACACTTAAAAGCAAAAAGAAAATATATTTTTTTTCAAACTATGAAACAAGAAATTAATTTTAGTTCAAATCCGTTCAAAAGTATTTGGCCAAAATCTTTTTAGCTGTTGACTACAAAGTCGACGTTAATAATTATGGTAAAAGTGGACTTACCTACGTATTATTATCCAGTATTGGGAATATGAATTGGCAAATTTTTTAAGATTCTATTTCGAAATTACATTTCGTATCCCCAAGACTGAAAAATAGTAGACAAAGAAGCCAAGGTGTGAATAGCCTTCAAAGCACTATACTTTGACTATTTTGAGATAAATAAGCACCCGTTTGCGTTGCCTGAAGTAATATTCTCTGGAAGCTTGAGTTCGATTGCACAAACTTTGTATTAAAAAAAATTTATGGGGGTCGGAAATTATAACTTTCTGTAAATCAATATTTTTTGCAAGTTTGAAATAGATCGGAACATTTTTCTATATAAAAAAAATTTGGTACCGTTTTTTGACTGGTTGGTACAAAATAGAAAACACGCTCTAACAAATATAACTTAAAATATTCATAATTTCATGAACAGAACTTTTTATAAGAAAACTTGTCTTTAATTTACGAAAACTAGAGTTATTTGTACGCAGAGTTTAAGTACTCAAGAAAACCAAAATTTTGATACCCATATTGTACATATATTAGAATTATTTGAAATATAGGGAAAAAGGCTCTTCGGGAGAAGTCGCATAAAAGCCGAACGATTTCAAATATCACAAAAAGCTTACACACCCCCTCAATTAAATTAAATAGAATTTGTTATGCATTACTTTTAGCTTAATGCAACTAAAATTCCTTAATAAAACGACACATTTAATGTTACTCAAAACACATTTTTTTAATATCAAAAATACGTGAATGCCTTTGTGCCAAAAACACGGGTGCCTTATCCGAATTTCATTATGATCTGCAGGTTCGGGTCGGGTTACCTCCCTTGTTAGTAAAATTTCGAGCATTTTCCAAATTCCATTATATTATGATATACTTAAAATTAATGATAAATGGTTTTACACCTGCTTTGCACACTTATTTGAACATTTTTAGTTCGTAACATATTAGACTATAAATTCTGTGAGTTTGGATTTTTTTTTACTGGACAGTTGTCTTGAAAAGTCTCATATCCGTGTTTGTATGACTTCCAACGAAAAAAGCTTGTTTTGTTCAAAATTTGTTATTATTCTGTCAACATTTCGTTAAATTAGTTTCTTACCACCAAGCTGATCCACTAAATCAACAAACTTTATTGTTATTACTTGCACTTCATTGTGTCAAAAAATGAGTGGAGCAACAAAAGCAGCAGACGATGGTGTAAACAAATCCAATCATGTTAAAGAAAGACTCGTACCAGCAGTAAAAATTTACTTCATTTTATTTTTATTTTTTTTATTAAAGACCTGTAAATAAATGCAGCACGTATGTATGAAAAGTAGTACTACATTCATACATATTTAATTGAACATATTAAAACAATTACAATTCAAACGACAGGCTACAAATTAAGTAAATAATGAATTGATTGAAACCAATGATGTATGTGGACTAGGAAGAATATTCGAAGCTGGACGTTTTTAAGATTGTTCTAGACAATTTTCCAGATTTGAAACTAGATTCGAAAACAGTTTAAAAGAAATCTGATTTATCATTTATCTCAAAATTCAAAGTCAATCGCCTTGTAACGTAACCGTAACATATTTAACCGTTATCGCCTAACGTTCTAATTGTGATTATACATTGACCAAAATGTGTTATTTTTGAATAAACAACTTAAAAAAAAAAACAGATTTTTAATGTAGACAATATAATAACATTTACATTCGTATGTATGGATTTTGTAAACAAATTGTCTGTGCAAGATTAGGAGACCTCTTTATTTTTCTATTTACAAAACATAAATAGAACTATGGGTTGTAGGGGGTTTGGAGTGGGATCTTTGTCAAGGGTTTCCAAAAAGCGATGGGTAATAAATTTTTACTCGTACATGTTTCAATAGTTAGGTTCTGTTGTTGTTCTCCGCATTTGAATAACCATACTTGGCAATGATTGTGGCGGCATAAATTACCCTAAAGTTGGTGTTTTTTGTATTTGTATGATGATGGTCGTTAATTTGTTTTCTTATGAGGTACTTTATTATAAAAAGCTTTAAAATAATATTAATAGTACGACAACGAGTTGATAGTCTTGAAGTAAGAATGAAAATAAACTCGAACTAACACTGTAGTATTGTTGGCACTTTATGTACTGTTTTTTGTATAGTATAATTTGTTTATTTTTTATTGTTTGCTTTTTTTAACATTTAAATTTTCGTTAAATTTTACTACTTTTAATTTGTTTGTTTAGTTTAGATTTTTTTTCGTGGACTTAGTAGCTTATAAGAAATGTGTATTTTAAGTTGGGTTTATTGTTTGTAATACTCATATTTTACTGGCATAAAGGAAATTAGATCGAGTCCGAATGGGAAGATGTTTTGAAACTTTGAAGTTAAATTAAAACTACCCCGATTTAATTTAAATTTTATTACAGTAAATTTACACATTTGTTGGAATAAATATAAATCGGTTGTTTGAGTCTGCTATGGACAAAACGGTTGTTGGAAAATGTAATATAGTAAATTTACACATTATTTGTTGAAATATATATAAACCGGTTTTTTTTCGTGTTGTCAAAATGGTAGAAAAATTAAGTCAGACCATGACGATCTTTTGGAAATATGTTGTTAAATTAACGCTCCGGTCATTATCAGCTAAAGAATATAGCTGTTAATCTACACAGAGAGAATTTTAATGGATGAAAAGTAATGAAAATTTTCACCAAACTAATGAAACATTTCTTCACAAAGTCAACGAAAAATTTCTTAAAATTAATGAATAGCTTATGATGTGAGCAAGATTATTCAAGTTCAAGATCATTTGTTTTTGTTAAACAAAAAACCGTGCAATGTTTATTTATTACTCAAAAAAGTTTTTGCCCGCTAACTTATAGCAGACTTTATCTACTGACAGGTGACGCGAACTGAAACATTTAAGGACCTGTCAGTAGATAAATTCTGCTATAAGTTAGCGGGCAAAAACAGTTTTGAGTAATAAATAAACATTGCACGGTTTTTTGTTTAACAAAAAACAAATGATCTTGAACTTGAATAATCTTGCTCACATCATAATTTATGATAAAAGATCAAAAAATCAACTTTTGGTTTTAATTTTTTAAAATTTAAAAGTAAAACAATTAATGAATAGCTTCATACTTTTTATGAAAATGCAGAGAATTCTGTCAGGGTAGTATTTATTTCGATTATACAAGAAACATATTTCAAATGAGAAATTTTGATAGTGAAAATTTTAAAAAAGAAAACAGAACATCTGAATAATTAGTATCATAGATAACTCAATTTATCTAAAAATCAGAAAAAATGTATTTTTGTATCTTTAAAAAAGTGTAATGTTTTTCTATTGACTTAGAAAGTTTAGGTGTATTACTCGAGTTCCTTTTAGAAGAAATAAAATATTTGTCGAATAATGTGCATCGAAAATTTGTAATAAAAATTCAAAGATTTGTTTTAACGCCAAATACGTATTATTAGCAGCCTGTCCAAACCGCCAGAAACATTAAACTTTTTGTTCGACCATTCATAAAATTCGATAAATACTTATTTTATTAAAAAGAATAGGAAAAACTTTTTTTTCGAAAATTTATAAAAAAATTATGTCAAACTCGGGATAATACGATTTACATTTTAGATCTTTCAACGAGTGATTAACTGTAAAAATATGGTCGAATTGCAAGTTTTTTTTTTAATTTTTTTAATTAAAATTGGTGAACGAAAAATAATGAAAATTTTCAGTAAAGTAAACTAAACTTTTCTTCATAAAGTGAACGAAAAACTTGTTAATAAAATTAATGAAAAGTTTCATCCTTTTTAGGAAAGGATTTTTTTTTTTATGAAACTTCTTTATATAGTGAATGAAACTTTTAATAAATTAAATGATATTTTTCATAATAGTGTATGAATACTTGCAATAGTTTAATATAAAGCTTCAATTCGATGACTTCCATGTTAAACTTCATTGCTTCATTGCAATGAAGGTAGCGTATCATAAGTTCGTTAATTAACAATGTATTCTATAGATAATTTAAGTTGTTTATGGTAATGTATTTTTAAATATGTTTCTATGTAAATGAATAGTAATACATATATATTTATTTTCTAATAAGTTCTCACCTTTATGTTTTGGTCTCTTTTTTTAAAAAATATACTGATGATATTTAAAAACAGAGACCAGTTTGTGTTGACCGTTTTATCCATCATTATTTTCTAGTTTTATTAAACCGAAGAGGCGTAAAGTTTTTGTGTTACATATGTTCTGTAATATTTTTTAAGTTTTTTTGTTTGTGGACCAGCTGTCGATAAATGGCTAAGGCGTGTATTAAAAGTTAAACATTTTGATGGCTTTTCCTCTGATATTTGATGTGGTTGTTATTGTTGTCAGAAATGAAAAGCTTTCTAAAATGTTCTTAAGATATTTAAGTTTTTTTATTTGTGCATGTTGCCAACTTTTTTTTGCTGATGTTGTTGTTGTTGTTGTTCGTTTGAAGTATCGTGTCAGTTTTAAATCATTGTAAATGCTGGTTGTTGTAGTCTTCATAACACGTTAAACATTGGAAACATTTAAAACGTGATCCTAAAAATGATTTTTTTCCATTTTCTATGTTTGAATTTTGTGGGTTTTTGTTAGTTTTGTTGTTGTTGTTGTTAGGATGTTGTTGCTGTGGTGTTTGGTCTTCCTGCTAAGGCTCCCTTTAGCCACCTTCTCTAACTTTTAAACATAAGTAGTTGTTTAGGTCTAGATGGTCTTTTTTTATATTTTTGTTTTTGGTTATTTGAATTCTCAACAAGACGTGTAGGGGAAAAATAAGGTCACGTAAAGCAATATGATGGTGCCTTAGAAAATAAGATGAAAAACAAAAAAAAAAAAAAAAACCAAACAGAAACAGAAAACATTCATAACATTCACATCATCATCAATAGCCAAAACAATTGGTTGGCCATAAACCATTCCATGCCATTATAGAAATCACAACCACCATAGCCATCCATTCATTCATCCAACCATCCATCTACCTATCGGTGGTTTTGGTAACTAGCATAACAAATTTACAAATACAAAAAAGAGGAAACTGAAAACGTCCTAAACTGTTAAAGAACTAACCGTAACTGAGGTGATGTTAATGATTTTGCATTTATGGCAGTTACTTTATTTTTCATTTTGTTATTTCGGTTTTAAGATTTTCCTAGAGTGTTTATAATTTTTTGCATATTTCAACGCGCCTTCTTAAGCATGACAGTCGTGCTTTTTACAAATCTTTAATCTAGGTTGGTTTTTGGTTTTTTTTGGGAGTCTTATATTTTCCAGCCGTAACTTAGAATATTGGTATGTTTAATATTTTTTCTTATTTTTCTCATTTAACCCGGAAGTGTTTTAAAATTTTTTAAATAGTAGTTGGTTTTTTAGTTACTTTGTTTTTTGTTAATAAATATTTCCAAAATATTTACTTCATTTAAAACGTTATACCTTAATCTATAAAATTATTTCTATCTTAAGAATACACTCAAAAAAAGAAGAAGAAAAATTTAATTTTTGTTGAATTAAGCTAGACTTGATCTGTGTTGAGATTATTTAGAAAATGTATTTAAATAAAAGAACTATCAATTTTTCGATCCATTTTAGTTCAACCCGAACCGAACTTTAAAGCTCGCTATATCGTTTTGCCCGCCTTTTCATGTTTACAATGTGTATTTAATTATTTCAATGAGATTTTTTCGCAAGTGTACGTACAAGTTTTTCAACAACTTTGTAACAATTTATCTTTGCAATTTTTCGTTGTGAGAATTTCTGTTCGCTTTTACTTGTTCATCATTTTGTTGTTAATTTTCTTTTTCTAGTTCATAACCGTTTTAACAATTAGTAATTCTTAAATTTTAATGTTCTATAAACATGCAATATTATATTAAGTTTAATGTCAAATAATGATAACATATATGAGATTTAAGTTAATAACATACAATGTTGGCCTAATTGTGACATAAGATAAAATATGTATAAGCATTAAGGTGGTACTTTTTTGGTTCTGGTACTATAAGTTATTTCACTTAACACAAAAATCCTTCTTTCTGAATCTGATCCTAAATCTATTAATCTCCTAATTAATTTTTCCAACACGTATTTTCGAGAAATTTGTCGATTTCGGTAGAAGTTTTTAGTATTTTTTTTTTGAATTTTCTCCAACAGAATATATTAAATGTATATAAACTAATTATGTGTAAGAAAAAGCTATTTTACTATAATTGACACATTTGAGACACTTTGTGACGTGTTAGGTAGTGTGTCTAAAAATAGATTTTCAAATAAATTAACAACCCAAAAATCGATTAAGCAAGGCAAACGCTCTAACATCTTTAAAATCGTTTTCCTTAAAATTTTAGATTTGCATTAATAATTTGCTGATTTATTTTTAAATTGAGTAAATTTCTGAAATTTCCCTAACAAAAAAGTTTAAAGTCAATGGCTTCCGATTTTTAAGCGATCACCGATTTGTACGAGAAACCGAAATGATCTTACAAGGAAACTACACACTGGTAAATCTGCAGATTTTAATGAAACTTGGATATGTTGCAGAGAACAAAAAAAAATATTAGACACGTTTTCTTATTTAGGTGCGCCATATCAAGTTGAAAAATTACCAAATTTGACGTTTTTTAAATATATTTCTAATATAAGTTATTAAACTATAGGCAATTTGGGTATCAAATGAAAGTTATTTTAAAAAAGCATCTACATGCATATACAATTTTTGACCACACTTTTAGATAATATTAATTGTATAATATTTATTGTCCTCAACAACATAATCAAGTTTCATTAAGATCTGCGGATTCACCACTGTGTAGTTTTCTCGTTACATTTATTTTCTCTCTCTTAAATATCTAAATTTAATAAAAATTAAGATATTACTTTTGAATATTATTTTCGAATATTTTCTTTAAAATATATTTTCATTACTTAGTTTTGCAAATATAAAAGACGATACAGATAACCAGGGCAGCAACTTTCATCGAAAATATGCACTTAAAGTTAAATATGCACTAAGAACCAAAAAAATACAAAAATATGCACTACAAATCTAAAAAAATATGCACTTTAAATATGTCGTTAAAAAAAAATGTTGCTTTAAATAGAGAGCGATCCAAAATATGCAAAAACATGAAATAAAAATCATAAAAACTGCAAAAATAAGCACTTTAAGTCAAAATATGCATTTATTAATGCCATTTTGTTGAGAATTCGGAAAAGTATTTCGTCAAAATTGACTTTGGGCTACTGACTGCAATCATGCATTTGCATGATAGTCGCTGCCCTGGAGATAACCCTTATTTGATGTTTATTTTTTTGCTAATGTATCTTAAAACGCTTTTACCTTTTAACCCTTTGTAACCATTTGTAAAATTTAGTTTATTGGCATATTTTTTTCTATGAGCTTAAAATAAATTTGTTTATTTTTCAAAACTACAAAAGAAGGATTTCGTTTACATTTTTTTCTTTTGCTTCGTCCACTAACAACTAAGAATGCAATTTCTTAATACCCAAAGGATAAAGATTTTGTTAAAGAAAAATGCTTTGATGCAGGCACAAATATAAAAATATGTTGTAAGTAAAAAGGAAAACGAATTTCAATGCCTAAATACATTTTTGCTGTTGTACAATTGTTAAAAAAACAAATTTGTTAAGCGAACAAAATTAAAGAAAAATTACATTTATAAAAAAACAACTACACAATACCGAAAAGAAAATCTTTTTTTTTTACAAAATAACCAAATAAGCATAAGAAGCAATTGTAAAATTGCATAGAATAAAAGGTAATTTTTCTTACCGTTAGCTACTGAAACAGGAGGCATCTGTTTGTCCTTTTGTTAGCAAAAAAAAAAAAGATGTGCACAATAAAAATACCATTTAACAATAACTTTTCTTCTCGTTCATCTTCCAAAAAAAAAGAAAAAACAACATTTCAATACTTAAAAAAAAACAACAACAGAATTTTTATAAATGTTTTCTTAATGTTAACAAAAAAAATATATATTCCCAAGTAAAAAAGTTTTGATATAGTTATATATTACTTTATACAATTATTTATAATGATATATTGTAAAATATATATTCATATAAAATCATATAAAATTATATCTTATTTTGTAGTTTTTGTTTTAAAAAGTGGTTAAAAAATTGAAAATTACACTATTTTTCATTTCGTGATACAAAATTTTATGTATAAATTTGAAAAATATGTTACTTATAAAATTATTAAATTGTGTAAAATTAATTTTTTGTAAAACATAAAAAAAATTTCTTAAAAATATGCATTTTAATGCAAAATATGCAACAAAAAATTCCAAAATATGAATTTAAAGCAAAATATTCATTTAAAGCCAAATATGCATTTATAGCAAAATATGCAAAAATATGCGTTAACAAATCGATGCCATTTTATTGATTCGCAAAGATATTAGGATAACTTGGTTTTCCAGTTAACGACAACAAATATGTATTAGCATGAAATCCGAGCCCTAGTGATTACATATGTCATATGTAATTGCCCGACGAAAAAGTTTCCGATACATTCATATATGATTATAAATAGAATCACATATAACTAAACATCACAGCTCAGCTGATCCGAAAAATGTCATACATAGGCTGACTTCATGGTATCTAATGCGATCTAATATCATATAGTTTCCGATACATTCATATATGATTATAAATAGAATCACATATAACTAAACATCACAGCTCAGCTGATCCGAAAAATGTCATACATAGGCTGACTTCATGGTATCTAATGCGATCTTATATCATATAGTTTGATCCGAAAAATGGATCTATCAAATATGATCAAATTATATATAATTTAATACAAATTTATCTAATAACTTTTTATTAAACAAATTAAGAAAAATTGAAGTTGGAACATATAATAAATTTAAAACGCCAGGTAACAAAACAAAATAAAAACAACATTTACCGAGGGAGAAAAACAAATTCTTTGTTCGCAAAATTTTCATGTAGAAGAAGACTTACAGATTTTTTCAAAATCAGAAATAAACAGCAAACTTTACATGTCGTTGTTATTCAAAATAATAGCTATACGATCGGGTAGGTATTATGGATCAATACGATATTTTTTTATGAAGAATAAATCTCCCTATATCGTACTTCAGCAATTCCAGAACCACAAAACAGGATCAGTGGTAGAAAGTATATTGCCTATAGTGGAACTAATCAACTATTTAATTTTTAAAATTGAAAATTTAGAATCCATTAAGCATGTTATAAGGGTTGTTTATGCATTTGTTTAAACAAGCCGTTTCCAACGCTCTCTTCTGAAAATCTGAACTGGTTTTAGAGAGTTTCGACAAAAATGTGTTAATAGTGGTACTTTTAATTAATTAATTTTCATGATTTTAAGCAATTTTCATAAAATTTTAAATTTAATTTGTGTTGTTTAATGTTTTCTCTGCATAAGTTTTGTATAATTAACACAACATTTTATTTGTATATACTAAAAAATATACCTCAAAAAAACTGTTTCTCTTAAAACCACTTGGCATATCAAATTTATCAGATGTTGAGTACCTTGGTACCTTTTCAGTTTAACGGTAGTTGCCTGCCACGCCTTTCTCATTACCGATATAAACATTTTTAAACTACAATTCCAATAGTGGCATGTGTCTGTCTTTTAATATTTCAAAATTTTCAAAATTAAATATTGTTATATTTACAAAATACCGTTGTAAATCGTTATTTCGACATTTTAGTGTTATTTTAACTTTAGTTGAAGATATTTCAAAATCAACCCGGTAAAATACCGGTTATTCAAGAATAAACATGTCATTAATGGAATCGCTGTTTTAAAATTTTCATTTCGGTCTTGATGTAACTGTGGTAGCCAACTACTATTATTATGAAAAGGTATTGAATGCCAACCCTGCTTAAAATCTTATAATTATAACGTTGTTTTTACTACTTTAAAAAAAATATTTATAATCATTACAAACAAACAAAAAAAAAACGTAGTTTTCATTTTGTTTGCATTAAATTTTGAAACCATTTATATTCTAAAATATAAAAAAGTGATAAGATTTTTTTATAAAATTCTATTATATATAATGATATGTATTGCCATATATAATTATATAATAAAGTGATAGAATAATTTTTATAAATTGTACCATATACACGTACATATGATCATATATCGTAGAATGAATATATGGTCATATATATTTCTATATCTATTTCATATGTTCAGACATACAAGATATGCTAATATATAAAATACGATACAATGATATATTCCGCCATATCAAAAAAATTACATAAGCTCAGTATAAGATATAAACATATATCGTAATATATTTCCATATATTTCCATATATCGTAATATATTGCATATATAATGATATCAACTTGTAGATGAATATATAGAAACATTTTTCATCGGGTGCATATATTTGTATGTAATTGTATCTAATTGGATGTAAATGTGTCACATTATATATAATTTGATACATTTGAATGAGGACAAAATTCGGATACAATTGTATCAAACTATATCTACCATATTGTATCAAATAATGTCTAACTGTATCAGATTAGATCAAATATGATACCATTAGATTTTCTCATCTTCGGATATAATTATATATAATCCAAAAATTCACAAAAATTTTTTTTACGTGGGTTATCTTCAAATTTCAATACTGTAAATACAAAAATTCTAAGGTTTGATTAATTTACCCAATATTTTCTTTTTTGTACATCTTCCACTGGTACCTTCAATTTATAAGTGAGCCTGGCCCGGCTTAACATGACTGTCATATTATTTTCAGTTTTTTTTTTTTTCAATACGACACAAAAAATATTTCACAAATTTGTCCAATTGTTATGATGAATTGTTTGTTTGGTAAACATTAACTGCTTGCAAAGTAGAGGAGGGATCATAGAAAAATAAAATTGAACATTTTTCCATGGTCATTCAATAGGTTAAAAAGGTGTTTCATTTAAATTGTTAAAATTTATTGGAAAATTGCTAGGTAGTGATGGATAATTTTATGGGAGGATGTGTAAAGAAATCCCTCGAGATTCAATTGAGTGAAAAGATATTATAATCGTAGAATTAAGAATAAAATGCAGGCAAATATAAAAGTTTACAATTTTTTAAATTGAGTTTGTGGAGTTTTTTTCAAGAAAGAAAATTTTTTTTTGGAATTCATTTGATATTTTTTTTGTAAATGGAAAGGTTTTATACAGATTCTGTATATTAATAAGAAATACAATATAATAAAAGAAAGAAATAGTATCTTATGTCCAAAATAAATCAATTCTAGAGAGTTTACCCTCCAGTATCTCTAAAGTTTCTACCACTTGGACTCAAATCTATGAACTTAGAAGATTCTTTGATTGTTTAAACAAACCCACCAAATAGCATCTAAAGTTCCTAAATTTAAGAAAACTTCCGAAATCAGAGGGAATCTAGTTGCACTAATTCGAAAAGCCTCTTAACCGATTTTAAAAAATGTTAACATATGTTTGCTTTTTTTTATTTTTTGTATTTTATGTTACGTATTTCTGACATTATTTAATGATTATTTTTAGTGTAAATGGAATTTGTTAATTTCAGTTTTAACTTGAATCTAAGTTTTTGTTGTAATTTTGAAATTTTAATTGATTTTTTTAATTTTTTATAATTTCTGCATTTTAGTAGTGTGTACTTAAACAAATGATTCAATAGACCTCAAAGGACATATGTCGAGACTGGTTAAACGAGGCCATATCACTGCATTTCAATTATATTTTATTTTTGTAGTGCATTTTTATTTTGCGTTTTTCATTTCTTGTTGCTGTTGTTGATACTCAACTTGGCTGTTAGCCAGCCAATATGCCCAAGCAGACAGCTCAGACAGTACATAGCAAAAAAAATCATAGATAAACAATTATGATACTCGTATCATATTTGAATAAAGCATCTTATTTTTTACAAATATTTTTAAATTAAGTACGAATTTATTTAAACTCTCAAGAAATTCTTTCTTCCTAAATTAATGTGTAGCTATGCCAGCTTAAAAAACGGTAATGACATATCAATATTTTTCACAATACTAGTAATGATACCAGCCTTACTTATTTTAATACAAAAAATAATGCCTTACCAATAACTACTTATTTTCATAATTATTTTAAATATAAAGTAATGACTACAATTTTTTGAAAAATCTATTTTTAGACTCATTATTTTTTAAACTCTACATATATAAAAATACATATTTTTGATTTTTTTAAAGCTGGGAAGTAATGGCATTTTCTCCAACCAAGTCATTTATGTTCTTATCTATAAAGTATAACATGTCGAGATAGCTCAGATGGTAGACCGGTTGACTGTCAACCTGGAGCCCCAGGTGCGAATCCTGTGTAGGCACATTTTAACAAAACAAAAAAACTTTTCAATAAAAAAAAAAAAAATTTAATAAATTTTGTTTTTTGAAAATTTATTATTAGACTCAGTATTTTTGTCCATACTATATATATATATAGTCCATACTATTGTAACCTTATATTTTTTGATTTATCGTAAGGTATTTAGAAATGATATGTCATAATTTCGCGAGACATCCCCATATAAAAGCAATGAGATTTATAATGATAATGTTAAGTACTTGCCCTTACCAAATATGTACTTATATAACTACTTATATGGTAATGCTATTCTACACTGGGATCTTTAGAAAGGGGAAATAGGAGAAATTAAAGGTAGTGGAAGATGAAGGGCTTCAACAGAAGGTAATTCTTAGAACAGTTGTTGTGCTAAAACTGATGCAGTGTTGGCGAACTTAATGAAGGTTTTTGGTTCATAGTCCTTATTCATTATTTTACTTCGGTGGGTTTAAGTGTTATAGGGATAGAAAACTCATACATATTAATTTTAAAAATTTATGTTATGTTTTTGAAGAAAAGTTTCATTATTTCAAGTCCAACTCTCGGTGTAGTATTTGATTAAATATGTAAAAATTTCAGATTTTGTTTTATTTTAAAGCTGTTTCTATTTAATTTAATGTTGTTTTGCTTTAATTAAAAAAATATGTATCGTTTGCTTTTGTAAGCAGAATGTTGTGTGATCAAGCCCTTCTGATTCTTTTGTTATTTTTTAGTTTATTCGAACAATTTATTTTGGATACACTACCTGACCCATTACGTTATGCTAAAGACTGGTCCATTTCAAGTAAAAAGGACAAGTCCCTGTCACCCTGGGTTGTGTTAGCAATAAAACCTTAGCAAAATTATTTCTTTTTTCTTATCAAACTTATAACAAAAAATTTTAAATTTTTTTTCATTCTCAACTCTAATGGAAATTCTTCATAAGAAACTGACAACAGCATAATAACAACAACACTAGTAGCAACATAAACAACATACTACTTACTATACACAGAATATATGATAAAAGACTTATGATTAATGTTAGGTCACGCCCATCCATAAAAATGTTGTTGCAAAAATATTTATGTTTCTAGAGAAAAACAAACATCATTAGAAAACAATAAAATATAAAAACACAAAAAAAGACATAATACAACATAAATTTCAATAAACAAACAACAAATGCAATCAAAAATAACACGCAAAAGGGAAAAAGGATGTCTCAAATATTTCCCATGCCAAGATGAGTTAAAGCAATATCCTATCCTGACATAACATAACGTGACATTTCGTAAAAGTAAAGGAATTATTTAAATCATATGTTTGGTTATTATTGTTTTCAATAATTTAAGAAAAAAAGGTAAAAGGTAGATTTTATTAAGATTTTTTCTTTAATACAAAATAAAGGAACGATAAATATAATAAAGTCATAGTGTTAATCCTAAATAACCAAAAATAAAGAAAAAATTAATGAAAAACATAACCACAACGTGCAAGAAAGGAAAAGGTTTTAACTCTCGTTATGTATCCTTTTTCATCAAATGTAGACTGATATACAAGATGTCATAAATGTTAAAATCCTCAGACATTTCTTTGGTCATTTAAGCCATACAAAAAAAAAAATCAAGGTAAAGGAGTGTGAATGAAGTCTGAAATAAATGTACATACCTACATATGTCTTTCAAAAGAAATCTAATAAATTGAATTTGTAAAATGTTAAAATATTACAAACTACAAAAAAAAAGAAAACCTTGAATAGGATAAAAACCATAACATAAAATCAGCACTTAAAGAAACCAAAAAATAAAACTAAAAAAAAAAATAAAAATCGAAATTTGTAGGCAGAAAATGTTGGTTTGCTGTCTATACCCGGGAAGACCACTCATGAAAAAATCTTAGAATATTTGCCATTATCTGTAACATTTGGTGCGCAAGGTAAAGCTTAAAATTTTAAGATTTTTAATTAAAAAGTTGGCATTTTATATTTTTTTTTTTTAATATTTTAACAACTTTTTCTTTTAAGTGTATAAAAATAAAAATTAAAAAATCAAACAGTAGTCTCTTTTTACAAAAAAGGTAAATAATCCGTAACACATACATTAACACAAATAACATTTTGTAACAGAAAAAAAAATTAATAAAAAACAGCAAAATGTAACAAACAACTTGTCGAAGTAAATCCTATAGAAATGTGTGTGTTTTGTTAAGAAAATCTTAAAAAGCTGAATGAGTATATTGTTGAATGTATGTGTGAATGTGTTTTTGTATGCGAATATGCATGTATCCTAACATACCGCATTCCCCCATATTGAATCAACAGGATGTCGATGCTTAAGAATAAGAAAAATTTTCGACAACAATAATAACAAAAAAAGAAATTTATTTAATGCAGCAAATCTAACAAAAAAAGATGTTATACAAAACCGCGTAACACACATAACCCAGCAAACATTTTTAGTTTAAAAGTATTTCTATATCCCTGTTATCTAAGGATACATAGAACTCTACACTAATAAAAAAAACATACAAGTAAACTACACAGTAGTGAATCAGCAGATTTGAATGAAATGTTGCTATATTGTAAAGTTCAAAAAACTATTTGACAAGTATTGTTAGTTTAAGTTGAGAGGTTAAAAAGTGGGGTGAAAAATGACCGGATTTGACGTTTTATTTTTTTTAATATATTTCTTATATTAGTTACTAAATTATAGTCAATTTGGTTATCACTATAAATTAATTTCAAAGACGCATCCACTGGTATACAAAACATGTCTGTGCATGTCCGAACATTTTTGTTATTTAAAAACCATTTCTTTTTAATAACACATTTATATGGTAAATTGTTGTTGCATTGCGTTCAAATTAACATATACAAATGCTTATTAAATTTAATCGAGGGGGTGTCTGTTCGGCTTAAACGCGACTTTTCCTCAAGAGCTTTTATTACCCCTACGAGTATTTTAAAATATTTATTTAATTACCCTAGGAGCACAGCTCAGGCACTATGGTTATACATATTTTTGTTTGCTCGAGTACTTTAATACTGCGTTTAAAAAGATCTGAATTTCTTTAATTTTTAACATGTTTCCATACAACATTTTTTTTTAATTTTTGACCACCCTTTTTAACCACAAAACGTGCGATTGCGCACCTAAAAACATACATTTCTAATATTTTTTGTCATCTACATCATATCCAAGCTCCATTAAAATATGCGGATTCCCCACTGTGTAGTTTTCTTGTTAATAAGTTTTTTTTCTCAAATTACTTAAAATTAGTTCCAAATGACTTTACAGTAAAATCTGCTAAAATAAGCAGATTTTAAGCTAATTAATAATAGAATAGGAAAAGTAAATCTGTTAAATCAACAAAATTTTAGTTATATTTGAGGTTAATTGAAAGTTACAAGTTTATTTGCTAAAATCAGCAAAAAAAAATTCTGAATATTAATAGACGAAAAAAAAATCACAAAAAAATGTGAAAAGGTTTTTTAATTTATTTTTTATGCGATTGAAAATCTGCCCTTCTGAAATTTGCAGTCTACAATTTTCTAGAAAATATTTCCGTTCATTTTAGCAGAATATACTGGCATTTGCATTCAACTTAATTTATATCAAAAATTGTGTTAAAATCTCAGTTTTTGGTTACAAATATTCAGCAAAAGTTTATAATGATTTTCAAACGAACCAAGGTACACGCAATTCCCATACATTCACAAAATATTTATTTAGTACACGCAGAAAAAAACTGGCGGAATATTAACGAAGTGCTTATAAATTATACAACTATTTCAAGTTCGTTTTACCAAGTTCTACTAAATATTTACAAATTTTTGTAAAATATATACAAGCCTAGTAAAAAATGTCTTAAAAAAATTCATATATTTTACAAGAAATTTGTAAAACTAACTTGAAACTTATGTAGTTGTTTATTTACAAAGCACTTCGATAATATTCCCTCAGTTTTTTTCTGCGTGTATGTAAACAATTAAAATACTAATGGGATATATGCACATAAAATAAAATATTTTGAAAAACAAACTTAAGGAATTTATTTTCAAATGTTTTTCTTTTTTATTTTTCGCTACACTGATATTACAATAAAACATGGCTTCAAATAGAGAAAAATAATAAAAATTCATTAGGTTTATAACTTTTTGCATATTTTGCAAATATCAAAAATTTCATGACATAGCCATGTAGGCCCTGAAAAATTATAACCATTATTTTACTTTTTCACGGTCGTTAAAAAAGCTCCCGCACCACGCACACTAAGGTTTCGATTAAATTTTTTATTTTTTTCAAAATGCAACAGTTTAAAATTACATATTTTTTTGTTATGTACTTATGCTATCAATAAAAAACAGTTTGCTGCCATTCAAACTCACACATACACATTGAATTATACTACTTAAATATAAATATTTAAACAAGGTTTTTAGAAATTGGTTTCGGTGCGAAACGATTTTCTTCCGAATTGACGAAAAACTACGCCCTGTAATTTTTTTGGCAAGAAAAAATAAATGATAGCCCTAATATTGATATGTTGTATGTAGTCTTGGTTTTACAAATTCTTTTTTTTTTATACGAAAGACTTAAACATATGTATACTTTTTTGTCAAAACAACAAAAACGAAAACATTGAGACTAGTAAATCCTTAAGGATAATGGTAAGTGAAAAGTAAATCCTGACAAAAAACAAAATAAAACATTAGCTACAATATGTTATACACGCAGAAAAAAACTGGGGCAATATTATCGAAGCGCTTAGTAATTACACTGAAATAATTATCCTTCATGTTATTAATGAAACAATTTCATAGAATTTTTTTCGTAGATTCCATAAAGAATTTCATTATATCCAATAAATGTTATTGATATGAAGAAATTTTTCATGAACTTTTTTCATAAAATTTAATAGTTTCTTAAAAAAAATGCATTCGATTTCATAAATTTAATGGAAATTACCTTCAGAGCTATGAAATTATTTCAGTCTTCTTTTTTTAAATTTTTTTTTTCATAAAATTTTATAATTTCATTAATTTTCAAAAATTTCAAAAATTTCAAACGTTAGTTTTAATATTTAACTCTCATGTGTTCAACAAATTTTATAATTTCAATGTAGATTTGTTTTAATTTTGGACTTCTACGATATTGTATAAAAAATCATATGAAGAGATTCATTGGCTTAGTTCCAATGCATTTTTCAAGACATTAGTATTTTTTTAGTTTTATTAATTCGAGGTTTTTCTTAATATTAAAAAATTTTATGAAACTGTTTCATAAATCCTATAAATGTATCGTTGCTGGAATGATTCAGTAGTTTTATGAAGATTTTCATTAATTCTACAAATATTTCATAAACAATGGACGAGTTCCAGTCACAATTTTCATTTAAGGCAATGGAGAAATTCATTACTGAAGTGAAGATAATTCTCAACTACATAAGTTTCAAGTTAGTTTTACAAAGTTGTAGTAATATAATTACAAATTTTTGTAAAATATATACAAGCCTAGTAAAACATTTGTAAATTCGTATATTTTACAATAAATTTGTAAAACTAACTTGAAATTTATGTACTTAGTATATAGTTGTATAATTACTGAGCACTTTGATAATATTCCTGCAGTTTTTTTCTGCGTGTAAACAACACCACAAAAGGCATATGTGAGTGTATTTAACATTGAAATTTCAAAGTTTATTGCTTTTTTTAGTCTTCGACTTAAAAGGTGACATTTAAAAAAAATCTTATTTGACGCCATGATTCTTTAGGACTTTTTTTTGTCGAAGGATTTTGTTTGCAAAAATTAATTTAAATTAATGTTTAAATGTCTGACTGTGTTGTGTTTTAGTAATGAAGATAAATGTCTCATTTGTCTACATAAGAAATTAGCAAATGCAAATTAAATTTTAATAGTTTACAGTATGTCTAATAGCTACTCTGCAAAAAAAATTTAGATGAAAAATCAATATAAAAAATTAAATTTTGAATTTAATTTTGAATTGTCGGTTTGAAATCATAATTAAATGTTACAATTACAAATAGAAAACACTAAGTGTTAATAAATGTAAGAGAAGATGAAAATAATCTTTTGGGGACCAGCGCTAGGGGGAGCCGCAGTTTTTACCTAAGCGACTAGGTCATCGTCAGCCTCATTCTAATCCACCACCCACAAGAAACTCGAGGTTTGATCAGATATATATGTATATCAACCAACCACAGAAAATCAGTGATGTTAATTGATTACTCTAACAACATGAGTTATTTTCTTCTTTTCTTTTAATTATTAACAATTAGTGTTTTCTAGTTGTAATAGTAACATTTAATTATGATCGTAAACCTAACAATCCAAAAGAAATGCAATTTGAAAAGATCAACAATACATACAAAATTCTCAAAATTAAATTTTTAAATATTACGAAACAAAAAAAAAAAATGAAAGAATTTGATCAGAAATGGGCCATACAAATCAGGCCACTCTTAGTTTTTGGAGCGTCGAAATAACAATAGCTTAAAACGAATGAATAAGCTGATAGATGACCTACACCGAGAAAATTTCTGTATTTACTACAACAAATTGTGTACTAATGCAGTTATTTGTGTATAATGGCAGTTGTACCATGAAATTTTAAAATACACAGGGTCTAAAATATTCGAAAATTTATTCCGATTTCACTCAAAACATAAATAATTGCTGTTTTTTTATTAAATACTACCGCAGTCATAAAAATTATAAAATCAGGGTTGTCATATGTCAATTTTAAAGTGTTCAAAAACAACGATATTTTCCAAACAAATTTAAAATTCGGTTAATTTAACATCTTATTTTTTATATATTTTTGAATAAAGATTAGTTCATAGAACTATACAAAAATATCTTTGACCGTCTAGGCTTTATAGCCTGACAAAGTTTCAACTTTGGTTGCTTATATTTTCACTGGAGCGCTCTTTAAGGCAAAAACAAAAATTTCTTAATGAGGCGTGGTTCTACATAAGTTTGGTTGAAAAATGTCCTGTAGATTTATGAATTGCCATTAATGAGTTAAATTCATAATCAATACAAAATCTTATATCTTTGACATAATACACATTTTTCACTAACCTTGGTCAAGTCGTTGATAAATCTATAAATAATTAATTGAATTTGCTCTACTAGATAATATTTTTCCAAAAAGGTACCGTTATCAATTGTTAATAACAATCTTGCCTAAATATAAATTATATAGTGTATCGTCAAATTGATTTATAAAACTATCGTAATAACGATAAGAAACACTTTAAATCAATACAAATACTTAGTAAAAATATTAATCAAATAAAACGAAGTTGTCATTTAGTGAAGCGATGCACTGTGCTACTTTAAAATAAAAAAAAAAAACACTTATTAATACTCTAATAAGAAAAAACAATTTTAGTCTGCTATTTATTAATTCAAAGAATTTTGATTAGTTATACACTCAGAGAAAAACAGGAATATGTTCCATAAATTTTCGTCAAATGTAACAATTTCATCAATATTTATGAAACATTTCATAAACAACAAGAATTATGATGACTATATCATGGTCTTATGAATTTTTTCTACAAAAAAATAATGAAATCCTAACAAATACAAAATATATTTAATATATATAAAGAAACATTTCATAAATATGATGAAATTGGTTTTTTTTATGAAATGTTTCATAAATACTATGAAACGTTACATTGGACGAAAATTTATGAAACATTTCCTTTGAGTGCAGCTACAAGATAATAAATAACACTGTGCAAGAAATTTCGAGCAGCCCATTGAGAACAACGGGAAAC
Source organism: Delia radicum (assembly GCA_021234595.1). NCBI lineage: Eukaryota > Metazoa > Arthropoda > Insecta > Diptera > Anthomyiidae > Delia > Delia radicum. The sequence continues at coordinate 239,505,277 of CM037853.1, forward strand.
AAAAACAGACCATCAGTAGATCAAAATGCCCAAACGGGTTAATTAGCAAGTATTGCATTTGTATTACTCTTGGAAGTTTTTCAGTTTTTTCGACTTTTTAAATGTATTGTAATGAAATAAAAACTACCCCGGCGGAAATTGGTTCGTATATGAACATATGTTATCATATATGAGTAGAAATGTATTATTTTGTGCATTAAATAATCTTTTAAATTTGTAATTTTCACCCATAATGAAAAAAATTATTGAAAATAGCCAAACTTCAAAGGCTATACAAATTAAATTGGAGCTAAGCTATCAAAACCCTTTCGGGGTTTTGGTCTACTGTCTACTTTAATATTTTTTTGGTCTCGTTCAGGATACAATTTCTTGTTTCACGGTGTAATTTGTAATAAAGTATGTGCTCATGTTTTTTTTTTTTTGTTCTAAACCATTAGTTTGAAATCAGAACAGATATTTGTTACAATAAACAAATGTTTTAACAAATTGACTTTTTGTTTAAAGGTAGAAAAATAAAATCAATAATTTGATAACGACAAGTTAAAAAACTAAAGTCGAATAAAAGAGTTAGCAACACTATTCTGTAATCATAAACAATTATTAACTGAAAAACCGAAGAGTTACAGAACAAAAATATGAACATTTCATTTGAAATAAAAAAGAACAACAATTTTGTATATTAATACCATGGCAGCGACTTTCATGCATCTTTGTAGTCAGTAGCCCAAAATCGAATTTGAAGAAACAGTTTCCCGAATTAAAGAATTTGCAACAAAATGGCATCGATTTGTTGTTGCGTGCTTTTGCATATTTTGCTATATATGCATATTTTGCAATTTCTTGTTGCATATTTTAAATTTAATTGCATATTTTTCCATATTTTGTAAAAAATCTTGTTATATTATAATTAGTAATAAACAAAGGAAAGCAAGTAACCCTTAACATATCATCTAGTTGGCATTTGTTAGACATTCCCAAGTAAAAAAATAATATGGGGCCTCATCAAATTATATATGAATTAGATATGCGGCAAGATAAAATTTTATCCGAATAATTAGAACATATAAAATACCTAAATATACCTAAAATACAATAATTAGTATCGAATTATATGTATATTAGATACACTAACAATAATGCAAGCAAAAAAAAAATTCGAAGCAAATGTCAAAATAACTTTAGTAAAATAAACGAAAATTTGTTTATTTTAAGAATATTTTCGTTGTTTTGACATTTTTTTCGTATTTTTAGCATAGAGTATTATGAGTGTACAATTTCATACGACATCTTCCGCATATAAATTTTTGTGTTTTATACATAATTGTATCTAATTAGATATAATTTGATATTTTTAGATACATGTTGATACCATTAGTTGCTACCCAGGTAGAAATATCCAACCGTACCAAAAAAATAGTACTGGAAAACCACTGCTATTATTGTAAAACACACCTTGTTAAAAATTATCAAAGGTACAACTAATATTGTATTCGGAAAACACTATTTGTTTGCAAAGCACGTGTTTTGCGTGTTTCATTAGCAATATCGTTTTTACCAATAATACAACGAATTAGAAGCATTTTTTTTAATTATTTTTTAATATTTCACACATTTAAATGGGATGTATAATACTAAGACCAAACTATTGCTGCTTTTTAAATGTGTTTCATTATAAATATTTCTTAAAATTAATTTAATTTCAGCTATTTTAAAAGCACACAATTTTTGAATTAACAACGTTATGCCGACTGTGGAAAGTTCGTTCAAATCAACGGTTGGCCACTGTTATCAATCGGGTAACAGGACAATACTGTCAAGATTGTTAATCCCACGTTCTGCCAACGCATAAGCGACCGTCGCCGACGAGTTGCCACCAGTGTGGCGATTGTATTTTTCTGCCTTTGTAGTTTTTTTCAACAATTATATCAAATTAAATCTTATTATACGTATTTTTAAACTAAAATATTTAATTAAGATTTGATGGTAATTTAGCGTATTTGGACTAATATTATTTTCACAATTTTTTACGAAGATGAAACTCTGGAGTCAAAATCTTACGGCTTTAACAATTTAACTCCGAACAGGGTTATTCTTACAAGTTTTTACTGGATAAATTTTAACAAGTAAGAATTTGTAAGAAGAAAAAACATATGATTGAAAAAATATGTTTGTATTTTAAGTAAACAGAATCAAATATTAAATTAAATTATAATTGTTTATGGATTTAAAGTGCAAAATATTAAAGAACTAACTATGGAAGAAGTTAAAAAACATTCTAAATTGTTTCTGGTCGACTATATCAATTAACTTGTATCTTTTTCATAACGACCAGTTGATTCTTTTTAATGATTGGTATTTAAAATTAGCTGTTTTATATATTTTGCCAATTCCTTACAAATTTTCCGTTCGTTTACTTTTTGTAAATTTGTCTTACTCTCTGTAATTTTGTTACTGAGTAATTTTTACTGGACCTAACTGGGAAAGTAATCGAACAGACTTATTATTTTGTCTGTATGAACTTTTACCATATGTTAAACTTCTTATTCTAAGTTACTCAGTAGTTAGTTGGTAACAAAACTAACGTGGCTAAAAAAGAGATATGTTCCGAGAAAGGCTAGACTTTTTTGTTAATTTCCTCTAAACGAACATAGCTAAAACTTTTGAGCAAGTGTGAGTTTGCTGGAGCTAGAGTCGTTCTTGTGAACAAAAATCAAAATTTATTTATAAGTTATCGAACTTATAAATCAAAACTCCGCAATTATATAATTATATCTAAAATCACTCAGAAAATAGTGTTCATATGGCACCACATTAGATACAATTAGATACAAATATTTTTATTTAACATACATATATGTTTATATGACTATATAAATGAAACATTTGATTCCATAAAATTATATCTAAATATATATAACTTTTTTACTTGGGTTTATATTATTAAATTTAATTTTTAATTTTAGAAATTTGAACTCATATTTTCGATTTTTTAGTGCAAAGTCGCGGCCCTGATTATTATTATTATTGTTTTTAAGATATAAATGTTGTTTCTTAAGAAAGCGCACTTTTTATGTCAGGTTGTTTGTGTTAATGTTGTTTATATTTAGGTACTACGAATATGTATTTCATGTTGTAAGTATGACGCTTGACACATGCCGCTTTTTGTGGTAAAGTGTTAAAAATTTGTTAAGTAAAAAAAAAACCTTGAACATTTTTGAACTTGTACCTTTTATATGGAGTACATATGTATGTATGACTCTTATTACAACCGGCTGACATGACAAAAAAAAAAAATAAAATAAAAACACAAAACATATCAATGCATCTTTTATGGCTATCAACCGAAACACATACTCTCTTAACTTAAATTGAAAGTTAACAGAGATTACATTTTACCAGCCGATAACTAACTACTGAGGCTACTACTTTTGTTAACATTTTAACTTCTTAAAACACATGGAAGTTTGGTGTTTTTTGTTTATTCCCTAATATAAATACTACAAGACACCTTTTATTGCATTAGAAAGCAGACAAACCAAAAAAAAAAAAAAAAACCAAAAGTTCTTGCGGTATTTTTGGTTAGTTTGTTTATGGCCCTTAACATGCATCTAAACATTTGGGAAAAATCAGAGGAAAAAAATTGGTATGTAACTTTGTAACCTTTTGAATATTTTCAATTTTCAAAGTTTCCTGCTTTTGCTTGTCTTGCTTGTATCCATTACACTTTGTATACCCTTGAAAAGATCTATAGAAAATGTCAAAAGTCAAAGTGTTTACATTAAACATTAGATACTTGTTATGATGTTAGTTTGTTTTATTATACCCTACAGTGCATTATGGTCAACTGTACTGGTTTGAAAGCGCCTGTGACCGGTTTATATATCATAAAAAAAAACGGTCCGAGGACTAATACCTGTCACCAAGAACCAGTCGTGAGACTTGTCCACAAAGAGTACTTAAATACCAAAAAAAAAAATGTCATCATGTTTATTTGCATATTTTAGGCAGCAAGGGAAAGGTAAATAAATAGAAAACCATGTTCAAAGAAAATCAAATTTGCTCACAAATTTAACCTTTTCTTTCGATATGAGTATAAATATCGCGGATTTAGTGACTAATTTATTAGATAAGCTTAAAAATAAGACGCAGGGGTACATTTTCATTGGCAAAGGTAGTCTCAGTACCATTTTGGGATATAAATTGTTAATTTATAAGGACATTTTAAATGGATATCGAGACTCTCAATGATATTTAAAAAAAAAATATTTTTAAATAGATTTTTCTTAAATATAAACAGCAGCATTCCAGTGTCAAAAAAAAACGTTGAAAAATATAGTAGACATCTGTTATTAAAAGCTTTATGAAAATCATAGGAAGTTTGAACACGAGAAATTCTGAAGAAGGCTAATGTATTGGATTAGGAAGAAAAAATCTATGGCAGCGAATTTGTTCACGATTGCCGTAAATTGAATCTTCAGTTATGGAGAAAGGAGGTATAACCATTACATAAATTACCCGTTTTTAAATGATATTTCAATTATAGATATATAGATTTTCACTTTGTATGCTTTGGTTATTTCGTGCACTGTATATAAATAAGAATTAATTAATGTAAAATGTTATGTTAAACAAATCTTTAATTGAAAATTTCTCAATTTTTTCTCGGTATCCGGTCAAAACGTTGTAAATTTTAGAGAGCTGACCTCGAAACTTCTCTGTTGAATATTAGATGCCATTTGGATATAAATTCGCCTAAACATAGTGTAGTATATCTTCTGATTAGGCTTGACCGTACATAATTTTTATTTGTTGTCTGTTTTTTGTATTTGTATTTGTTTTTATTGTAAATTGTTTTACTTGTTGTCAGTCTACTACTATTTATTTGCTTAGTAGTTGTAGCAAGTAGTTTTAGTTTAGTACAGTTCAGTTTTGTGTCGAGTTATTTTTGTTTACTTACTGTTTACTATACAGATCCTTTTTCTGTTGCAACTCTATGAATATATGTTAATACATTGTACTTGCTTACTAATATCGTTTGTGTGTGTGTGTATGAAATTTTTCTGGGTTGTTGAAATATATTAACACCTCTTGCTTGAAATTTTGTGCCTGTAACTACTGTAGCATAAATGATTAGTACCATAATGTTAACTACCTCCCAGGAAGATAGTAAAATTGGGGGGGGGGGGGGGACACTGAACTTAAGAAAATAAATATTAATTAAAAAGATACATAATGGCTGTAGCTAACTAAAGGCAAAGGCTAAACATGATTATGTAAAACTATTCATAAAAGTGATTTATTTGCAATTGAAAAAGAAAAATTCAATTTAGAAATTGGAAAATTTCAAAAATGTAAACTACAGAATAAATTTAAATAGAAAATACACAGCAATTATTATTGCCAAAAGATTTTTAATTAAAGATTTGTAAAAAATCAAATTTTTAATTTACATTTCTAAAGAATAAAAAAAAATAATACGAGGGCGGATCAATAAGTCCGTGACTTCTCGAACTTCCCTCGTACTTATATAAAATGCAACACAGCTCCCATCAAGTACCACCTGTTAACAGACTACTGTCAAATTTTAAGCAAGTTCCGTCATTTACTTTGCGTTTAACAGCTGTTCAAAACATAGAACCTTGTGGATTTTTTTAAAAATGGAAAAAGTGAATTTTGAGTTCTCATTAAACATTATTTTTTGCGAAAAAAAAACCGTCAATCAAACCAAGGAAAAGCTTGATAAATACTATGGGGACTCTGCACCATCGATTTCAATGGCAAAAAAGTGGTTTACTGACTTTCGTTGTGGTCGCATAAGTACAAATGACGCTTAACGTTCTGGACGGCCAATTGAGGTCAATACACCCGAAAATGTCGAAAAATCCACGATATGGTGTTGGCCGATCGAAGAGTAAAAGTGGTTAAGATTGTTGATGCCATAGGCATTTCATATGGCAGGGTGGTTTAGATTTTAAATAATCAGTTGGGTTTAAGACCAATTGACCATAAACATAATAGTGTGACAACTTCATAGGATTGTTCCGAGTTGTTTGACAGCAATTCGAATGAGTTTTAGCGGCGTTTTGTAACTGTGGATGAAACATTTATCCATTACAACACTACGGAGACCAAGCAAAACTCTAAACAATGGGTTTCTCCGGGTGAACCGTCTCCGAAGAAGGCCAAGGTAAGTTTGTCGGCCAATAAGGTGATGGCAACAGTTTTTCGGGATGCACGCGGGATAATCCACATCGATTAGCTTCAAAAGGGAAAAACAATAAACGAGGAATATTATGCCAACTTATTGGACAGATTTAACGAGGATTTAAAAAAACGACCCCATATGGCCAAGAAAAAAGTTCTTTCTCATCAAGATAATGCACGGGTGCACACGTGTGCAGTCTCAATGGCACAACTCCATGAATTGGGCTACGAATTCGTACCTCTTCCGCCATATTCTCCGGATTTAGCCCCCAGTGACTATTACTATTTCCAAACCTCCAACGATGAAATTATTGCCCAAACAAATGCCTATTTTATGGACCTCAAAAAATCGTATTTTTGGAAGGGATACAAAAATTGGAGAAACGTTGGACTAAGTGTATTGAGCTAAAAGGAGATTATGTTGAAAAATAAATTTTTTTTGCAAAAAAAAACTGTGTTTTATTCAAATAGTCACGGACTTATTGATCAGCCCGTACTATTACGATTAAAAGATTAATTGAATTTCTACAAACAAATTTAATTGATAAAAAATTGTCTTAATTTGTAAAAATTCAATTAAATTTTTAATTGAATAAACAAGTATTTTAATTGAAATTTAAATTTTGTTTTTTCCTGTGTATTTATTGTTGAGAATTTTTAAAACTATTCTTTCAATTGTTACGGTATTTGCTAACACTACTGGAAATATGCATTCTTCGTATTATAAATTAAACAAAGTTGTTGTTATCAAATGTTTATGAATTTGATTGTTTAAACAAATATTGAAGCAGAGCATAATAAGGTGACCCTTACTTTAGGAATTTTTGAAATTGTATATACAGATACCCAAAGTTAACACAATTTGTTCTCAAATTCTTAAATCAGAAAAATTACAAACTTAGAGTTATTAAAAATATACGTAGACAATTTTAATTCTTGAAAAATTCACAATTTTATCACTATCACCCTACTTTGCTACATCACTTTTATATCATTTGCTTTATCCAATTAAAAATATTTATTCTGATATTACATTTTATATTTTCAAGTTGTTTTGCAAATAAATACTTGAAATATAAAAGGCCTTAATTGTAAATCAGATTATCTCAAGTAAAAATTTATGTGAGGCATCATCAAATTATATTAAATAATATATCTATGATGAAATCAAATAAATACAATGAGATCAAATTTTATCCGAAAAATTAGAACATATAATTGTATCTAAAATACGTAAAATTGTATCGATATCGAAACAATTGTATGAAATAAGATCTAATTCGATGCAATTAAATACAATTTTGTACAAATTAATGTATATTAGATACAATTTCATCCGAAATTTGTTTCTATGCAATTTTTTTGTGTTTTATACATAATTGTATCGAATTAGATATAATTTGATATTTTTAGATAAAATTTGATACAAGCAGTTGCTAGTTTTCCTCAACAATTATATAAAGTTATATCAAATTTCATAAATGACTAAAATTATTTTTACAGTTTTTTTACGAAGGTGAAACTGTAGATCCAAGACAAAATGTAAAATGAACAAACTTTTCGTTTTTGGTTATTTTGGCATTTATTTGTATTTTTACGTATGGATTATTATCAGTGCAGAAATCTCAACTTCGGAATACTTAGAAGATAGTTTTATATGGCACCACATATCAATAAATGAGGCTTTGTAATGGGCCTGAATTCAATTAAAAAACATTCAAAGCATCGGACCTTATATATTTCTATATAATTTTGTATGGAACAATATATGCTGTTATATAAAATTAAAAAATTATATGTACATTTATTTTGAATTATATACGAACGCATATATATCTCTATATTGTATACTTAGGTATATTAAGTATAATTGTATATAAGACAATATAAAATAATATATTGCTATATATACCCTCATATAAATAGTTTTGAAACAGCACAACGCTATATACAATTAGATACAAATATTTATGATTTAACATATATGTTTATATGACTATATAAATTTATATTATTTATTCATTGTATAAAATTATATCTGAATATATATAAACTTTTTTACTTGGGATTTTATGTGATTTCTATATTTTCAAAATAAACAATTTCAAAACAATATAATAAATATAATTCATGTAAAATTTGTTAACAAGTAATAAAATAATGCTTTTGGCCTATATTTTATTTGAATAATCGTACACACTTTTTTTTCGTATTTTGTGTAAAAATTCTGAGTACATGTGTTTGGATACATATTTAGATATTTATGTACGAAAACATTTGTACATATGTAATATTGATATCTCTAACAACAAATCTAATACTGAACATAAACACGTAGTATTAGCGGGTTGAAAATTATACAAAGAAAAAAATTGAAGAAAACAAACCTTAACATATGTTCAAGTACATTCTTATAAACATGTATCATCAATATTTTCTGTATTGCTGTAAAGTAAAGAATCTAAGCCTAAGGCTGTGTTTATGTTGGTTAAAAGAGTGTTCTACAGAATTTAAAAGAATGAAATCATTTTGGAACTTCTGGAGCCATAAAACAGTATGCTTATATATGATCATATATGGTCATATATGATCATTAGTGCAACCAAAAAACAGTTCTAAAATAATGGTTTAAGTGCTCAAAACATAAAACATTAAAATAAGCCGTTTAAATATAAAAAAAACAGTAAAATAAGCCGTTTAAATATAAAAATAAGAAGTTAAATTAAAAAAATAAACCGTTAAATTTTATAACTTTTTATTAAAATCGTTATTAGAAGCAAAACTTGAGTAAAATTTGTTTATATGAACATCGCCAGTCAAACAAATGTGCAATAGAAAAATTGTTTTTCTACATACTTCAAATTGGTTTAGTAAAATATTTTTTGATGAACTAACACAACATGTAACATTAAATTTTCAACTTTCAGTTTAAAAAAAAAAACTTTAAGATACCAATTGCTCTATACAAATATTGCTCTAAATTTTAAAGAAAAAAAACCTTAAATAAGCTTAAATTTTAAAGAAAAAAGTTAAAAAGTATTTAAACTAAAATAAGCAGATATCAAAAATTTGCTAAAATAAGCTCTAACAAATATAGCTTAAAATTTTCACAATGAAGATCAGAACCATGAAGATCAGAACTTGTATTTAGTCCAAATATTTCTATCCCTTCAAATAAAAAACAAGCTCTTGTATATTTTTGGTTGCCCTAATGATCATATGTGAGACTATGTGAACATATATTACAGTGACAACTGAATATGTCTATTAATAGCAGTGGAAACATATTGGGCCCATAACCTATTATATGTCAACTATCGAATTATGTTGCTTTCTATAAATTGTGTCAGAATTAAAATTTATTTTCAATGGACAAATTGCTAAATATTATAATTCTCAGCCAATCCAGTTGGAAATTCTTTTCATATATCTCCTAAAATCCTTCACCTAATGAGCTTTCAAAACTAATTTAGTCCTTAAGTCAAAACAATATTGATTTTTTGCATATTTGAAATTTCTGTTAATGTAAAATTGTTTACAATATCAACGAGTCAAGAATAACTTATTTGAAAACTCTGCCTGCAATAATAAATGTATGTATTTATAAAGTATAAACACGAAGTCATATAAAATAGGTAAAAATCGTAAAGGTATACAAACATGGTAAGTAAAAAAAGGTAAAAGTTTATTATAATTGTAAAAAAACGAATTAAAATTACAAAAAAAAAAAATTGTAATAAAAAAGTAAAATAGAATAACAATGACAACAAAGTAAAATGCTTTACAAGATCTATCTTATGATTCAATTCTAAGAATTCTTAACAGAATATTGCTGATAAAATGTTTCATTTCAACTTTTTATTCTTCTTGTAAAAGATGCAAAAGGCCTTTAGCCGCTTTAAACATGTGTGTATTTGAAATTAAAGCAATAAAAAAAGTGTTAAATGAAAATAAATGTCTATTACAAAATACATAATTTGTAGACTGGAAATAAGGCAATAAAAGAAAAGCAAATTGAAAATTATAGCATGTGTCATATGCCAATGCGAAAAGAAAAGAAAAGCGGAATAAAATGCTGTTCAAATAGTTAAAATTTACACTTAAGATCGAGCGTTAACTGCATTAACAGTAAAATAAATTATAGCTTTTCTAAAACTTCAGTTTCTAATGAGATATTTTGCCAGATCGAAATACATGTTTCAAATAAGCTAAAATAATTGTAATTTTTGTAAATATATGGAGGTTGAAAGCTCGTTTGAATAAATAATAATAATAGAAATTATTTAAAATTTTAAGAAAAATTTTAATATATCGTACTGGCTAATCATTTAAATATTCATATTTTCATATATTCATATATTTCATAAAATTAAATGTTCAATCATAACGAATTTCCGGAGTTCATAAACATAATTTAATTATAATTTTGACTTAAAAAATAATATCTTTTCAAATATTTGGTTTTTTAATTTAAAATCAGTCTGTTAGATATTTCACTTTATACACTCCATTAAATTTAATTATAAAGTCTCATAATTGAAGAAAAAACAAAGATAAAATAACAAAAATTATACAAATAAAACTAATAATACTTACAATTTGTTGCAATTAGATGTGATAATATTTGATTAAAATTTCGAAAAACTCATGTGTTTTTATTTTTACCACTGCATTCATTAACGCTTGTATAAAATTTTTTGTAACAGCAGCACCGCAATCTTAATGAATTTATCGAAAATTATGTATACACATGTTTAGATTTGATTTTTGTTAGAGATGTAAAGAGATTCCTACATTAGCATCCAAGTTTTTTTTTTATGATGTTTATCATTAAAATCATCATCAGTTAGTTAGCGACGAATTTGCTGTAGCAACATGCATATGTTGGCTGTCGTCTCGTGACATTCATTCATTCATGAATTTTTCGGTTTGTTATATTTTTTTGAAATATTTATATTCATTCTTAAATTTTCAACGAAGAGTTGCCAAAGTTCAACGAATATAGGTAAATTTGAGTTTTACCAATTAAAATTGAAACGCGAATTTCGGAAATAGCTCAGCTCTTAGAAATTGGCGGCTCCAATTTGGCGACTAATATTATTAATTTTAGTGGCGTTACATTGAGAGTATTATCTGTATAATGAATTTTTGCATTGAAGCAAAGAAGTTGCACTGGAACTTTTCATTAAATTAATGCAAGTTTTCATGAAATTTTATGAAAAATTTGATTTTATTTATTAAAAGTTTCATTCACTAAATGACGAAGTTTCATTAAGAAACTAATTTCAAAAAAGCTTTTCATTAATTTAAAATTTTTTCGTTCTCTTTGTGAAGAAAAGTTTGATTAGTTTATTAGAAAATGTTCATTATTTTTCGTACACTAAAATTCTATCTGTGTTAGGTGGAGCAAGTAACGTGTTTAAACGCGATTATGAAGTCAGATTAAGAACATTTAAAATGGCGTTTAAAAAGTGACGGGAATATTTTTTTTATTGGTTAATAAAAGTCAAATTGTACCGATCCGATTTGATTTGTAATACAAAACTATTCCGAAATCTGCAAAAATATTTGGGTATTTTTTAAATTAAAAGTAGTAAAAAAATAAAAATTGTTTATTGGTTACTCCAAGGTTTACAAGACGTACATTGGCATCTTTTTTTATTTTGAGTGACGAAAATTTGTATAGCTAGTTCGTCTAACATAAGTATGCACTTAATACGATATGTGCATTAGGGAGGCAATGAAATTTTAATCATATTAAATAAAAATTAAGCAAAATCTTTAAGTATTTCAAAATCTTAAAATAATTATTACACTGTGCAACAAGAAATTGAATACTGAACGAGACCAACAGGAAATTAAAGTAGCCTACGAAAAACTATAATCATGTATGACTTGATATAATTATATGTAATTACATATGCGGCCATATGAAAGATTTATATTTACATCTCATATTTATTTTTACGAAGATTTTTAATACAGCGCTATATATCATCATATATCGTTATATCTCATTTTATATATAAATTGATCTTTCTCATCATATAAACTTGATATAGCTCAATATGATATCATATATACTTCCATGTATAATTATATATATACTCATAGCAATAAACCTATAAAAATATTAGAAAAAACTACTAAACATTAGTTTAAAATGACCCTGCAAAAAAACTGAAGAAATTTAGCAGATTTTGTAATATTAACAAACCTGTAATATTAACAATCTTTTGCTAAATTTACCTCAAACTAAGTAGAATGCAAATAACAGTTTATTTTGCTAAATTCAACAGAAATTTTGTCTAAAAAGTTTTTTTTTTTAATGAATTTGTCTACTACTATTTAGTAAATGTTTTTGCTGAATTTAGCATATTATTTTGTTACTTTTAATTACCTAAAGTGTAGCTCAAATATAACTAAATATTTGAAAACTCAACAGATTTATTTTTGATAATTTTAGCAGTTTTTTCTGCAAGGAAATTTTTAACTAATTTTTAGTAGCTTTTTGATATTTTTATATGTTTATTTCTCCGAGAAAAATTCTATCACTTTTATATATAATCAGAAAAGACAAAAAAAAAGCAAAATTCAACGTATTTAAAGCAAAAAATATTGCATAAAAAGTAAAAGTAAAAGAACTTGGAAAAGCTACACTTAAAAACAAAAGTTCAAAGTTAATAGAATAAATTATATTTCATGAGTATAAAAGTATAAAAAAACAATGAAAAGCCCAAAAATCTTAAGAAAATGCTATTTTTATTCTCAAAATCGGAAAATCCCAATAAGGCGAAACAACATAAAAAAGTAAAAAGGCTTATTTGTCTTTTTTGGTAATTATATAAACATATATGGTAGAAACAAAAAAAAATTCTATTCATATCAGTCAAATTGAAATTCCGTCTAATTTTCCAATCTATTGATTTGTAATAAATTTTCATTATTGAAACAAAATAGTAGTGGGGATTTCCAAAGAATTTGATGAAGTTTTATCAAACTTTATGTAATTATATATAATTTGATCAACCTAGATATAATTTGATCAAATTAGATATACCCATTTTTCGGATCAAATTATGTCAAATGAGATACCTTGGGATCTCATGAGATAAGCTTATGTATGCCATTTTTGGGATCAGTTATGATATGAAGTGATAATGAATTATATATAACACTATATATGATTATATACACGGAACATTTTTCATCGGTAGACAATCAGTAGATAAAAACAGCAACGGGTTTTGAGAACTTAGCTCGAATTTAATATGTATAGCCTTTTAAAATTTGGGTATGATCATATATAAGCACATTTATGAACGTATGTGTTCATATACGATCGCATTTCGCGTTGTAAGTTTATTTCTTTAAAATGTATAAAAATACAGGCTGAAAAATTGGCCTGAAAAAAAGCTTAAGGCTTCAAAACACTATAAAAATAAAATCCTAGCTAACTTTTTAAAACCCTTTGGGGATTTTGATCTACTAATAGTCTATTTTCATTTCCCGTTGATCTCATTCAGGATTAAATCGCTGACGCCCAAATTTGTTGCATGATTTTATTCTTAGATTTCTATGCAGCTGACTTTATACATATATTTTTTAGTTTAACATTGCACCTAAAGAAAATAATCGTATGAGAATTATATAGATTTCAAGAATTTATCTAAACATTTTAATATCGGTTAAAATTATTAATTAAAAAAATTAAAATTATTAATTAAATTTTGATAGATCCAATTAAATATATAATTGGTTGTTTTAATTTAATTAAACATTTAATTGAAATGAAAATTTTACATTAAACTATTTTTTATTAAAATTCTTTTCGAAATTTTTATATATGAAGAATTGGAGCCGATACCTTTATACAGACCATATTTTGGGAATCGCGTTTTTTACATAATGTAATAGAACTAGCACAGTTACACATACCTGGGTAAAATTGTTTGCAATGTTTTTGCGTTTTTATCTAAAGTTTAAAAGTTAAATTTTCGGTAGTATTCGTATTATTTTTAATATTTTTTTTAAATTAATTGCATAGAAATTTTCCTTTTTAGCACAATTTTAAAAAAACAATAGTAATTTGCAAAAATTCCGTTCATATAAGTGATATTTGTATTTAAAGTAGGAACTTCAAAAATGGTATGTCCTTGAAACTTTTCTAACTTATAAATTAAGTTGTTTTGGTGCTACGATCCACTTTCCATCAACACCGGATTATAAATACAGTACCAAATAAATAAATTGGTCTGTATACCCTTTTGCCATATTTAGCTAATTTTCAAGTTTAAATTTTTGCAACTTTTACTTAGTTTTTTTATTTTGCATATTGATAAATGTATTCTGTTGATATGGTTAAAAAATATTTGAAAACATCAAGTTTTGACTATTTTCTTAGTTTTTTTTTGTCTCCTGAAAAATTTACTTTATGGTCTGGATACCCTTATTCGCGCCCGATTTTCATATTTTATATTTTTTTTTAATGTTAACTTTAAAGGTCTAGCTAAAATTTCCACCACATCAGTTTTAGGGCCTCAAAAACTTATAGACAAACCTTTTAAGTCAAAATTTCAGAATAAAAAATAAAATTAATTTATTACAGTTATATTAGTTTTTTGCTTTTATATACATCGAGATTATTTTTATGTTATTTTCAATTTATAACGAGCTTTTGACCTCTGTATATTTACAAAAATAAAGCAAATCAAACATATTAGCTAGGTTGATACTAGTATTTTGATCTGGCAAAGATCTCATCAGAACCCGAAGTTTTAGAAAAGCTAGAGCCTTCATAATAGGGAGAACTTTAACAAAAAACCTATTAATAATCAATTTTGCTTTTGTCTTCTTAGTAATCAAGCATGTGGTTAGGTCTTTTCCTAACAAGCATCTTTAGTCTTATTCACAGAAAAATTGTATTTCATAAATTTGCAATCAAAGATTTGAATTTGCTACCCTAATGTGCATACATTTTAGCCAACAATATGCAATTTGTTTTTGGAAAGTTGCCCAAATTTTATTTTGTTTTTTGACTTTTTTGTTTGACTTCACATTAAATCGAAAGCAGACATATGAACTGAATCTATGGCAAAGTGTTTAATGCCTTATTATGTGCAAGAGAAAAGGAAAATATGTCTCCTATAAGTAAATATTTCAAATGTACAATAAGAAAAACAAATAAAAAAAAATTAGAAATTATTTTTAATATAAAATGACACTGTAAAGTTCCGGCCATTTGTTTTAAGGCATTAAAAGAATGTAAGATTTTTGACTTGCACATGTTCTTCTTTTTTATGGCAGGAAGAATTTAAAAATTTGTTTTTTTTTTTTTTTGGTTATTTCGTAAAGAAAACGTAAAATTATAAAAATATTTGTAGGCTTATTATCATTTATCACCTTTAAAAGCCAAAACTACGTGGGAGTTCTTTCTACAAAAGAAGTATTTCGATATTTCTAAGCCAAACAAATGATGAATAGTTTAAAAAAGATCACACATATTTCTATGATTTTTCATTTATGATGGATTCTTTTTCAGTTTTTTGTTTAGTGTTTTTGTTAATGTCTCTCTAATACGGTGACTCCATTGAAAAATATGTATAAATATTTACATGCTGAGATTTTAAAATCTAACATGTTCACATGTCAACCAAACCATTATAGTAATTTTTTATAATTTCTTAAGGTTGTGGAATAGAGTTTTGGTAAAAAAACACGTATATTGTTAAAATGATTAATTCATTAAGTAAAAATATTTGTTTTGTTTTAAATCATTTATTTTCAACATTTTGCAAATTATTGAGGACAAGGAGGAGTCCAAACCCATTCGCTGGCTGGAATGCAATTTTGAGTAGCAGAGTCATATAAATTGGCAATGGGACAACGTACCAATTCTGCTTCAGCACCAGCGGCCGTACAAACCCAGTAAGCAGTTGGGTCCCAGAAGTTACGAGAGAGCTGATTAACATTACTGGAATCACACACAGGTTGACCATTGCCATCGGGATTGCATTCATCACCTAATACAAATACACAACTTAAGGCCAATGCCAACAGAGTGAAATACAAAACTGCAATAAGACCAATCGATGGTTGTCTGGAATTCGCATTAATTAAAATCACATGTTTTAAACTTACCAGCTTTCATTATAATTGATTGATAATACGAACTCTTCTCCGAGGAAATTAAATAACTATTGTTTTGTAATTTTTACAAGGTATTTATATGCCTTAAGAGCTATCATTTGTTGTAACTGTTAACCCTTAAACTGGCAAGCCTACATACAGGATGGGCTTATTAAATAGGTCACAAATGTTCCAAATGAGTATTTTATATAATAAACAAAATTTACGAAATTTTTATGTTCACTGCCGTTTTGGAAGCGAAAAGGCGTTAAAATTTAAAATTCGTAAACTTCAACAAATAAATACTTTGGATACGAATACAATTTTAAAATATGAAATATGTGAAGCTTAAGCTTTTCGAAAAGGCCCTCATTTTTGCCCAAGGACATACTGGACTCCAAAAGGATACCTTGAAAACAAATGAACGGATTTCGATTAAATTTAGCACAAAGCAGATATTTAGTATTAGTAACAATGCGTCGAAGTTTGAGCAACATATCTTAACGTCCTGCTATGTTCTGGCTAAACTTCGCCCTTTTCGAAAAACCAAAATCGCCTATCTTCTTAAGTAACTGTACAAAAAACTTAATTTTTAGGTTGTAGTTATAAATTAAAAAGACGAATAATTTATACCTTAACTTACTTATCTTTATGGATTAGTTTCGAGTTTCACTCTAAACCTATGTTGGACTATATCGCACAAAGTAGGAACGAAAAAAAAATGTTGTAGAACACCTAATTGTTTATTTTCCGTGCTGAAGACATGGTATAAATTTCATTTCGGTTTGAGGGTTAAACTGCAGTTTTCCTTATCAAATTATTGATTTTGTTAGTTTTGTCAATGTCTCAAGAGCTTTTTTAATATCGATAAAATATGACAATAATAACGTCAATAAATAACAAAAAGTTTAACCAAATAATAGCAATAATACACTAAGAGAAAAAATCTGCATAAATTTGTGCCAGAACTACTAAAAATATGCTCAATATTTTCTTTGCTAAATGTTAGTAAGATAAGAACAGAAAAAACAAATCTATTAATAATACAAAATTTCAGTTATATTTGAGCTAAATTTAAGGTAATTAAAATTAACAGTTTAGTTTGCTAAAATCAGCTAACATTTTACTATATATTAGTAGAAAAAAAAGAAACAGGAAAAAAAAATGTTTTAAATGTTTTTATGTGAATAAAATTCACATTTTTTTAGCAAATATATCTTTTCATGCAACTGAATTAAAGCTAAATATAGTTTTTGTTTGCAGATTTTTGTCTACAAATATTTAGTAAAAGCTTATGCGAATTTTGACAGAGTTAATTGCTGTTTAAACAAAAATTTTGTAAAAGAAACAGTTTTATTTTTAGTGTTCTTATCTTACTAATATTCATTAAAAAAAAATATATGCAAATTTTATCAGTTTTTTCTACAACTTCAATTTTAGTAGTTTCTCTACTATTTTGTAAATTTCCCGATTAGAGACATTTTTTTAATCAGAAGGTTTTGAATGGGAACTAGTGTTATTTTGGATCTAATTTGCTTAATTTTCTTAAGTCGATTATGTTATTATTTTTTTGGTTTGCCTTAATTACAAATTCGTAAATTTGGTAAGACAATAAATTTTACTAAAACAAAATTGGAAAAAAAAAAATTCAAATTAAACTTTATTCCGCAAACTACCCAGGTAGAAATTGCCAACCGTACCAAAATAATAGTACTGGCAAACCACAGCTATTTTTGTAAAAGCCACCGTGTTAAAAATTACCAAAGATTCAAATAATATTGTACTAGGAAAACAATATTTTGTTTGCAAAGCATGTGTTTTGCCAGTACCACCCGCAAAATGCTTTGCAAACATTGTATTTTACCAATATTATAACCAATTAGCAACATTTTAATTTATTTTATTTCACAAATTTTAATATGATGTATGTAAGAACGAAATGTATTGCAGCATTTTAAATGTGTTTTATTATACATATTTCTCAAAATTAATTTAATTTAAGCTATTTTAAAAGCAGAACATTTTTGGATTACCAACGTTATGCCAACGGTGGAAAATTCGCTCAAACCAACGGTTGGCCACTGATATCAATCGGGTAACAGGACAATACTGATTGTTAATCCTACGTTCTGCCAACGCATAACCGAGCGTCGCCGATGTTTTGCCAACACTGTGCCGATTGTTTTTTTCTGCCTGAGTAACTATGAAAGCTGGTAAGAAGCAAAGCAAGTAGGTCTAGGAAGTTCATGTAAATATATGTTTGTTGTAGTTAGCTGGATGACAGAGTTAACCATATATCATTGCGAATCAACAAATTTGCAATAAAATTGCATCGATTTGAATATTTTACTATAAATTATTTACTTTCATATTTTGCTATGAATTCATATTTTAATGCAAAATTTTTTAATTTTTTGCTGCATATTTTTTTTTTTAGAAAATAAAGCAATTAAAATTTAATATTTACTGAGTAAATATATGCATTAGAATATTTATAAGTCTTTATTGAAATTCGAAAGCACCCTGTATGAAAAAATTAAAACATTTGGTTACCAATGATTTAATATCAAACAAGACCTCCTTGTTCAAGAGTAAAATAAAAAACAAATATCTGAATCTTCATTATTTGATAACTGAACCAATTAGTTTAGACTCGTTTGACCATAAAGACTGCAAACGAAAAAGAAATTATACAATTTCAGTTTAACCATTTGAAAGGATCTCTTTTTGCCAAGTTAGTCACATATTGAAGATTTTTATATTCGTCCTAAATTGAGTCGTTTTTTAATGATATTTTTTGGACATTGTTGTGGGCTTCTTTTTTTATAGCCAAACAACCTGCCTGCCTGCCTGTTATTTTTATTATACTGAGGTCTATCTTTAAATTGAAATCTATTTTAGTGATGAAGTCACATTTGAATTGCAAAAATTATTATTTGTTCACAAAAACAGAGCAAACAAAATAAAACGTACCAAATAGTGGTTGTGTGAGTATATTTGGCTAATAAAAAGAATTGTTCATGTTCCTATCATGTCACCAAAATCTTTAACAAATTTTTTATATGCTCAGGAAAAAAACACAACAAACTGGGTTTTATTATGTCAGTGCAGACATGAAGAAGAGTTTTTTATTGATATACATAAAAAATCGTATTTGAAATGGAGACACGTATTAGATTTGCTTATTAAGATAATTATTGTTTGAAAAAAAAATAATAATAATTTTGAGGGGGACCGAAATTGCCAAGGTAACAATTAAAGTAAAATATTTAAGTAATTTTGATTTTGAAATTTGACATGTAATCATTTTTTGAGATATTGCCTGTGATAACATTGTATTTTTTAAATCTAATTAAAATAATGTATGTAATGGTTTTTCCCTAATGTGGCCTGTTCTCTAAAGCGGACCTTTCGTTTTTATCCTGTTGTTGTTTTATGAATATGAAAAAACTATCAACCGTCATCAAGTTTAATCTTCGCTATCTCTATCTATCGTTGGAACAAACGTATCGTAAAGTTTTAGTTTTCATTAACATAAAAAGCGAATAACCAAGCACTTTTAACAAAAAATCTAGTTGGCTTTTGCAAACGGTAAGATCTTTATTCACATTTTTAGTAAATCTAATTGGTTCCATAAAAAACACACTAAATATCATACTTATATACCACTTAATTTCCCTACCCAGTTTGGTTAAAATTATGGGGATCGAGTTCGAAAATTCGATTTTTTTTTAATGTTTTTATACGGAATGAGTAATGTGAAATATTAAATTTTCATAATGTTCGCAAACTGTTGTTGTCTATTTTGGAAAATTTTTCACAACAAAAAAGTAGTTTGTTTACCGCAATTAAAAAAGTTAGCATTTTATATGGCAGCAACTTTAGCAGTTTTAAATGATACATGAAACGTTTTAATGAACAAAAATAAAATTAAAATAAATTCAAATTAAAAAAAAAAAATATATAATTTTCTAATAATGTTATAATGCTGTTAGAGAGTTTTTATGTTAAGTTCAATTTAAGAGTAGGTGCATATTCGGTAATGTGTTTAGAGTAGTTTTAAAAATTGTAAAATGGGTCCGTTATTGACCTCACTTAGTAACGCCTGAACATGAAAATTGGCAGCTAAAATTCCCTTAAATTGTTATTCTCTTCATCATATCTAAGGCTCATTTAGATCCGTAGGTCCGGGACGGAACTTTTTAGTATACCCCACGGCTGTTACACTGAAAGCCTTAATATGGCTATAAAATCTAACACTAACAGCGTAATTCGCGACTACGGCGATACGTAGAATGTTTGAATATCATTCGGGCGTACGTCAGCAATAAAAATGTATGGCCATTGATTTAGAGCAATTTAAATAATTTGATTTTGTTCAATACTTACAATAAATGAAAATGGTATGTTTATTCAAATAATAGATTCTTACCTAGAAATAGAAGAAATAGAAAAATATTACTAACATGTCACAACTATTTGAAGCGGCGAGAATATAAGTTATCAGCGAACAGTTTTAAATTAGGGAGTGTATCGCGGGATTTCCCCTCCCTGGATTCCCGTTAAACTAAGGATTTTTCTGCTTCCGCAATAACGGGAATTTGGTTCGGGAATCTCGGAACTTTTAAGATATACAATTTCAAACAAAAAAGTTAAATATTCCACATTTTAAGGCAGCACTGTACAATTAAAAAAATTGTTAAAGGAAAAAAATCATGTTAACTTCAACGCAACAGTTAAGTTCACCGTTTATCTTACACACAGAGAAAAATTTAGCTCTTTGCCAACTGACATTCGGTTACTTCGACTCAAGTTCGGTTATTGCGAATTTTAGTCGGTTGGTACAACTGAACATTATTTTTCACAACAAAGTTCGGTTAATTCAACTGAATTTTAGTTGCAACACATAAAATATTCAGAAATGTAATATAAATATCGTTGTACTACCTGAATTTCTAGGTTGTTACCATTAAAATGCTCTTTTCGATTCGGTTGGCAATTTATTTCTCTGTGTGTACACTTCGACCTTAAATTAGACATTTAAAATCACTTTAAATCGCTTTAAATTAAATCTACAATTTTTCTAGTTTTTAAATTCTTCGTGAACTTTTTTTCATTATTTTAAGCTTACAGTTTTTTGTATTAACATATTTTAATCAAACTCTTAGATTTAAAGGAATTGAAATTAAAAATAATCAATTGCTCTCAGACTTAAATAAAATTAAAAATTCTTAAAACCAGATTTATAAAAGGAGACCTATTTTTATAAAAAATCTCAGGTGGTATAAGATACTTTGAATACAAAACAATATGATTTAATATGAAACATTGTATAAATTATTTTTCAAGAGAGATCCCGGAAATTTATAAAAAAAATATCCTCTTTCCCGGGAAATGAAAAAATTCGGGATTTGCATTCCCTATTCTAAGTCAAAAAGTGATTTCATAAAATTGGTTTATTGGTGGTATTGAAAATTAGGTTTCTACACACATAGACAAATTTAGCCATTTGTCAGCTGAAATTCGTTACTACGACTCTAATTCGGTTACTACGACTGAAATCGGCTGGTACAACTGAATATTGGTTTTTACAACAAAAATAGGCTAGTACAACTGAATTTCAACAACCAAATTATTCCGAAATCATATTTGAATATGGTTGTACTGACCCAAGTTATTGGTTGTTACCACCAAAATAAACTTTTCAATTCGGTTGGCACTTAATTTCTCTGTGTGTATGTATAATTCAGAATTTTCAAAATTCCAACATGAATAACTTACGAAATATCGTATTAAAGTTGAAAATACCTTTCATTTGATACCAATTTGACTACTGTCACTTTAGAAAAAATTTAAAAATCTAACAAGGAAACACTGCTGATGGGTTCCTCAATTTTACATTTAGGATTTTTTTGTTTTTTGTGGTTTTTACACGATTTTTGGTAAAAAACAAAAAAGGCAAAACTTAAGAATCCTCTTGTACAACAAAGTGTTTTCTTTTCGTATTATTTTCAAAACTGTTATTATAATATTGATGAAAAAGTTGTTTCAGTTCAAATGCGGAAGTAATGAATTTTGATCTTTTATAACTATTCAAGGTTTCTCTATTGGAATAAACAACATGTAAATAGAAATATTTCTAGCAATGTTTTTTTATTATTGTTCTTGCAAATGTTGCTGATATGTTTTTGGCTTTCTTGTCAATTGACTTGCACTTGAGTTTAAATTGGATTTACCAAAATACAAAAAACATAACCTAAGTAAGTGTCTCGTACACACATATCAACGTGAACTCTTTGGATTCTTATGTTCTTTGTGTTGTTGCAACAACCTGAAGCATATGTTTTGTTTGTTTTTGTCAGTTGTTTCGATGAATTCGCATATACAATTTCATTTCGATATACAATAGCAAAATATCAATAAAAACGCATAAAAAGATGGCAACGAATATAACAAAATCGTTTAACAGTTAAAAGAGATGATGATGATGATGATGATGATGCCTAACAGCACAAATCCTCTAAAGAAATAAACATATTTTTTAAAGTAACAATAATACTATACGAAAATCATCATCAGCATCATCGTTATAGTCAAAACAATTGTTAACATCAATGGCAATATTATTTTGAAAATCTTCATGTTACATTGTTAGTTAAAAGTGTTGCTAATGCTGCTGTTATTGCTGCAGTCACAAAGGCTCCCTAATGGTTTATGCAAATCGTTGCATGCATAACAAACACATCGCCACCAGTGCCACTACTACAATTTTCACAAATAAAGAAAATAACGATAAAAAAGAAACATAAAAATATTCATACATATGTATTAGTAAACAGTTTTGTGTATTGGTTTGTGGAAAAAGTAGATTCTTTTAAAAATGTCTTAACTTTTGAATTAAAAATACAAAAATTGTTTTTTCCAACTTTCTATATTTCCATATATTTAGTTAGAATATTGTTCTACCTCAAGTCAACAAAACACAATTACTTTTAACTTTCGAGAAATTTTTGGAAATATTAAGATTTTCCAGTTTACCTTATGATTCGCTAATACTCAATGCTCCCCTAATTATTTGTTACGAGGTGTAATTTATGCGACTAATTCAGTAATTTGGGATTTCGAAACGGCAACGTGCGTATAATCAATATATTATCTAATCTTTATTACTCATACGTATGATTTATATTTATTTAATTTATATATCACTCATACGCAGGAACAATTTATTTTAAATTCAACGATAAAAAAGTTTAAGTGTATTGTTAATTTAAAGCATTTTAAAGTTGGGCTATTTTAAGAAAATTCGTAGCCCATTTTTTTTTGTACATTTTCTGTGCGTTTCTCGTACTTTGTTACAATTATCACAACACAATTCATGTGCTTCGATTTATTTATTTCTGCTTCTGTTTCATTTATAAAATAAACTATGGAGAATAGCTGGCTTTTTATTTTGTCAATTCAGATTAATATTGCGCCCTCTATCGTGAACAAAGTGGACATTTTTTTCTTTTTTAATGTCATTAGAAAAATACAATTAAAAATGTAAAGAAAACAAAAAAAAAATTATGCAAAAGTACAACAAATTTCGGGCTCGATAAGCTGTACTTTGGAGACTTGTAGGAATTTCAATCTAAAATTGTAAATGATATTTTCATGGACTAGTTCTACACTCATATAAAACAGTTAGTACAAAAGTGAATTCCGTAACTGCTATGAACGAAAGAAAAATTAAGAAAAATTACAACAGTCAGCAAACGTTCCAGTCAAAACCTCGGAGCCCGGACGTGACAGCAGGCATAACCATATAACTGATTTAAATGACGCTTTATATTTGTTTGCGCCTGAGCGCACAGTTTCAAATGCTCTTACCCCAGCTAGACTCCATTGCTGCAAATCCGAAAAATTGGCGCCTGGAACCAAAATTTCTGCATATAGACATCGCCAAGCAAATCTGCTAAAATGGACATTCGATACAATGCGGATGAGTAGAGACTCTCAAAATAATGAATAATGAATGAAGTGAAACTTCTTCATTGAGTGTAATAAATATTTTTTAACAATTTTATGAAAATTTGAATTTAATTTATGAAAATGTTCAATAGCCGAATGCAACAATTCATTAATATCATGCAGATAATTCCTACGTGAGAATTTGGATATATTAAATGCTTGCGTTTTTGTGTGATTGGAACTCCAGTTATAAGGGCATAGTTACCTATTATTTAACTATTCGGTATTCTGTAACTATTCGGTATTCGGCAGTTTTTATCAATTCTGCCGAATACAGATTATTAATACTATATGGCCGAAATATTTGGTTAAACCTTGATTCACACGCTATCCACCCAAATCTATTATTTCCCGGTATTAATGATACGAAATGTAGTTTTCAAAATATAATTTACAATAATTTGACAATTCGTATCAACAATAGGGGTAAATAGTAGATATGGGGTTTACAATGTGTGAATTGCCCTTATACAAGCGATTTTTTAAAATAAAAAATAGGAACATTTTTAAAAATTAAACAAATGTTGGTCAATATTTTTTTTAGAAAATATTAGAATTCTATAATAATGTTACATTTTAACGAAAATGAAACATTATTGTCGATAATAGTTTATTTTTTATCCAAAGTGCATTTTTTATATTAGGATTATCACTAAAATTTTTTTTTACTCAGTATTTGGCACATTTAACCATTCTGCCGAATATTCGGAATTCGGTTTGAACCAATCTCTAGCAATAATACGCTTTTTTGAATTTGCAGAACAATCAAAGGTGAAATAAACCAAATATTATAGAAATATTTTTTGCTAATGTTTAGATTTTATTAAATATTTAAAAACCGAAATTTTTTTAACGCTGTGAAACAAAATTGTTTCAAATGTAATAAATTTAAAAAAATGCTAAACAATAACTTTTAATTATTCAAAATTTCATATATATATATACTATTTAATTGAAAAAAATTTGTAGATTTTAAACTAAAACTATTGAGAAATAGTTCAAATTTATGTTGCAGGAAAAACTGTTAAAATTACCATTTTTGTTGCTGAATATTAGTAAGATAAGAATAACAAAAATAAATCTGTGGAATCTAAAAATATTTAGTTATATTTCAGGTAAATTTTAGTTAATTAAAAGTTACAAATTAATCTGCTAAAATCAACATAAAAAATTGTTAAATATTTAAAGAAAAAAAAATGAGAAATTTTTAGTTTTTTTTAGATTTTTTTTTTAATGCGAATAAAAATCTGAAATCAGTTATTCACAATTTATTACCAAAAGTTTCTGTTAATTTTAGCAAAATATACTATAATATGTTGATATTGCAGTTTTTGTTTGCTATTTTTAGTCCACAAGTATTTAGTAAAAGTTTTAGCTAATTTTAGCAGAGGAAATTGCTATTTTTATTCAACTAAAATTCATCTCGAATATAACTAAAATTTTGTAAATTTTGTTAACGGATTTATTTTTGCTGTTCTTATTTTTTTATTATTTAGCAAAAAAAAAAAAATCTGCTAAGATTTTGCTGCATCATAATTTTTTACAAATTTTTAGAAGCTTTTCTGCTATTTGTACAGGCTTATTTCTATTAATGTACTGGAGAAATTATTCATTATCACCAGGACAGGAAAAATAGCTTTTCTATGAATCAATCAATATAAGTTACTTTGTTGGTTTGTTTAATATTCTAAAAAGGATGTTAAAATCGATAGATGGATGGTTTGGTTTAGTTTTATTGGATGATGGAGCAAATGGTGGTAACACTATAGATATATTGATGGTTGTGTACTTCAAAACACTCTCCTTTCCACACAAGCCAACACAACACAAACACAAATCCAATAGAAATAGAAATAGTTTTGCAAACAACATAAAAATCGTATGTAAACACATCAAAATGTACGTTTAAAATAAAAAAACAGTAAAATCTGGATTAAAGGATTTCAATCAAAAATTTATAAACAATTTGAATGTCCAAAGTCAAACGAAAAAAAAAATCAATGCAAATTAGCATTTCTTGCTATAAGAAAGGTCCTTTACTAAAAAACAAGCTAAAACAAGAGTTTTCGTAATAACCGTAGTTGCCTATCGCAGTTGCATTAAGATCAAAATGAACATTTTGGAGAAGTGATTTTACCGGTTTGATTTGGAATAACTTTAACCAAAGTTAAAGTAACGCTAAAATACCGAAACGGCGATTTATTGAGTCATTTTGTATATATAACAAAATTGAATGGCTAATATTTTGAAATAAAACATGTAATATTGGAAGACATTTGCCAAAATTAGATTCGTAGTTTTAAAATTTTTATATCGGTATTGATGTTGGCGTGGTAGGTAACTACCATTATAATGAAAAGGTAGTGTTTGTAATCCGTGACAAAAACAAAATTAGGCTTTAAAATATTTAAAAATAAAATTGACTGTTTAAAATTGACTGTTCAAATATCATTTAAGAACCAATTCCATATAATCGAGATTCTATTGTAGAACATTTATATATAATTCTTTAGCTTGTTTTAAAAATTAAAATGCAGCGGCTTAAGTTGTAACAACATCACGTTAGATTTTACAAATGTGTATTTGTTGTATTGATGTTAAAAAAGGCGAAGAAGAAGCAACAACAACAGTAGCAGCATACGTTTTAGTAGCAACAACATTTTACAGAAATGTCTTAGGTTTTCACTAAACAAATATTTCTGGATTTTTATATTCATTTAATTCACATTTGAATTCGATTTCTTGCATTTATTTACCTTTAGCTTGTTACTACTTGTTATTGCTGTTGGATGTTGCTGTTGCTGTTGTGAGTAGTGATGTTGTTGATGTATTTTTTATAACGTTTGTTTGCTTAAACCATGCATATTTAAACAATACCTCTTAGGCTTATGTGGGGAAACCACTTTTTTGTATTCATACCTCCTTCCAGCCGCTCTACCGGAATGTTTACAGTTTGTAAAATGTTGTTTCATAAGAAATATTTTGAAAAATCATCTTCATCATCATCTTGTATATAAGCATATATATATACCAGCAAAAATATATGTACATATTATCATGTTTATGCATGTCAATCATCATTGTTATATTGTGGTAAGAACATAAAGAAGATTCAAAGTATTTTTTTTTTTGTAGCTATTATTGTTATTGTTGCCAAAGTGTGTTTTTGACAAACGTTGCAATTTGATTTGTTAAAATTCAAATATTGACATGACATTGTAAATAAATATTTGCTTAAATTGTATGTATAGTTGGTACTTCAACATTTTCAAATCAATTTTCAATATAAATGCATGATGATTTTTTAACATCTTTTGTTCAACAACAATATAAGTCATATAAAATTCTTCTTACACACATAAGAAGTACATACCCAGTTGGAACAAGACAAACGGATCACCTCTGGCAAGGCGTTTAACAAGTGGTACAAGTTTTAGCAACAAGTGCTTTCAAAATTTCAAAATGATAATATCATTATACAAAAGGTCCGTCTGTACAAACAGTGTCGGACAATCACTGGGGAATTAAAATTTTCCAACGTTGGTAAAATAATTAAATAGGTGGTCTAGAATAAATAAATAGATTTTCCAAAATAAAATGAAAAAAAAGGTTCATTAATAATTTTTTTGGTCCCGCCGGATTTCGAACCCTGGCCTGATAACTGATAAAACAAAAAAAGGTTGGTCTTAAAAGAGCTTATCCAGAAACAAATATGTACATAAATTTTATTTAAAAAAAAAATATTATAAATAATATAAAATAAACTCACACAAAAATGTGTGCATAAAACTGGGATCAAACTCGGAACCTTCTGACTACAAATGTTTTCAAACAAAGCATTCAAACTTTTATAAAAATAAATGCCCTACCAGTGGTAAGACTTTTAAATCGCTTGCAATTTCTGACTGGAGATCACTATGAAAAAACTTTTTGCCAACATTGGCATATTGGTCGCAGCCAATTAGTTGGCCATGTTTTTTTTTTATTTATTTTTTTTTGTACTGCCAAAACGCTATTTCTAAACGCTGGTGAAGCGTCTTAAATACATTACTGTTCTGAAAGTAATTAATTTGCAATTCCTCGATTAACCAGTGGTATTCCAGTGCTTTATTTTTTGTACCACTGACAGTTTCTTACTGGGTATAAATGCAACTAAGATAAAAAAACAAAAATTTCATTTACAATTTTATTTTTATACTTTTTCAAATTTCTATTTGTATTCCTTGCATACATTATAAAGTTTGTATGTTTTCTTATTTCAAGTGTTTTTTTTTTTTTAAGAAGCAAAATTGTAATATTTCATGAAAATTGCTTATTGTAGTTTAAAAATGTTCAATATAATTTTGTCAGCCAGAGTTTGGTATAAAAAGCCTGTTTCATTTGTTGTTAAAATCACGTAACAGAATTTTATTTTTATAACAGATCTTTAAATGCAACACGTTTGTCAGCAATTTAAATAAAAAGCCTTTTGGGGAAAATCCTTTTTTTGATTAGATATTTAAATTACAAAAAGAAATTAATATGCAACACAAACGAATTTTTGAACTAAATTTTAAAATATTTTAATGAACATGGAAAAAATTTAATTATTAAGATAACAATTTAAAAAACGTGATTTTTGCTAGAAAATAAATTAAATCTAAAAAAAAAATGTGTTTCAATGGAAATTTTTAACAAACGTACATTTAATTTTAGTTAGGAAACATTGTCTGGCGTATACGTAATTTATAACTATTGAGTTAATAAATATTACGTATACGTATGTTGAGAAATGACACCAAACA
This sequence comes from Delia radicum, assembly GCA_021234595.1. Taxonomy (NCBI): domain Eukaryota; kingdom Metazoa; phylum Arthropoda; class Insecta; order Diptera; family Anthomyiidae; genus Delia; species Delia radicum. Next base: position 239,534,406 of record CM037853.1, read on the forward strand.
TTTTGTTTAACCCTGCATTACTATCGTCTGGGTGGAATCCACCCATAAGGCTGAATTTTTGCTTTTTTCAAGAGAGATGTACATTAACAAAATATTAATTGCCAAACTTATAAAATAAAATTTTGTTTCTGTATTTTGGAGTTCATTATTGAAAAAAAAAAATATTATTTGCATAATTGAATAAAACTGATATGAATGACAGATACTAATAAGTAGGGGTGGGTTACACCCAACGATAGTAATGGCGTAAGTTGAATAAGGATAGTAATGTTGGGTTCAAAATCGTCAAAAATTGTCAATTGGAAAACTCTTTTTTTTTTCAATAAAAAAGTCAACGTTTATTTTAAAATCAGCTATAATTACTTTGTATGTATGTTGCTCTCAACATTAAATTCAATATAGATGCACTCAGAAACCCGTTTCGGTAGCAGTAACCGTATTTGTTGCCAATCGAAAGATTCGGTTGTTGTGACCGAATTTTTCGGTTTTGATGACAGCCACTAAATTGAAGCAACAGAAATTCTGTCACTACAATAGAATTTCGATTGCCTCAACAGAAATTCGGTGACAGCTGCCAAAAAAATTCTATAGTCACAACCGAACAATTCGATTTGCAACTACCGAGTCTGTTTTCTGGGTGTGATGTTTCTGTCTTTAGTTTAAGCGCTGCGCTAAGGTTTAACAACATAAAGTAATGGTTTATTAAAAGAAATTATTTTTGCGATATAAAAATTATAATTCAAAATTCGGACTAATATGGCAACGCTGGTGGTAATGTCATTATAGACTCTTTTTTAAAGGCAAAATCCAATGCCAATTTTCTATCGCCATTTTGAGCAAATTTGTATGAAAGTTACTAAAAACAAGAATATCTGACCTAACAGATACATAGAGTTAAACCCCAATTCCTCTCAGTATCGAAGAAACGTACATTATAACTTCTAAAACACAGTTTAAAGCTAATTGTACACTGAAACAAATAAACCTTTAAAAATAGCAGAAAAAGCTACGAAAAATAAGTTAAAAAAGTTGTAAAAAAAACTTTTAACTCAAGCAGCCTTAAAAATGAAAACAAATCGGACCACTGTAAACTAATCTTACAACCCTCAACCATAGCAGCACTTTAAAGTTAATTAAAGTACCTTACAGCATGGACTGCGATATGCGTTCAAAATGTCGATGCTCATGTGCTCTTTATGAGTTTGTAGGCCATCTCCGATTTTTTTTTTTTTAATTTTATTTATTCAATTAGTCAAAATTCCACCCTTTATTATTTGTTTATTTTAAGAAAGACAAACGTGACTAAAATCAAGTGCTTTTGAGAGTTTATGTACAAAATATTATTGAGATTTTTGCCTAATGCTATATGTATGAAATAAAGGTTTAGAAAAAATAATGATAAAAAAATTATTTTTTATACAAAGTTGACGAAATTTGTGTTTAAAAAGTACTGTTTATTGGTGTGATTGTTAAAGTTTCTATATGAGGTTAAATTGTGTTTGTTTTTGTTTTTGTTTTTTTTTTTTTAATTTTGACAACCGAAAACGTGAATACCCTTGGTAAAAATTAGTTCACGTTTTCGCGAGTTCACTGTATATAGAAAGATTTCAGAATTCTATACAAGTACAACTTTAGTTGTATGTTTTTCTTGTTGTGCAACGTACTCAATATTTTCTGATTCGTTAACTTTTCAGCCCATATACATAATAAGGGTCAGATCTGAATTAAATGATTTTTTATAATTCGCGATATTGAAAACAGAATTTCTGTCAAGAATCACGTCGACCACTCTTGCAATGTTGAATACATTGATTAAATTTCCTAAAGATCATGAAAAATATGATTCTCATAATGTTATTATTAATCATTTAACAAAACCATTACCACCAAACTCACTTTAACACCATCTGGTGGTATTTGTGTTTTAGAAAACTATAAGTAACTAATGTACAGTAAGTTTTCTTTTACGAAAAAGCCTATCACCAACCTTTCGAAAGTTATTTACATTTTAACATTACACAAAGTGTCACGATTTTTCTTAAGAAATCGTTGTAGGAAAAACATAAAATTCATGATCACACTTAAAACAAAACAACAACAGCAAATTTTTATGTAGTATTAGAATATACAACTCTTTAGAAAATCTCCAACACACACTAAGGCAATAAACTATAAGTTTTGGTCAACACTTTTAAAATCAGAAAATCCCTGGATAATTTGAATAATCATCTATGAACAGTAGCAAGTTGTTAAATGCAAACAACAACAACAACAAAAAATTGTAGAAAAATTTAGGAAAAACTACACAAATGGAGTGTCAAACCTTAACTGGTAACTCACAAATTAAAGACAAAAGTAGTTCAAGTGAAATTGTTGTTAGAGATTTCATGATTTAAAATTTTTTTTATTTATTTAAACTAACAACAAATTCAACCGTTTGAAATCGAACAGAACAACCAACACCTTAATGTTCAAATATCACAAAATGTTCATCTTTGACTGTCATTAGTCAGTTCGTACTACAGGCCCAGTGATGTTTGTTTGTTTGTCTGTAGTTCGTTTAAGCCATTTTTTTTTTGGTTTTGTGGCCAAAAGGAAATTGTGAATCAACAAGATATTTGTATTTGAGATTTGTAGTTTTTTTTCTGGATTTTATTTTTTTAACAAACACGATCGATGTGTTGTGTTAACATTTCGACAAATTTACATACAGTTACACTTTAACATAGTAACAACAAATAGAAATACCCGACGAAAAAAGTTCCAATATATAATTATATATGATTACATAAAACAAACATCACATCCCATCTGATCCGAAAAATGGCACACATAAACAGCTCTCATGGTACTTTATGGGAGCTAATGTCATATAGTTTGTTCCGAAAAATGGGTCTATCAAATATGATAAAATTATATATAATTTGATAAAATTTTATCTAATAAGTTTTTTAATTAAAAAACTTAAATGTTTTAGAGATTAGTACTTTTTATTTTAACCCAATTCAGTACAACCTGTAATTCATTTATAAAACATATAAATAGTAATTTTAAAAAATAATGTTAAATCTAAAAATTTATGCTTTTTATGAACCTGAAGTTGGAACATATAATAAATTTAAAACGCTATGTAAAACAAAAAAAAAACCCCATTTACCGAGGAAGAAAATCAAATTTTTTGTTTACAAAATTTTCAAGTAGAAGACGTACAGATGTTTTCAAGGGCAAAAATAAACAGCAAACTTTACACGTCCTTGTAATAAAAAATAACTAAATTTAATAACTCTACGGTCGGTATTATTATATTATCAATACAATATTTTGTTTATGAAGGATAAATCTCCCTATTTAGTATTTCAGCAATTTTTGATTGTTCAAAACAACCATTTTGTTAACCACAAAACAGGATCACATGTAGAAATTGCAGTGCCTATAGTAAAACTAAGCAACTATTTAATTTTTGAAATTTAAAATCCTTGTACACCTAGAGAAAAACAGTAATAAGTTTCGTATATTTTCGTCCAATGTAACAATTTCATCAATATTTATGAAACATTTCATAAACAACAAGAACTACATATAATGACCATAGCATGGTCTCTGTAAACTTTTTTCTAAACAAAAATAATGAAATCCTTACTAATACGAAATATGCTTCATATAAATAGTGAAATATTTCATAAATATGATGAAATTGATTTTATTTTTTTTATGAAATATTTCATAAAAACTATGAACCGCTACATTGGACGAAAATCTCTGAAACAATTCATAAATACGATGAAGTTTTTCCTTTGAGTGTAGTTTAAAAAACTAATTATTTTTTGAAAAAGTATTTTAATTTATAATACAGTATAGACTATAAGTTAATAATTCACCTTTTGTAGAGAGCCAACGGATCGCTATCTTATATTTGGCGTATTTTATGATTGATATCTCCAATCATGCTTTAAACGACATATTTTGTACACTTCTTTAATTTTCTATTTTCAATTCTTCAGTGCATTTGGCGTTTTCCAAACCGTTTGAATATGGAATATATTGTGATACTTGTTCCTTAAGGAAATTATGTAAAATTTTGTTTTTGGAATACCGTCCAAGCATGTCATAGACACATTTAATGAAAATTTTATTTAGAGGTATAAATTTATTTCAAAGATTTTTTTTTTTATTTTTTCAAAAAATTTCATAATTTCATTCATTTTCATACATTTCAGACTTTAGTCTTAACATTTAAGTCTCAACATAACTTATAAAGTGATTTATTTTTTCAATGCAGATTTGTGTTCATTTTGGAATTCTATGAAATTGCTTAAAAATCATATGAAGCGGTTCATTGGCTTAGTTCCAATACATTTTTCAAGACATTCATGAAGAGTTTTATTAACTCTTAATCAAAATTATTAAACTATTTCATAAACTCTATAAATGCTTCATTGTCGGGCTGATTTATTATTTTTATGAAGATTTTCATTAATTCTACGAAAATTTCATAAACATAGGCATTGAAACCTGTTTCATAGAATTATTATTGATTAATTGAACTACATACACTTACATATGATCATATATGGTAGAATATGATCATATATGGTAGAATATATGATCATATATAGATAAATATCTATTTCATTAGATCAGATATGCAAGATATGCTAATATATAACATACGATACAATGATGTATGGTAATAGATAACGCCATATTAAAAGATTTTCATTAACTAAGTATAATATATGAACATGTGTCGTAATATATTGCCACATGTATAAGCATAAATCATGATATCAAGTTGTATATAAGTATATAGAAACTTTTTTCATCTGGTAAACAGCAACAAAAAATGTTGTTTTGTTTTATTTTTTCTTAAATTCAATGAGACATCATTAGTTTTGCGATTGGGATTTGAGCACAAACAAAAAAAAAAGAAAATCAACAAAATCCATTACAAAAACACGCAGGAATATTTAAAACTTTTCCTTAGCGTTTGTTTTTTTTTTTGCCAACTATGATTTTTTTTAGTTTTTATTTGCTAAAATGTTTGTTAATACAATTTTTGTTTTTTCTGTGTTTTTTTTCTAAAAACTTTTGTTTTGTATTGTAAATCAGGCATGAAAATCAAATGATCGTGAGATCAAAAAAAGTTTTTTTTTCTATTTCTTAACTGATTGTGCAAATTTCATGTAGTATATATTTTTTTTTGTAAATTTAATTTTATAAATATTTCTTTAATATAGTGGGAATTTTTTGCACAAAATATTAAAACTTTTTAATATTAACTATAAATTATTAGAACTAAAGCACAGCCACAATGATAAAAGTAAATAAGTACAGTTGTGCTTAATAGGTCATAGTGCATTTGCATTTATTGAACTAGTTCGTTCTTTTAGATGATATGTTTGTTTGAGAATTTTTTTAAAATGTTTATATTGTTATATGTATATTGGTCAATGGTTTGTTTAACAAAACTGCACAGTATAAGTTAAAATTCAAAATGAACGGTTAAAATTGAACTAGTTAATTTTTAACAGATCATTTGGGATTAGTTTTTATGTTACGCAGATTTGTTAAACAAACCATTGACTAATATATCAATATGAATATTTTTAATTTTTAGTTTTTTCTGAAAAAATGTTAACTAATTTTTTTCCACTAGTTAAGTGCCGAATATTTAATGTAATAGATAACTTAATACAAGACTAAACATTGGACTAAAATTTATTTCTATTTATTTTATTTCAAAAAAAGTTCGATTCAGAAAGTTTTAACGTGTTAAAGAGTGGCCCCTTAAAAATCTTGACAAAACTAAGCAGACTTAACAACGCCCCAGGTGTAACTATGAAATTGATTTTTATATTAATATGGTTCTGACCATCAATTCTATATATTTCCGGCATGCTGAATTTAATGGCGTACTTTATTTTTCGATCTATGGTACAATTTATTTTAAAGTTTAACGCATCTTTATGCTGTTTTTTATTTATAAAAATTTGCAAATTCATTAAATCTTATTGCTTTCTGCTGAAATCTAAGGCCAGTGTTAATATTTATGGTACACTCAAAAAAAAAAAGGATGCACAAAAATTAAGTTAACGCCTATCATTAAGTTTTTAAAATTTTCTTTAAAGTAAATAAAATTGCTTGCGAATAATGCAAACTTATTAGATTTTAGTTCATTCTAGTTTTTCATTAACTAAAAAATAAAAAACAAATTATCTTAAATTTTTCTTTCTTAAAAAATATTAGACAATTTATTTCTTTTTAGTAAAAAATTATTTAACTAAATGTTAAAAAATTTAAAATTGTATGAAAAAAATAAACCGTACTTTAGTTTACAAATTTTAACTTCTTAAAATTAAGTAAAATAACTTCTTAAAAATTATCTTTAAGAAGATTAAACCTCATTTTGTTTATAGTTCATATTATATAAGTGTTTTAATTTTGTCAAGTAAACATTAAGTACTTCATTTCAAATTTAAAACGTTCGTATTAACCACAATAATATTATAATTATTTCTGTTAATAATAACTTAAGAAATAAATGAAATTGATTACCTGATCGACCTAAAGAATTATATTTTTGAAAGTATATACCTTTTGAGAATTACCAATTAATAAATAATATTACAAATGAAATGAAACAGACAAGCAAAAATGTTTTTTGTTATTTGTTTTAAAGTATCAACTTAATATGAGTATAACTTATGAACTAAAAATAAGTTAATTTTGTATTAGCACAATTAAAATTTACATTACTTTAAGTCAGTAATATACAAAATTTAAGTAAAGTTTCATAAAATTTAAGACAAAATTTACTAAATTTTAATACAAATTTAAATAATTGAAGGAAATTGCGTTTACTTGTTTTTAAGAAAACTTTATATTTGATTTGAGTTAAATTTTATTTGGAGCCAAATCATTTGCGAATTTCTTAAAAGTTGGTTCAAATTACTTAATATTTGGTAAACTTTTTTTTTGAGTGTACATATTTGATTCCCAAACTCGCTGTTGAGAGTTTTATTTCTAATTTTTCGGTTTTTGAAAATTCTATAGCTATATAATTCATCGACCTAATCAAATGTTACAAATATTACTACATATGGTATATATTAATTAGCATGATTTTATATATAATTGTGTATAGCTTAATACAATGTTACGTTAAATAACATAAATTAAAATTGAATGTTGTAGACATAAATAAAGTGTGGTAATTTTTTGTTTTCTGTTTGATATTTCAAATGGTAAATCATGCTTCTAGACGAGAACAAGAAATTCTCATTGAGTTTGTGATTTAACCTAACAAATATCTTTTGAAATTCTAAGAACATTTCCGATGATTTCCTTAGACAATAATGAAATTAGAATAGGCACCAGCCTACAACAAATTATTTTCCACAATTTGTTAAATAAGTTTTCCGAATAAGTTTGCAATTTTGCATTAGAACTTGCAAAAACTATAAATTAAATTGTGATTAACTAATTTCAATTGCTAAAATTTTAAATAAAATGGCAAATAACGCGAAAGCCTTAATTTCAATTTGAATCTTTGAACTATCACTTACAAATTTAAAAGAAATCTTTAATTAATTTACAACATCTTTCATTGCAAATGAATATCAATTGCAAGTTTTCATCATTTTAAATAGAAAACTTTAATTTAGTAAAAGTTTTCTTGATTTCAACTGATGTGGTCAATAAATATAACAAACTCGTTTGTAGCTAAGAAAAATATAATAAATTTCACGTTTATCATAGTTTTACCATATTTACTAGTAATACACGAGTTTCTATAAGAAAACCTAATTTTAATGTTTTTAGAATTTAAAGAAACCATACGATATTTAAAATAATACATAGACCATCCTGTTATAATAAATTAGATAAATTAACGTACTCGTATAATTTAAAAAAATTAGATGAGGACAAAGTTCGGACAAAACTGCAACAAATCACTTCTAATTGTATCTAATTTAATCAGATATGGTACAATTAGATGTAATTTGATACAAGTTAATCGCACCATATTTTTAATGACATTTTATATAATTAATAATGGGGTCATATTAAATTAGGTAAAGCTCTATATTAGTTTTGTTTTTACGGGATCTTCAAGTTACAAAAAGTATACCTACTATCGGCTAAAATTTTAAAAAATCAAATATATTTATATCCAAATAGATATAATTTTATGTCCCGGATATGGACAAATCTCGGATAAAATTCAATCAAATTATATCAAATTTGATATAATTTGTTACATGTAGATTACCAATTTTTGGACATATGGGAACGAGATAATATCATATTAGACTCCATTTTAAAAATTTTACCCGAGAACCTTATTAATTTTTAAAAGTTAAGATTTTGTCCTCCTGTGTAATTGGTATATTGGGAAAATCCATACTGCTCAAAACACTAATATATGGTTTGACATTCGCAACAGAATTTTTACTTTTCGGAATATTCTGTCAGCGGCATTTTGTGTTTTTTCACAAAATGGACAATCAACGAAAAGTTTTACCTTGACCACACACTTTATCTATCTCAAATGCAGACGTTGTATGACATCGTACTTTTATTGGTAAAACCAATAAAAGTACGACCAAAAAAAAACTCAAATCAATTTGTTGTAGTTTAGCAAATGGAAAACTGTTAAGCTCAAATAAAATTTTTATGAAATACAGATGGATGTTTCACAAAATTCATAACGTTTTAGACTAGTTTAATATTATTAAATATTATTCGCCAAGATATAGTGTGGAAACATTTTACGATTAGCTCCGCAAAACATGACAATAAATTTTCTATTTATTAACATATTAAAATTATTTGCATTTTTTTTTTAGAGCTGAATAAATAGCATTGAATTTGATATATCATGCTATTATGTGCCACCTTTTCCTAAAAAGTTATTAAAACAATTGTGCGTACAGATTATGAGTGGGCCATTCTTTACTTGGTTTGGGTATGGAAAAAATACATATTTGTTTACTATCGTATTCGAACTGAAGTTCTAAATAACAAATTTTTTATTTTTTATTGAATACTTGTGAAAAATAATATTCAACGAACAGTTTTTCCAAAACAAAACCAAGTAACGTATTGATCTCTGGCTCGATAGAAAAACATCTAAATATTTTTAGAAATGGAAAAAATCAAAAAATATTGGCCGACTTAAAAATAAATTATGTTACCTTTAACACTATATATTCAGAACTGACGCAAAATGTTCTTAAAATGTTTATCTAATAAATATTTAACCTGTTGAATTGGAACCCGAGACCTCAGAGCATGTTCTCTGCAAATGCCCGAGGCTCTCCGACAGGAGGGTGAGTTATTTTGGTGGTCGAATAGTGACGCCATCGGACGTTTGGAACTGTTTACCTGGTAGGATAGTTGGCCTCGTAGGGAGCCTGAACCTATAGGGTGTATTCGCTGGCAGCACAAAATACCAACTTCTGGTCGCGTTGCATAGTGCCACTCTAGTCTAATCTAATCTAATCTAATCTAATCCAACAAATACTGTAAGTTTTGCATCAATAAAATATCGCTATTTTAGCAGGCCAGTTGATATGGAAACTCCCATATATAAAATAATTCGTACAGGTTACCCCATGAAAAAATAATACATATTCTATAATAAATTAATTTAAGACAAGCGCAACGAATTGTCGAAATATTTCAAAACAATATTTGCAAAAGTTATAAAAAAAGTTATAACTACTCGTACATATTCATAAATCTCAAATGTATTCATCAATAATTGAGTTTGATTGAAAAAATATCAAGTACTTCATATGCAATCAAATTGTGTTATATGCGTTAGTATGCGAGTATCTACAACTACCATCAAATAAAAAAATAAAGATTTGTTGTTTTTTTTTCCTGATTTTTAAATAAAATAACAATTAAATGAACTTGACCGACTAATATTAATCGATTTTTTTATAAATATTTGGTGTTGTTTTTTTACACGAATTGCTTTTTAATCTAGAGCTTCCGCTGTTAATATTTTTATGTTATTATTGTTTTTAAGGGTATGCACGTTTGCTTATACGTAAGATAAGTTTTCATATGGAACTTTGTTGGAGCTGAGTGTGAGAGAATGTGGAATTGGTTGGCACCAGGTAGGGATCAGTTGATTTTATGCTGGCTGTTTTTGTCTTACTATCTTTATGGTTGGTTACTTTAGCTGGCATTCACTGACCATGATTTAACAATTTCTTTTGTTCAGAAAAATCAAAATATCAAACAAACCAAAAATTTATAATTTATTATTGTTATCTACTATTATTATATTTTTTAAGGTAGCAAATGTTTTAGTTGTTTTCAGATGTTATGTAATATTTTTTTAATTGCAAGTTTCTTTTTAAATGGTTTATAATATTTTTTTTTTTTTTTTTGCAAATCATGGTTTTAATTTAAATTTTGGTTTTGATTCCTATTATACAATATTGTGGGATTTTATTTAAAAGTTTTGTGTGCGCTAGTTTTTGAATTAGTAATTGTATATATAGTTGCAAATTAATTGTTTTTTAGGCCATTGTTAATATTTTTTTTTAACTTTTTCAAATAAATTTTAAAATATTTAAATATTTTTTTTTTCTTGAATTGTGTTCAATGTATAAAGTTTAAGGTTATTAGTTTATTTCTGTGGCTTTTATTTTTATTGTATTTCAAAAATGGTAGCATTTTTTAATTTGACTTTGATCAGATTTTTTTCTCTTTTTTCAACAACTTTGTTTTAACTGTCCTTTAACAAGCTTTATTTGTTCTTTTATCTTAAACAGCATTTTAACAGATCATCTTTAAAGCCTTCAGAACAATAACGACACAAACCAGAAATCTACATCCATATGTAAAAAACAAATCGTTCTTTATAAATAAACAGACCTTTGATATAATAATCTCAGTTTAGAATTAATATAACAAATATAAGAGAAAACTTTAATATTAAAATTTATTAACATAATTTTAAACTTAAATTGAAGCTTGCATCTTTCTTTCTTACGACAATGAGCTAAATTCCATAAAATTCCATGGATAAATTCCAAAGTTATAACAAATTATATGCAAAAGAAAATCAAATTAATATTTGGAAAACATAATGTTATGACCTCGAAAATAACATTTGATTTTTTTAAGGATTACCCATGTAAAAATCGAAATATATATGGGCTTGTTTATGATCGTACATGGGAAAATATACGGTCATGTATAGTTCAATATATTACCATGCATATATGTACATAGGATCCGAAATTGGAAGGTAAAAATAATAACATAAAAAATCATGTATGACAATATACAACCATATATCCTCAAATTTCGAATTCAAGGATATATGATATTATTTATGGTCACATATTTACCTGTACATGAGTCAAAAATATGCGCGAGTAATAATATTTATATATGATCTTGTGTTTTTTATACTAAAATATATGTTTATATATGGTCATTCATAGCCATATATTGTTATATGTTTCTCATATGGTAATATATATAATTATATATTTTCATATGTTGACCTTTATAAAATTAGATATTAGACATATATGATATACATAATGACATACGGCAGATGTGTTGTGATATATAATAATACATTCTCATACATAACATAATTATGTATGAGAATGTATATATATGGTGCAATATAAGCTATGTAATTTAAGATATAACAATATATACTGTCTTATAAAAAATAGTTTTTTTCGTGATCGGAGATATGCTTATATAAGATGTCATATTTATAATACAACTTAATATATAATTATATATGACATTAAATGATGTATATGACACAAGATTAAAAATTAAGTTTGAGATATGGTTATGTATGGTTCAATATCATTAATTTTTCCTATACGTATAAGATATTATATATTGGTATATATATCTCCTTACATAATTACATATCCGCCAGATGACTAAATTATTTTCCTTAAATTTTTGTTTTAATTTTACTTAAAAAATTTTAATTTTTCAAAACTTTCAAAAAAATTAAAATAAGCTAAAAATTGGTTTTTATTTTATGCGTGATGAAGAAGGAGAATGAAGAAAAAAAATTATATATTGAGAAAATTCATGGATAAATTTCAAAGTTAAAGTCAATTGTAGTTGGGAATTCTTCCCCAAATACTCACACAAATGCGTTGTATTACTAAGTGTATGAGTATTCATTAATTCCTTGTCTCATCAATCCATTTGTTAAGGACGATGTTTAAAATTAATTCAGAACATTTGGTAAACATGTACTACAATAATTTCATATTACACTTATAAAATGAATGAAATCTTTAAAAGTTCTGCTTGCAACATATACTGCTAACAATATATTCATATGAATGCTTTAAATTGATATGATACATATTGTTAAACATTGTTTTCTTTGCCATTTTCACATCATCATCATACAAATTTAGCAATGAATAATACAACATAACACAGTAAATATAAATAAAAAACAATAGGTATAAGAAACATGCTTTCGCCTCGTTAAAAATCATCACAACCATCGTTGTTGTCATCATCATTATCATCAACAGCAAAAGCATCATCATTGTCACTGGATAATGGCAACAGCCAAAGCTTGCATATCAATAAAAGAAGGCCAAGAAGTAACAGCATACATTTGAAAACTATTGACAGCGAACAACATAACGTATTGTAACTGTCAAAGTAACGTAACTAAACAATGTGTCACTATGACAATCTGAAAGCATCAAAGTGCAAATTGGACACTCTTTTGGCTAGAATGACTTTGGCTAGCTGTGAATGGCATACATTTAAACATACATAAAGCTGCATATATGCTAAAGCAGAAAATATCCAGCAAAATCGCATAATACAAAAAAACATAATGCAAACAACTAAACCATCTAAGCAAAATGGACAAAATACTTGATGCAAAATTGAAAAAATACAGCCATATATACAAACGAAAACGATTCAAATTGGACAAACAGACAAAACAAAAAACAATATGTACGAGTGAAGAAAATCAAACAAAAATATAGTTAGAATTTTATAACTAGGGCTCGGAAGTTTATGTAAATACAAAGACAAATATCTTTGCGAGTCTGCAAAATTTCCAATAAATACATATTTTGTATAAGTGCATATTTTATTGCATAGTTTGCCTTTTTTTGCTGCACGTTTTTCCATAAAAACATATATAGCATAAAAATGTTTAGTTTTTTTTTTTAATTTTACTAAAATCGCAGTTACGGATTCAAGAGGAAGCCTTAGGCGAATTCTACCGTAAATGACAGGTTCGGCAAACTCTGACCACATAACTTGTGGTAGTTCAAACTGCAATAAGCGAGGGGATGCAAGGCTGGAATTTCTTAATGCAAATAAACTTTTCACCCTTAATGTTGTGAACATTTGTTAACCAATTAGGGAAGAGGTTATATACCTTACTATTTCTTCAGCCAACATAGGGGAGGTAGACAGGTTAATGAGTAACCTTATTAGTTTGGGGAGTGCTGCCCACTCCGACAAAGGAAATCTCCTTGATAAAAGCCCCGGCTAACCTGGGAGCTGATCAATTTCGGGAGAGATGTCAGCAGACTTTTTGATAGGGTCGTAAGAAACATTCGAAGTACTGTGACGACTCAGGGAATACAACGGGAAAATTTGAACGGTAAATCGGAACTCCTTTAATTTCTTATCAAAAACCTATATGCAGCAGGAACCCATAGTTGACGGAAACGGAAATAAGTGGTTAGTGCAAATACGGTAATACCAAGCGAATTGTGTATTGTAACTAATGATTAGTATTGCTAAACGAATTTGAGACAATGTTTGTTTTCCTAGCAAAATATTTAAATTCAAATTTAACACTCAATATTTATAAATGTTTGTAGCATAGTGAGTAGAGAGTTTGCCTTGTACTCCGAACTTCCGAGTTCAAATCTCGGAAAGACAAACACAAAAAGTTTTTTTAAATTAAAATTAAATTTTTAAATGTTTAAATGTTTAAATATAGCAAAAAGGGCAGTGAAAATTAAAAGTGATTGTGGTGCAATCAGTAGGACAGATGACTATTAGTCTAAATGCCACGGTTCAACAAATCTATTAAATTGAAAAAATGGAAAATATTTTTTAGATAGTCTCTTTACAGGAAGAAGAAGAAAACATTTTTATTGAAAAATTTTACGGACACAAGGGATACACCAGACTGCCGCAGTTTCGTCCCCCTCCTGGGACTCGTCAGTGGTTAATTTATGTGTCAATTGAACAAAGTATTTTATATTGTTAATTTGCTCTTTGTGTAGAAATACAAAAAAAGGTAAAAAATAGCCAAACTTTGGGGGTTTTGGTCTACTATTAGTCTACTTTTATTTCCCGTTAGTTTCGTTACTGATAAAATTTTTCTTGTTATCGCTAATATTAAAATGTTGACCACTTTTTAAGACGTTGAAAAAAAAGTTCAAAAAATCAATAATAAATGTATTATTTTAAATTTTAAGTGCATATTTTAGATATTTAATGCATATTTTATGAACATAAAACACGATTATAAGTACATTAACTTCTGAGCCCTATTTATAACTATAAAATGTGAATTGTAAATCGACAATGTACTAGAGTTGCTACATATGTAGATGTGTGTGAGTGTGAATGGATGAGAAAAGTTAGATTCAAATTCAAAAGAATTAGCACAATATGTTTAACACTAACCAAATATGCAACTATTGATGTTTTCTACTTTTTTTAATACATACATCCACTCAAGAAATTTGTTGGTCAGAATTGCTATTAACAGTGTTTATTCTCCCATCGCTTGTGAAAGACCTTACGTTGTTCGCCATTTATGTTAACGGATAAGTGGATATTTCCTCTAGCCAATAATACAGGACTTGTAATTTAATAGTCCATTTAAAAATCACAGCTCTATTGATATTTTTAGAATGGCCGAAATTACTTTTGCACCTGTAAATATATAGCTCAGTAAATTTACAAAATACAAAATAAAAAATCTTTTTCCCTTTCGTCTAAACTTTGCCAGATAATAAGAATGTTTTAGTTTTATGCGCTTGCGTTAGGCATTTGTTTTAATCAATTTAATTTATAATTTTACCAACTTATTTTCATCGAGTGTATATTTGAAAATACAAAAAAGACAGACGAATACATTTGTACAACAATTTTAACAATCATCATCTTAAACTCGTACACAATAAATGGTAACTAAGTTAAGGGTATATCATTTGAAAGCTAAGTATTTTTGGAACTGTTTTTATATTTCCCTGGTTATGTCTTGTCTTTCTATATTCAACTAGTTTTGTTGCCAATTTGGTATGTAAATTCGTTTGTTGGTTTTCTTTCTATTATTTTTTTTTCTATACTGCATTTGTTGTTTGTTTCATATTAATGCGACATGTAGTTTTTGTGTGATTTCTATGTTTCTTTTTTTTTTGTATGTCTTTGCTTATTTAAGGTGCAAAATTATTGCAATTATTTGCAACGTGTTAAGAAATGTGTTAAGATATAAATTTGTCACGTCGAACAGAAAAACAAACTGACAGACAATAACCATTCACACAAAAGATATCAGACACATAAGAAAAAGAAAAGGATTTCTAGAGAAATCGTTAATGCTAATAAATGCCTACTACCACCTTGTTATAACACTGGCAAATATGCAAACCATACCATACAATCAACAACTAAACAAAACACATGATTATGTTTTATTTATGCACACAAATGAGAAAAGATGTTGGATGAAAAAATTGAAATTTGTGTTTTTGATTAAACACGATTTGAATATTTTTCAAATTATTAGCAGTGATTTTTTTAAGACAATACATGACAGCCAGAATATGATGGTACACGAAGAAGAGTCACACCGATTTAATAAAACCCTACACACAGAGAAAAATATAACGAGTTGGCAACTGAAAGTCGGTTACTACGACTTAAATCGGTTGGTACAACTTAATATTGGTTTTCACAACAAAATTCAGTTAATACAACTGAATTTTAGTTGCAACACCCAAAGTATATAGAAATCACATTAAAATATTGTTTTACTAACTGCATTTCTTGGTTGTAGCCCCAAAAATACGCTTTTAAATTCTTTTGTCACTTGTTTTTTCTGTGTGTAAATTATTAAATTTTAATAAAAAGTTTAACTAGATTACATCATTCCCTCTCATAACGATGTTGATTTGTTTCACAAAAACAACGCGTTTTAGAAAAATCGTATTTGTTTGGGAGAAATCTGAAAATTTTGGGAGCCAAATGCCGGCAGCTACAGCATTTACTGCAACTAGACATTTTACAGTATAGTCGTAAATATATATGTATATTGGGAGACGTGGGTTCAGTTCCTAGTTAAAACTTTATTAAAATGTTCATATGCGATAGTACGGGAGAGATTCTAAACAATTTATTACTCTCAAATAAGAAAGCAATAAACCCAACTGCATATTTATACGGCTTGATATCTAAACCAACCCTCAATTAGTCATTAGAAAGTTTCTTTCAAAAATATTGCATGCTGTTACAAACTTTATCACAAACTTAATATTTCCTAATTTTATGGCATAAGTCATCAAAAAGAATACAAATATACAGTTTTTGGTTAGTTTTCAATGTTGCATCATAAATGTTTATTTAAAAAAGCAACAAACATTCATAGTGAAAATTCATATAAATGTCCATAAAACTGACACCTATTCTCCTACTGATATTCGTCACTTAATACTTTTTAACATATTTACATACGTATTCAAATGTTGCACATGGCTCTTTTTTCTGGTTTTGGGGGTCTGTGTGGGATTTTTTCTTTACTGATTTTTATGTTGCTGAGACATGAAAATCATCATCAAAACGTCAAACAATTTTATGATTTTCACGAAAGATGAATAAAAATTTAAAATAATATGCAAATTGTCTAAACAACAAAACAAAAGAGAGAGATTTTTGTATTATTTTTTATAGACATCATATGGTGGTATTTTTAGGTTAATTTGAGATACCAAATGCACAAAACAGTTGAATAAATTTTAACTAGGAAACATATTTTATTATTAACAAAATACAGCAGCCGGATATTTGGAAATAGATGGACTGAGTTTTGCAATAGTATACACTCACTTGGCAAAGCATGAAAAACATTAAAAATAAAAATTAGGCGTATAAGAGAAAACATATGATTGAACATGGTTGCGGCCACGAATTTATCATATTATGATCCTAATTATCGTATATACGATTCTGGCTGATCATATTATGATTACGGAAGACAATTTTATAATTATTTAGAATCATAATATGATTGCAACGATCATATTATGATTGGCAAACATTGTAATATAAATATGATGCTCTTAAACTACCATAACATTATGCTCTTTTCTCTGAGTGTATTCATTAAAAAAGTTACACATTTTGCGCCAACTTTTGAATGAATTCATGGATATTGTTGATTTAAATATTGTTTCTTCCTTCCGATAATAAAGCATAAATATGTCACAATTTCTTTCTTTTACAATTCTTTTCCAGATTTTATAAATATTAATTTTGGTAAATTTAGATTCATATTAAATCGATATACCTGTGGGGAAATTGAAATTATAGAACCTGACCCGTAGCAGGTGAAACCAGGATCCGTATAAAAAATATATTCTGTGACCAGTGAAAACACTGCTTCCCCGTAACTAGTTAAAATATTACCGGTCTGAAAGAACCTACTCTGTGGACTGTCCACTGAACAGTGATAACAAGAGCGGTTCCAAAACTTCTGTCACGTGACTGGTGAAAACACATCAGGCCCGAAAGTGTCTGATCCTTGACATAAATGGGACAGTACTAGGGATACCAATCGCGATAGATATTTAAAAATCCCGGTATTCGGGATTTTGGAAATACCGATCCCGAAATCCCGGGATTCCAGTATTTGTTTTTGCTAACAAAAATTCGTTAGGCAACAAATTCAGTTGTCAGCACGACTCTGTTATCTCCGTGTACCTTTCGAAGGGGAATAAATTTTCGGGATTCGGGATTATCTAAATCCCGAAAATCTAGGGATTTCGGATTTCCTGTTTGGCAGCCCTAGATAGTAACAAGACATTTTAATGTAGTGATTCAAATATGTTCGACAAAGAGTCGAATAGATGTAAATTATTTGCTATTAAGCCAATAAAACTTTTCATTAAAATTAAATTTTTTCTAAATTTTCTAATTTTTTTTAGTATTAATCATTTAGTTTATAAAAAAAATTGTATTAATTTACTGTGTCATTTTAAAATATCACTAAATGTATCTAATGTTTCTCTATGCAAAAAAGTAAAGTTTTCTATGGTACCTGTTTTGCAACATATTCTTTTGTGCGAACTCGGAGACAGTTTTCAATGTGTCTGTCATGTCACAGGTTATTTTGAACCAGTCCTGTGTCACTTAACAAAGTGAAATTGAAATTGGGTTCCAGGAAAACCCAATGTAAAAGTGATATCACGTTTTCATATAAAAGAACTGGTGTGACGACCAGTCCTTGTCAGCATAGACCGGTCACGAGACGTGTCCAGTGACCAGTTCTATATCCCATTTGCTACTTAACCAATTAAAAAATAATGGGCCTGATTACGGTTGTCGTAGTCGTATTTCGACTCTAGTCGAAGTCGTTGTCGATTTTTATTTGTTGCGGTATTACGTAAATTTTTCGACTAAAAGGTTTTTGTAATAGATTGAAAACAACAGAGTGTTGACAAATTTGTTAAATTTATTAATATTATGAAGCACTCTATGACGATCTGTCAAAAACAGCTGATTGGCGGCAATAAGAATTTTTAATTTTGTTGTTAAATTATCAAAAATATAACAAAATGCTAAGTTTGGACTTATTTTTTTAACTTCAGATGAAAAATATGAGTGCCTATGGCGGAGACGAATGATATTCGAAGAAAACGGCTAAGTGTTGTTTAGCAAAATAACTCCGATCACGTGCAAACTTTTACCTCGCATAGTAATTTTTGAGCTGCAAAAAAAATGTTGTCGTCAGAGCCCCCTTGCGGCTGGACGAGGCATTAAATTCGGAAAAGTTTTTTACAATTATCTCAAAAAGTACACGTCCGATCATTACAATATGCATGTCATATCGAAGCTTAAAATATCTATTCAATGATGTACGATATTACCCTAGAATTTAACCCATTACAGCCCAATTCAAAATTTCCTTATATTTATTTGTGTTTTTTTTTGTAAAAAGATCACCTTATTAAAAAAATCGCCTATATAAGCATATAAAAAACTGTACAAAAAAATTAAAGAAAATTTCACAAGCTTTCATAAAAGGTATAATGGACTACCATATCTTTTAAAATAAAAAAAGAGATTAAAGGTTAAAAAAAATCGCAAAAAATCCACATTGTCTAAATTTAACCTTTGATATTTTTTTTTGTTTCAAGAGATATGTGGTCATAATGTACCTCAAAAGAAAGCTTATAAATCCGGCTATCCATTTCTATAAACTTATTAAGTTCTTACACAGGCCAATTTTTGAATAAAAAGCACATTTTATCTAAAAAACTAAAGTAAAAATAAGAAAATTTTAAACCGGCCTTTAATGGGTTAATTTATATTGGTATATTGTACACCATTGAAAAGCCATTTAAAAGAGCTTTCATACGACATGCATATTGTTATAAACGGACTTGTACTTTTTGAGATACTTAAAAAACTTTTTCAACTTTAATGCCCAGCCCAGCCGCAAGGGGGCGCCGGCGACTACAAATATTTTGTTTCTTGAAATCAGCTCAAAAATTAGTTTTTGGGGTAAAAGTTTTGAAGTAATCGTAGTTATGTTTCTAAACTGCACATATTCCAGATTTTGCCAATTATGTTTTTTACCCTAAAACGTCCTCCAATTTCGCAAACAGGTTCGGTGCTATAATTTCTATTCTAAAAGTATTTAAATTTAATTAAAATTTCATTGAAATTTGCATTTTTTAAGAATTTTTTTAAATCTGTCGTGAGAAATAAAATAGACGACTGTTTTTATACATTTTGACAGTCGAAAACGACAACCGTAATACGGAAATTGTAATAGATTTTCTAGCAGTGTTGAACATTCGTAGTTTTCGACAAACGTAATACCGTTTTTTAAAAACGACAAATTTTCGCTACGACTACGACAACCGTAATCAGGCCGAATGTTCATAAAGTTGGTTTCCTATATGATTGTCTTTTCATTGATACCGTCTGTAAATAGATTTTTTTGTTCTAAGTCCAATAAATAGTGGAAAAAGTCAAATTGATTAACATTAAATTCGGCAACATTAACAATAAGTTTAGAAACAATTTTTTTTTTGGTTGAATAGGATTTGCGTCCAAAAAAAGTATCCAAAATTCAATATATACAGTGTATTTAATGTATTATTTCTGCTAAATTTCATAAAATTCGGTCTATTAGTTAATAAGTTAAGATAATGTCCTTTAGAGGTATCCTGATAAAATTCTGTCTGACTTTCGACCAAAGTAAGGACCCAGTCAGAAAAAGACAAACGGAACACCGCTGGAAATTCACTTTAACAGGTGGTACAAGTGCAACAAATGCTTTCCCAACCCCAAAATCATGACATCATTAGACAAAAGGTCCGTCTGTTCAAAAATGTCGGAAAAGCACCGAGGAAAAAAAAATTTCCAACGTTGGCAAAATGGTGGTAAAACCATGAAATAGGTGGTCTAAAACTAAATTTTCCAAAACAAAATAAAAAAAAAAAAATGAATTTATAATTTTTTTGGTTCCGTCGGTAAATAGATTTATTTGTTCTTAGTGCAATAAATAGTGGAAATAGTCAAATTGATTAACATTAAATTATGCAACATGAACAATAAATTTAGAAACAAATTGTTTTTGGTTGAATAGGATTTGTGTTCAAATCCTCGCCCAATTTCGCTTTTTCCAACATGATGACATCATTAAACAAAAGGTCCATCTGTTCAAAAAATGTCGGAGAAGCACTGGGAAACAAAATTTCCAACGTTGGCAAAATGGTGGTAAAACCTGATTTTCCAAAACAAAATTAAAAAAAAGTTAATTTATATTTTTTTTGGTTCCGTCGGGATTCGAACCCTGGCCACTCAAATATGCTAACGCTGGCACAAGGTTTTCAGGAATCAACTTGTCAACGTTGGGAAAACAAGAAAAAAAAGTTGATCTAAACGAGCTTTTCCAGAAACAAAAAAGAAAAAAATTTTTATATTAAAAAATATTAGAAGGCCTAAAAATATAAGCCAGGTTTTGACTGGGGACTTATTATTAAATACAAAACCTCAATCTTACTTAGATTTCATTGTCAAGAGTTTTTAAGTCAACTTAAATTTGTTTTTTAGAATTTTGAAAACCATGTTTTTTCAAAAATAATTATTTTTTGAAATTTTACGAAATATTAATTTTAAAGCCTTCTGGCTTCCATAGGAAAAATTTGTTCGGAAAGCATTTAGTAAATTTAGTTTTCTATCGGAATATATTCATTCATAAGTATAAAACACTTATTCGATGCATTGGTGGTCAATTTTATGAAGGTTGCTCTAAGGAAGCCTTACCCGTTAGAAGGTTTAAAATATTTAAAAAAAAAAATCTGATAATTTTAGCAGTTTTTTTCTTCGTGGCCTTAAGCTTTTGTTTCTTTAAAAAAAATACCTTCCTTAGTACTAGGCAGTAGTGCTGTATACTAGAAGTGTTGTCGACATATGCTCGTCTTACTTTTAGTCACAAATATTTTTAAAATTTACTAAATACTGTGTATATATTTCATAAAATGTTTGTAACTTTAGTCGTAATTCATGTTAAAGGCGTTATGGAACAACATTCCGTGGAGAACAAGACCTGACAATGAATTGCTTTACGAAAAATAAAAAAATCCATGATACAAG